>CM021108.1:13402474-14008418 GCA_007115665.2 Sequoiadendron giganteum
TCTCTATGCATTCACATGCAACCACACCCTTATTTTAATTCCCATTCATTCTATCATTTCTCACTGAATCTCCATGTTCATTTATCTTTATTGGATTTGCATGTTTCAGCTCCGTTCATAATATCATTGCACCTTTATATTCATTTATTTTTATGTTCATTCACAATCTCCGTGTTCATTTAACTCTTATTCTCAATGCTCATTATACCTTTTTGAATCTCTATATAAACATGGCCATCTAGAAAACATAATTATGAATAGTTAATTGCCTCTTTCATCATAATAGAATCACATAATATTAGATATCTTGATATTCAATGCATTCTTTCTGAGTTTTCACCATAATTCTGATTGGAAACTTTACAACAACCCTTTCACTTTTTGTAGTTCAAAAATCTCTCATTCTATATGTTTTCAAAACATGATATGCTATCTCCAACTCATTCTAACTTTTCCCTTACAATATTCCCTTTTCTATATTCAACAACTTGTGCAAGGAAAAAATACTTATTTTCATAAAATTCATGTTACTATTTAAAATACCCATAGCTTTTTAGAAATAGAAACCTCTTCACATTTTGATCTAGTGCCATTAACTTAGTTTTTTTCTATTCATATCCAAATTGATGCACAAAAGAAGTAAAACAACTTTTTAACTTCCTTAAGCCTTTCAAAATAAAGCTTTATGAAGTAATCTTTCACAAGTTTAAAACCTATACCTTTATCTTCTAAAAATTGCCTTTATTACATTCAAATAATGGCCATTGATTTCATTTTGAAAGATATAAATAAGAAGAGGCTAGTTAATAAATGTTTTAAAACCCTCAAGTAGGTTTCTTATGAAGCTCTTTACTTGCTATACCCAGTCACCTAGATAAAACACAAATGAATATGCCATTTATTTTTCACAAAGAGGATAGACTTAGGGTTTTAGAAGGAATACTTTCAATAATGAAGAATACTCTAATCTTCTCAAATAAACCCAAATCACTAATTATGCTTAGAACATTGAAAAAGCCAACATATATCAAAGCCTCTAATGCGGAACACAATGTTAATTATACTCTTCAATAATGATGAGCTTTGATTAGGGGTTTGAACCTTTGAATTTGTAAGTCTCTTAGGGTTTTAAGCCTTCAAACTCATTACAAGAACCTTTAATTCTTTGATGCTTTGTGATACATAATACTTGTACCATAAGCCTTTGTATAAAATCAATGACTTCAAGACTATGATAATGTCATGAAATAAACCTTTGAATACACCAACACCATTTATGAACACACCCTTTGTCATGACACTCTGTCATACCTTGTCATGGAACAACTCTTTGAAGGCAACAATCACCATTAAATGAATGAACAAGCATAACACCAAATGATCCACATTACCTTTGCATTAAGAATAACATCAAATGATCAATATTACCTTTGTATCAAGCATAACACCATTTGACATCAATGTCAATCAGTGAAAATGCAACATGTATCTGATCTATGGTCACAAGAAATCATATTTGTATCAATTGAAAACTCTTGGCAACCCTATTTGAACTCAATCATTGAAGAAATTTTATCCAAAACTAAGGAAGAAACCTAATCAAGAAAATATTTCACATGGTGTAACACACACATCACAAAATTAACTTGCAGTATACAAACGAGTGATTATGTTGCATCAATCAACATGCAACTCAGAATGTCACTTGCATCGTTCCAAACCATAGTTGTGTTGCATCAATCACATGTGGCACACTTAATAGTTGTGTCACAATGCATTTGATAAAACTTAACTAGATGAGGAAAACTGCCCCACTTGCAGTGAACGCGATAAAAAAGTGGCACATGGTGTGCACCACATCTGTTTGCAGTGAACATGATTAAAAATGAAAAAATGATGAAGGAAAGGGGTACATATTGTATCCCTAGAGCCCTCTAGCTATTTTTAGGCACGAACTTTGAATTCGTGATGTGAGGAGTGGGCTACATGTGACATCTTAACAACAACTTTGTAGCAAAGCTATTCTTAGAACTCACTATCCACTCTAGTAAAAATGCACAAATGACCAATTTTATCCTTAAAATCCTATTTATACCTGCCTAGGGTAGGGTTTTTACTAGATGGATCCAATATTGATTTTCTTATCAGAATGATTTTTCCAAAAAAAATGAAACTTTTTCAAAATCTCATCTTCATGGCACAACAGGACATATTCTAAGCTGAATTTATTTGATACAACATTCATGTTACTTCACAGTGAATATCTAAACACTAAAAAATATCCTCGATGAACATCATTTTCCAAATCAAATCCCCTTCTTCCCTACTTAATTAAATAATTTTAACTATTTAATTATGGTCTAAAGTCATATTTATTCTATTAATCAAATAATTTTAATTATTTAATTTATTTACTTTACAATTTTAATCTTGTTGACTTGTTAATATTTATTCAATTAGTGATTAATTAATCCTTTCACTCTATAGCTAAATAAATTCTCATTTATTTAAATATTTATTTTCATTTTCCTACTATAATTAAACAATTATTTTAATTATTTAATTATTCATCAACCTTTTCTTCCACAATTTAATACCCACCTTTTTCCTCCACTAATAAATAACAATTTTTATTATTTAGTAATTTGTCTTTTCCTCCACTTTCTAATTAAATAACTTGTTCCCACTATTTTAATTAAAAGTCAACTTTTTGTCTTTTCTATAATTAAATAATTGTGTTAATTTTTTAATTATTTAATTATTCAATTCCCTCCTAAATTAAATAATTTTATAATTATTTAATCTAGCTACCTCTTTTTCTCTCCCAATTTTATCTCTTATCTCAATTAATTTCACCCAAGCCATAATGTATTATTATCTTTTAATCTTCATCATCCATCCTTAACTAAACCCTATTTTTGCCCTAACCCTATTTCCTTTCTTCTCAAAGCAATCTCATCCATTGGTTTTCATCATTCAATCTTACTCCTTCATTCAAATTTGGTTTTCTATAAAAGAGACCTATCCCTTTCATTTCAAACCTTAGACAACCACAATCTTTGAGTCACTATCACTAGTCTTACAACCAAGCATATAAAGCAAACTGGAGAATAGCAATGAAGGTGATTCAACCATGGCATATGAATTATGGTAATACTGCTTTATTATGCAAGCATATAAAGCAAAATGGAGAAGATAAATGAAGGTGATTCAACCATGACATATGAATTATGACAATATTGTTTTATTATTGTTTATGTTTCTATGTTCATTTATGCTTCATTATTGGATTAAAGTCTTTAGGGTTTGAGTTTTAGTTATTTGATGGTTGATACTATTGATTCATGCCATTTGCCTTGATTTTTCCTAATTCTACACATAAATAATGCATTATATGTAAAATTGATAATATTTTCCATAAATTTATGATATTTTCAGTAGAAGGTTAAGTAAACTAAATGATTCCTTCAATGGAAAAGCTTTGGAGAGTGGATGAATCAACTTTAGAACCATTCAAGTACCTTCAAATGATCCTTCTAAGCCTACAATTCAATTGGTGGATTGTGCAGATATAGATGGTACATTTGAAGACTCACTTGTAAGTTGTACATTTAGATATTTTTATTTTGTTTTTAGTTTTTTTTTTTTTAAATTATATGTTGTCTTATAATTTATTTATTTTCAATAGTGGTCATAGATCAATATATGAATGCACATACAATTAAAATATATATAAGAAATAGTACAAATGGCAAGAGGCAAAAATATATATAATAAATAGTAAAAATATTTATTCTCTTAAACTTTGATAGTCTTTAATATTCTCGTGATATATATTTTATATTTGGATATATTTTTAGAAAACAATTAGAGCTTCTTATTATTTTATTTTTAATACTTATATCTTTTTATCATAATTTTTATTTATGTATAATATGATTTACTTTGGTGATAATTTTTAGTGAGAATATAAATTATTATACAAATGAGTTGTTATATTTGAATAGTGTTAAAATATTTATATTGTTAAAATTTGATTTTATTTATTTAAAATTTATTCAATATAAATTAAAAGATTCACTTTTCATTGTGATCATTATATATTTTTTTATCATAGTTCCTATTTTTTTAAGTTTGATTTTTTTTATCTCAATAGTATTCATTAAAAATACGATGGATCAACTATGGAGAAAATCTTTAATATTTTATTTTAAATTTATTTAGTTTAGATTGGAGGATTCACTATATTTTTGTGTCATGATTATTTTTTTCTAATAATCTTATTATTTTTAGTTTGGCCTTTTTTGTTTCTTTTATTTTTGACAAGGCTAAGGAGACGAATAGATCAAAATATAAATGAATAGATAGAACAAGATTTAAATGGTGACTTATATTTACTTTTTTTTTTGTATTAATAATAGATTGTTAAATAGATACAATGTATCAATTATGGCTTCCTATAGTTGCTCAATGCATGTACAATAAAAGACATACTAATTCAGCCTCTATACGTGCAAAAAAATGGAAAGATGTGTGAGTCTATTATTAGACTCAATGAGGCCTCTATTACACCCTTGAATCTTTGCTTTATTTCTAGCTTTCGAAATAAACCACATAATTTCAGTAGACAAGCAGGTCAAGAAACTTTGTAATTCATTTCTTAGCTTCTTTGAATTAAATAAAATCTCAATCCACTTAATCTTCCCATTATCATTCCATATTGACATATTATTAAAAAACATCTTCCAAACCTTTTTCGAATAGAAACAATCAAATAAAATATGAGCAATAGTCTTAGGAGTCCTATAAATGCTATAAATATCCACATTCGTATGATTAAGCTTAATAGGGAGTCTTTGTAATAGCAATTTCCATCTAAAAACAAGCCTTCTTGGGCTCTTTAACATTCTGCCATATAGAAGACATGATTTTTCTCCACTTATGCTCATCCACCTTAGTACCCCAGCAGGCATTAACATGATCCCTAATAGAAGCATTTTTCATTAAATCTTTATATAGGTTTTTTTTGTTCAACTTTGGTAAGAAGTGAGCCATCATTTCATACTAGATTGGAATCAAATGCACAATTCTAAGAAGACTGAAGAGGAAAGGAGACACTTTTACATGTTTCAGCCAAGGTGTTAAAGGTCCTAGGATTAGAAATATCTAGATTGAACTCACAGGCCAGTTTGTCAAGGTTTTTAAGGTGACAATTCTCAAGGATATTATGAAAGGTGTGAATAGATGCTTGGTCCCATTTTTTTGCTAAGCATCCCTATAGGAGGGAAAGGGTCTTATTGTTATGTTCTAGGTTCCACCATGGGGAGCAGTAGGGTTGGCACTTAGTGTTGTCGTCAATTTGAATGTTGCAGGATTTAAATTTAATCTTATGCTTGACCAACTCCTAGGCTTTCCATAAGATTTTAAATACCATTGACCTAGCTGGGGACATGGGGTGTTTGTTCATAAGAAGATCACACAGGGGTATAACTTTGCATTTATTTTCATATTTAGGGTAATTTTGAAGGATATTATTTATAGCCATCACCTTCTAGGGTTCTTCTCCTATCATAGCCTTGGCAATCCATTTTGGTGCCAAGGAAGTTCCTTGGAGGCAAAATAAATATATGAAGAGAATTGTTTTTGGCATATTTGAAGCCTTCTAGCAACAGAGAGATGGTGCTTATTCCATCTCTCCAATTTCTTCACAGTCTTCTCACTTATCCAAAGCCACATTTCTTGTAGGTTAGGGTTGATGGAAAAGGGAATTCAAAGGTACATGAGAAGCTTGTTAGGCCCCCACGTTGGAAATCAAAATTCTGAAGCCATGTAGGAGGAACTCTAGAATTTTGTCTTCAAGTTCAATGAATATGGTTGTGTCATCTCCAAATTGGATATTTATGAGCTCATTGTGGTCTGGGAGTGTGATCCCTTTAACTTTAGGGGATTAAGTTTGATCTCTTAATAGGTAATGCATGACATTAGATGCAATCACAAAGAGGGCTAAGGAAAGTGGGAATCCTTGCCTGATATACCTACCAAGGATGATTTCTTTAGATAATGTTCCATTGACATCAACTTGTGTTGTTGCATTTTAAGTACAGCATCCACCGCATTGTAGTATTTATTGGGGAAGCCAAATGCTTCTAACATTTCTCTTAAGAAGCTCCATTCAATTCTATCATAAGCCTTTTCAAAGTCTATCAATAACATGACCGAGTTTTGATTGGATTATCTAGACCATTCCATGGCCTCCCAGCTCGTAATTAGATTCTCCAAGATGTATCTCCCTTTAATAAAACCAGTCTAGGTGTTGTTTATGAAATTAGGGAGGATGTCTACTAATCTTAGGGCAAGGACCTTTCCCAAGATTTTCTATGATACATTCAGGAGAGTAATAGGTCTCCAATCCCTCTAGGTAAAAGTTTTATAACTCCTTTATTTATGTCTTACCCAGGGATCCTTTCTTTAGAGCATCTTGGTAGATCTTGGGAATGGGATTCTTTACAAGATCTCTAGCCTTCTTCTTACCCTCTTGGTTTCCTTAATATTTACTTTTTGGATTAATTTTTAGAAAAATAAATGTTTATACTTTCTTATAATTTGAAAGCTTCTTTTTATTATTAACTTTTTTCCTAATAATTATCTTTTTCTCATAATTTTTATTTATGCGTAATATGAATGCATATTTATCAAATATGTAATACATATAATAATACCCCTCTATATTCCTCGGACAAAGAGAGCTCAAGCCTTCTCATCCCTTTCGTGGTGTCAGAGCCTTTACATTCAACAAGACTTGATCCCTGGTGGGCTTATTTAGAACATTTCAACTTCACCAGTAGACCAAGGGCCCATTTAATATTCCAAAATATTGATTTGATATACATCTAATTTTTTTAATTATTTATGTTGCTATGGCTAAGACCATTCTAAATATACTAAGTCTTTTAATTAGTGCAAATTGTCAGGAAATAATGTATAATGTATTATTTTGTAGTGTGTGCGGGTGTATATAGTTAACCTATCTAGGCATCCCTCTTCTATACTCAACCGCTTCCCTTCCTTTGCTATATATGCACCTGTTGTTTCTTATAATAAAATATCAATTTTGTATGCATTTTATATGATATGGTATCAGAGCTGCATTCTATGTCGGAAATATAATCTTAACTACAACTATTTTCTCTATTCTCTCCATGTTAGTCTCCGTATCAGCACTGGATCGTAGTCAATCTTAGCATTAAAGACAAATATTGAGGATAGATTCTGGCAGAGATTTGATTTGATTACTTATTTACTCACGCCAACTTTCACATGTTTTTTTGGGTGTTTCAAAATATATTATATTCAGTCCTTTGTCCTTAGGTCATGCTTAATTCTCTATATATTTTAAGTCTTATTTTGTATACACTCCCAAATGGAGTCGAGGATAGAGAATGATAGTTACATGTTGATGTTTGAAAGAGCAGAAGCTCTAGCGATGTCATGAGAATGCATTGGGAGTTGTTTGAATGAGCAGTAGTTCAGAAGATTTATAAAAGAATCTATGTAATGTTCTTATTTAATCAATATATAGTATTATGTCTATTTTTTCTATTTCTCCTACCATTGCATTCATTCTAGAGAGGTGGATTGTGTAACAATCATGGTGTGGATCTGAAGCATGAAGGAATTCATGCAGAAAAAGACTTGGACGTAGGAGTTGCTAGAACAATCATAGTCATCTGTAATGAATAGAGCGTCGGGATCACTGTCTTTGTCTGCCACTGTTGAAAAAAGAATGTGAACGGCGTGAAGCATTCTCTCCTGTTCCTTGAAGGCTAGAGGGAGAGAATAACAGACACATAAGATATCAAATAACAGATACACAAATAACTCAGAAACTTAAATTTGTATTTAAATCTTAAATATTTTATCTCAAAAACATAGAGCTATTCCATCTTAACTTGCTATTGCTGAGCAAAACCACTTTTTCTCTTCTATTTTTCTCCTATTAAAATTACATCAATCCAACACTTAAAAAAGATTCAAAAGTCATGATAGAAATTCACAGAAAAGAGGAGAATTAAATGTCATTAATTAAAATATTAGACTTGAGTTTTTTTCCCATATTTAATCATCTAATCAAATTCAAATGACTATGCTAAGGATATTAAATATGTCCTTCAAATATTAAATAATTTCAAATATATGTCCACCAAAAAACGCTACCAAAAGACACTTCACCGCAACACCATGGGCAACAAAAGAAGGGCCTGTGGTACTACGGGGGTATCGCTCCACCGCGAGAAACAAATGGTAGGCCTTCAGGACCACGGGGTCACCGCACCACCGTGAGAGGTTGAAGAAGGGTTAGCGGTATAAAGGGGAAACTGCAGTACTGTAGGGAGTAGACGAGGAGACCGTGGGACTGTGGTGAAACTGCGCTACCGCCAGAGGAGAGAAGCTAGGTTGTGGTATGGCGGTAGACAGCAGCACCATGCAAAGCAAGAGAGGAATTCATGGTAAGGTGGTAGACAGCGCTCCACCACGTACAACATCTGGAGAGGTTGCAGGATCATGAGAAAGACTAGAAGAATGTGCAGGAGTTGGAAGAAAATCCAACACTCCCCTTTGATCACAACTCATGTCAGTTATGATACCTAAACGATCTCTTTGATAAATAAAATTTTCTTTTCCAAGCACGTTTGTGAAGATGTCTATGCATTGATTCTCAGACCTACAAAAATCCAAAATAATTTATCCATTGTTGATTAGTTCTTTGATGAAATGATATCTAGTATCAATGTGCTTGCTCTTCATCTAGAAGACTAGATTTTTTGAAAATGTTATGGCTAAATTATTATCAAAAAATGTCTTTGTTGCATTCATTTGTTCATTATGTAGCTCTTTCAACACTCTTATCATCCAAATAGCTTGACATGATGCACTTGTGGCTGGTACATACTCTGCTTCAACTGATGAAATAGTTACAATTGATTTCTTTTCTGAAACCCATGAAATTACACCGGTGCCAAAATGAAAAACATAACCGACCATGTTTTTTCTGTCATCAACATTCCTAGCACAATCGCTATCCATGTCTCTTATGAGCTTGAACTCATTTGAACTTGAATACTGAATCCCAAAATTCTTTGTTCCGCTTATATATCTCAAAATTATTTTCCTAGCTTACCAATGTGTGTCTTTACGAGTTTCTATAAATCTGGAAATCAAACTTACTGCATATGTTATGTCTAGTCTTGTGGATGTCAAATACATAAGGTTGCCAACAAGTTTTTTGTATGGAGTTTGATCCACATTTGCACCTTTGTCATCCTTACTCAACTTGAAACCTATAACAATTGGTGTTGGTGTTGACTTGCAATTCAACATATGAAATATTTTCAAAACATCACTTGCCTATTTTGTTTGAGCAATAAAAATACCATTTTCATCTTGGTTCACTTCAATGCCTAAAAAATATTTCATGAGACCCAAATATGTCATTTCAAATTCTTCCTTCATAGCTCCTTTGAACAAATCAATGGACAAGTCACCAGTGAATATTAAATCATCAACATAGAGGCATACAATCATAATTTCACCTTTTTCATTCATCTTGGTATACAAAGTAGGCTAGTTGTTGCATCTGATGAAGCCATTTTGAAACAGATATGAATCAATTATTTTTTACCACTCTCTTAGGGCTTGTTTGAGACCATACATCGCTTTCTTCAACTTGTAGACTTTGTCTTCTTGACCCAAAATCTCATATCGAGGTGGTTGTTCTACATAAACTTCTTCTTCAAGATAGCCATTTAAAAGTGTTAATTTTACATCCATTTGATGAAATAACCATTTGTTTCGTGCTGGTATGATCATTATCATTCTTACTATGTCAAGGCGAGCTACAAGGGAAAACGTCTCATTATAATCAATTCCTGGCTATTGTGAATAACCTTTTGCCAAAAATATTGTGTTATGCTTTTGCACTTCACCATTTGCATTCAATTTGGTTTTATAAACCCATTTAACTCCTATTACATCCTTGTCTTTTGGAGGACTCACCAACTCCCATGTTTGATTCTTTTGAATTGCATCAATCTATTCATCCATTGCATATATCCATTTACCTTCTTTAATTGCATCTTCAAAGTGAATTGGATCTTCAACTTGAGAATAAAATGTAAAAAGTGAAAACAGATCTGTATTATTTTCTCCTTCATTTTGATCATATATGTCCCTTATACTTCTATTTTTTTGTCTTCTCATGCTTGCCAATGTAGGATCTGATAAATCACTTGAATCTGTAGAATGTGGGCTTGATGGTCTTGCACCAGAAGTTCTTGTTGTAGATTGCGTCTACAATCCTCTTGTTAGTGCTCTTACATTCGATGATGGAATCACATCTTGACCACTTGGATGAACTTGAATGGGCGTGGAAGGAGTCACATTTTCTGGTACATAGACTTCATTTTCCTCATGAGGTATACTTGTTGATACATTGACTATTTTTTCTTTGCTTCCATCCCATGCTTCATCTTTTACAAACTGTACATATCTATTGATTATAACTCTCTTGGTTGTTGGATTATAAATCTTTTACGCCTTGGATTGATCACTATATCCAACAAATATACATTTCTCTCCTCTGTTATCTAAATTTCTCCTTAATTCATCAGGCACATGTGCATATGCCACACAACCAAAGACTCTCATGTGAGCAACATTATGTTTTCTTCTAGTCCATGCTTCTTCAGGAACCATATTCATAATACTTTTTGGAACCATATTCATAATACTTTTTGTTAGACACTTGTTTATTATATATGCCGCACATGATACAACTTTAACCCAATATTCATTTGACAAATGTTTGGCTTTCAACATGCTTCTAGCTATTTCTATAATTGTTTTTTTTTTCCTTTCAGCTACCCCATTTTGTTGAGGCATATATCTTGTAGTAAATTGCTTGTGAATCCCATGATCTTTGTAGAAATTTAAAAATTCTTTTGAAATATATTCACCTCCTCTATCCATCCTCAACACTTTAATGTAATGACCACTTTATTTTTCAACAAGAGACTTGAATTGACGGAAGAAATCAAACACTTCACTCTTATGCTTTAAGAAATAAACCCGTTTTTTCCTTGAATAATCATCAATAAAAGTCAAAAAATAAAATCTGCCACCTATTGAAGGCATTTGCATTGGCCCACACAAATCTGAATGTACAATTTTCAAAGAGACTTTTTCTTTAATTGACTTCCATGCTGAAAAATATTCTTTATGTTTCTTTCCTAAAATGCATCCTCCACATACTCTTCCAGGTTTTTCTATTAGACGTAATCCCTTGACCATGTTTTACCTATGAAAAAAATTTAAACCTCCAAAGTAAAGATGCCCAAATCTTAGGTGCCATAACCAGTTTTCATCATTTACTTCTTCTTGAAAAATAGTTTGCATGATAGTTTTTATTTCTTGTGCTTGTGCATAATTTGTATTCAAATTTGTCTGAATTTTCAAGGGAAACATTCTATTATTTGTCATTTTAACCTTAGCAATGAGATGGTTGCTAGGATATTTTTCTAAAATTATGCATAGACCATTTTTGAAAGTTACTCTATATCCCTTTTGAACTAGTTGGCCAACACTCATTAAATTGTGTTTTAGGCTAGACACAAAATGCACATTTGAAATATACTTTTTCTCCCCCTGTTTAGTTAGAATGTTGACATTTCCCTTTCCTTTAAGTAACACTTTGTTGTCATTACCTAAAGTGACATCAGACTTTACATTTTCATCTAAACTTGAAAACATTTCAAAATTTCCTGTCATATGGTTGCTACAACCTAAGTCTAAAAAACATACATCCTTTTTACTTGCTTGTGCAACACTACAAGCCAAAAACATTGTGCTCTTTTATGGTTTTTGGTCTTGAATTTATTTTGTAAAATTTTCATTTTGCTTACCAAGATCATACTGTTTCTTCCTACACTCATTCATGTAATGCGCAAACTTTTTACAGTAGTGACATTGGATTTGTGACTTCTCATACCTTTGACCTTGAGGTTGATTTTGAGATTGGTTTTGGCTGCTGCCTCTTCCACTTGAGCTTGATGGGCTACTTCTTCCTCCTTTGTAAAAATTTCTTTCTCTTCCTCTGAAATTTAATCTTCCTCTATCTCTTCCTTGATTAATTGAAGGTTGTGACTTGAAAGCATGCTCTGATGACATATTTGCAGACTTTCTCAGCCTATGCTCATGAAAAATGAGAGATGCAAAAAGATCATCGACATAATAATGGGTGAAGTCCTTTTTTTCCTATATGGTTACAACAATTGTTTCAAATATTGTGGGTAAACTTCTTAAAATCTTCTCAACTACTTTGACATCTTTAAGTTTCTCACCATGTGATCTAATCTAGTTTACCAACCCAATAATCTGGGTAAAGAATGATTCTAAAGATTCATTGTCCTTCATATACAGAGTTTCAAACTCCCTTCTTAGTATTTGTACCTTTGTTGTCTTCACCTTTTCCATACCTTGATAGGTTGTTTGTAGTATATCCCATGCTTGTTTGGACCTTGTTGTCGCTGATATTATTGAAAAAATTCTCTCATGCACTCCTTAAAAGATGAAGAAAAGAGATTTTGAATCTTTCTTTTTATTATCTTTCAATAAGTCATTTTCTGCTTGTGTCAAAGAATTGTATGTTGTTGCATCAACAGATTCTAGAAAACCATTCACCACTAGCTCCCATAAGTCTTGTGAACAAAATAATGCCTTAATTGTAATTTCCCAGTAGTCATATTTTTTTCCATTAAATTGTGGGATTTGTGGGTTTGTCAAGCTTGTGCTTGCTGCCATACTTTCACTGAATCTCTTAAGATAACTCTTTGTTGTGAATAAATTTCTCTGATACCACGTGAAGGCTAGAGGCAGAGAATAACCGACATAGAAGATATCAAATAACAGATTTATAGATAACTCAAAAATTAAAATTTGTATTGAAATCCTAAATATTTTATCTAAAAACATAGAGCTTTACCAGCTTAACTTGCTACTTCTGAACAAAACCACTTTTTCTCTTCTATTTTTCTCCTATTAAAATTAAATCAATCCGGCACTAAAAATAAACTCAAAAATCATGATAGAAATTCACTAGAAAATAGGAGAATTAAATGTCATTAATTACAATATTAAAGACTTTAGTTTTTTTCCTAGATTTAATCGTCTAATCACATTCAAAATAATTTCAGAAGAATATTAAATACGTCCTTCAAATATTAAATAATGCCAAATAGATGTCCATCGAAAAACACCGCCAGAAGACACTTCAATGCAACACCACGGGCGACAAAAGAAGGGCCTACGCTACTGCGGGGTTACCGCTCCACCACGAGCGACGGACGACAGGCTTGTAGGACTGCGGGTCACCGCAACACTGTCAAAAGTTGAAGAAGGGTCAACGGTATGGCAGGGAAACTGCAGTACTGCAGGGAGCAGACAAGGAGATTACGGGACCGCAGTGAAATAGTGCTACCGCCAAAGGAGAGAAGTTGGGTTGCGGTATCACGGTAGACCGCAGCACCGCGCGAAGCAAGAGAGGAGATCACAGTAAGGTGATAGACACCGCTCCACCACACACATCATCTAAAGAGGTCGCGGGATCGCAAGAAAGATTAGAAGAACACACAGGAGTTTGGAGAAAATCCAACATTCCTGAGCTTTGAAATATTGTTGCGTACGACTAAAATTGAGAATGCAAGACAAATGACAATGATATTCTGGTGATGCTGAAGGTATCTAATAATTTAATAGCAGGGCACTTGTATTTTTCTTTTTGGAGGATCATCCACACTCTGCTAGATATTTTGATTGAGGGATTGTGTTGTGGATTTCAAATTTTATTTTTCCTCTTTTTTCAGAGGGAACAAGGTTAGAGCAGTATATATTGTGACAGTTTGAATAACCTTTTATGTTTTGAATGAGGATTGTCTGTTCATAAAATGGCTGCGTGAATATTTCCAAGAAAACTTTATTCGTTTGAATCTAGTGTAGAAATGGTCATGAAGACAAAGAACCTGAGATAGATTTGTGGAAACCATGAGTTTGTGAAAGTTGGTATAAGGTCCTATGTTTATTCAATGTGAATTTCAATATCTTCACTATGATTATTTTTCCCTAGCCACGTATTAGAATGAGAACAAATTATTTTACTGGGAAATACTTGTTTAGGGCATAGGAGAATCAATGTCGATAAACACCAATTGGTTATGATAGAGGTGATACATTCAAACACCAATATAAGGGTTTACAACTGGGAAATTTTTATTTTATCTTAAATTTGATTATATCTCCTTGATTATGCCCCAAAATCGTGTTTTGATGATTTTATATGTGGAGTGGTATGTTTAATCTCATGCATGTGGCGTGTGCCTTTGTGCACTAGTATGTTTGTAAGGGTATGCAAGGAGATTTATCCAAAGATTGAGAGGATGGTTGTTCAGTAATTTCGGTCAAGGGTTAAGGGTTATATCTTTACGAGGGTCGAGGATACAATTTTGAGGGTGGTTTGTCTAATAACTATGGTCTATGGTTTAGGAGTTCATGGGAGGACAAAATCGGCTATTCAACTTGGAGCTTCAACTTTCTGAGGGTTATAAGGAAACTTGGAGGAGTTCCACTTGATTCAAGATTTGTTTCTTCAAAAGTAAAATCTTCTCAAGAATCTATAAATATTTTGTAATTAGCAAGTTTTGTTATGTTAGCCTTAAGGTGGGGTCTAGATAAGGAGTTTTTCTATGGTTTTAGGAACAAAGTAATAAAAGGGGGAATGTTTGTAAATAATGTATAATGTATTACATTGTAGTGTGCGCGGGTGTATATAGTTAACCAAATATAACTATCCAACTACCCCTGTTCTATGCTCAACCACTTCCCCTCCTCTGCTATATATGTGCCCATTATTTCGAATAATAAGATATCAAATTTTCATTCATTTTATATCACAAATGTCTTATCATAGTCAATTCCATGTCATTGTGTAATTTTTTTTTTTTAACTAACCTTATTTGTGTTTATCAACATCACCTAAATCCCATGTCATATCTCTACTACTTCGACACACACTCGCATTATGAGAAAGTTGATTTTTTATAGGTTTATTTTCTCTCCTTTTCTCTACCCTTAAACCCTATACCCTCTACCCTATACATTGGACCCTCAAACCTAATCTCCCAACCCTATACCCTCAATCCTCTACCTTGAACCCTTAAACCCTCTTCCCTCTACCCTCAACCCTCAATTCTCAACCCTCTACCCTCTATGTTAAACCCTAAACCCTTAAACCCTCTACCCTCTACCCTTAATTCTCAACCCTATACCCTCAATTCTCAACCCTCCACCCTCTACATTAAATTGTAAGCCATAAAACTCTCTACCATTTACCCTAATCCTTAAACCCTAAACCCTCAACCCCTAAAAACTCAACCCTCAACCCTTAAACCCTAAATGATTAAACCCTCTACCCTCAACCCAATACCCTCAACCCTAATCCCTCAACCCTTAAACCCATTTATTAAACTCTCTACCCTGATCTGTCAATCATCTTGACCCTTAATTCCTCAACCTTCAACCCTTAAACCCTTAATAGCGTAACCCTCAACCCTTAAACCCTAATCCCTCAACCCCTATACCCTCTATCCTATACATTGGAATCTCAATCCTAATCCCCCAACCCTATACCCTCAATCCTCTACCTTGAACCCTTAAATCCTCTACCCTCTACATTAAACTCTCAACCCTCAATTCTTAACCCCCAACCTAAAATCCCTCAACCCTCAACCCTCAAACCCTAAACCCTCAACCCCGATACCCTTTACCCTATACATGGGACCCTCAACCCTAATCCTTCAACCATATGTACCCTCAACCCTAATATTTTGACCATATGTAGGTCCTAAATTGTAAACACTAAACCATCAACCCTATAGGTCCTCAACGCTATACCCTCAATTCTCAACCCTCTACCTTATACATTGGATCCTCAACATGCATACATATTTGTCCCTCCCTCCTCTTGTCTCCTCTCTATCTTACTTCTCCCTCCATCTCTACCCTAATCCATCAACCCTAAACCCTCAACCCTTAAACCCTTAAAAAATCAACCCTAAACCCTCAACCTTAAAACCCTAAAACCTTAAACCGTCTACCCTCTACCCTCTACCCTATACATTGGACTATCAACTCTCAATTCTCAACCCTCAATCTTGAACCCTCAAACCCTACACCCTCAACCATGATACCCTCTACTCTATACTTTGGACCCTCAACCCTAATCCTTTAACCCTATGTAGATCCTAAACTATAAACCATAAAAAATCAACCCTATAGGTCCTCAACCCTAAACCTTGGACCATCAAGTCTAGTCCATCAACCCTATACCCTCAATCCTCTACCCTGAACCCTTAAACTCTAAACCCTTAAACCCTTTACCCTCTACCCTCAACCCAATATCCTCTACCCTCAACCCTAATCCCTCAACCCTTAAACCCTTAAACCGACTTAGTAAAATATCTCCCATAATCCCTCAACCTTCTTGACCCTTAATTCCTCAACCATCAACACTCAACCCTTAAACCCTACTCCCTCAACCCCTATACCCTCTACCCTATACATTAGACCCTTGACCCTAATCCACCAACCCTATACCCACAATCCTCTAGGTCCTCAACCTTAAACCCTAAACCCTCAACCCTTAAACCGTAAACCCTCAACCCTCAACCCTTAAACCCTCAACTCTACCCTTAACCCAATACCATCTACCCTCAACCTTAAACCCTCAACCTTAACTCTTAAACCCTAAACCCTTAAACCCTCTCCCCTCCACCCTTTACATTAAACCCTCAATGTTAAATTCTCAACCCTCAACCCTTAAACCCTAAAACCTTAAACCCTCTACCATCTACCCTCTACCCTCTACCCTCTACAATAAACCTCGAACCCTCAATTCTCCACCTTCAACCCTTAATCCCTCAATCCTCAACCCTCAAAACTTAAGCCTCGAGCTAGATATCCTCTACCCTATACATTGGACCCTCAACCCTAATCCTTCAACCATATGTAGGTCCTAAACCCTAAACCATCAACCATCAACCCTATAGGTCCTCAAGCTTATACCTTCAATTCTCAATGCTCTACACTTTACATTGGATCATCAACCCTTATATATATATTTACCTCCCTCCTCTTGTCTCCTTCTCTCTACCTCACTTCTCCCTCCATCTCTCTATCCATCCATCCCTCCCTCTCTACCATAATCCCTCAATCCTCAACCCTCGACCCTTAAAACTTTGAACACCCAATGGTAAAACCTAAACCCTTAAACCCTATACCCTCCACCCTCCACACTCTACCCTCTACCCTCTACCCTCTACCCTCAACCCTTTACTCTAATCCCTCAACCCTTAAACCCTTAAACCAACTTATTAAACTCTCTACCCTAATCCCTCAGCCCTCTTGACCCTTAATCGTTCAACCCTCAACCCTCAACCCTTAAAACCTACTCCCTCAACCTCTATACCCTCTACCCTATACATTGGAACCTCGACCCTAATACCCCAACCCTATACCCTCAATCCTCTATGTCCTCAACCTTAAACCCTAAAACCTCAACCCTCAATTCTTAAACCCTAACCCTTGAACCCTCTACCCTCTACCCTCTATCCTCTACCCTCTACCCTCTACCCTCAACCCTTTACTCTAATCCCTCAACCCTTAATCCCTTAAACCCACTTAGTAAACTCTCTACCCTAATACGCCAGCCCTCTTGACCCTTAATCCTTCAACCCTCAACCCTCAACCCTTAAAACCTACAACCTAAACCCCTATACCCTCTACCCTATACATTGGACCCTCAACCCTAATCCCCCAACCCTATACCCTCAATCCTCTAGGTCCCAACCTTAAACCATACACCCTCAACCCTCAATCCTTAAACCTTAAACCCTTAAACCCTCTACCCTCAACCTAATACCCTCTACCCTTAACCCTAATCTACCAACCCTGTACCCTCAATCCTCTACCCTCAACCTTAAACCCTCAACCCTTAACCCTTAAACACTCAACCCTCAACCCTCAACCCTCAACCCTTTATCCCTCAATCCTCAACCTTCAAACCCTAAACCCTCAACCTTGATACCCACTACCCTATACCCTCAACCCTCACAATTCAACCATATGTACCATCAACCCTAATCCCTCAAACATATACCCTGAACCCAATACCCTAAACCATCAACCCTATAGGTCCTCAACCCTATACCCTCAATTCTCAACCCTCTACCCCATATATTGGATCCTCAACCCTCATATATCTTTATCCCTCCCTACTCTTCTCTCTCCTCTCTATCTCACTTATCCCTCCATATTTCCCTCCATCCATCCCTCCATCTCTACCCTAATCTCTCAACTATATACCCTCAACCCTTAAACCCTTAAACATGCAACCATAAACCCTAAACCCTTAATCCTTAAACCCTCTACCCTCTACCCTCAATCCTCTACCCTCTACCCTCATCCCTAGTCCCTAGTCCCTCAACCCTAATCCCTCAACCCTTAAACCCCTAAACCCACTTAGTAAACTCTCCACCCTAATCCCTCAACCCTCAACCCTTAATCCATAATTTGTCAACCCTATACCCTCTACCCTATACATTGGACACTCAACCCTAATCCCCCAACACGATACCCTCAATCCTCTACCCTCAACCCTAAATCCTCAACCTCGATACCCTCTATTGTATACATTGGACTCTCAACCCTAATCCTTCAACCATATGTACCCTCAACCCTAATCCCTCAACCCAATACCCTAATCCCTTAACCCTATAAGTTGTCAACCCTATACCCTCAATTCTCAACCCTCTACCCTATACATTTCATCCTCAACCCTCATATATATCTATTCCTCCCTCCTCTTCTCTCCTCTCTATCTCAATTCTCCTTCCATCCCTCTGTCTCTACCCTAATCCCTCTACCCTAAACCCTCAACCCTTAAACCCTTTAACACTTAACCCTAACCCTAAACCCTAAACCCTCAAGCCTTAAACCCTAAAATCTTAAACCCTCTACCCTCTACCCTCTACCCTCAATCCAATACCCTCTACCCTCAACCCTTACAGCCTTAAATCCAAGAAAAATATCTACCTTGATCCCTAAACCCTCAACCCTTAAACCCTAATCCCTCAACCCCTATACCCTATACCCTATACCCTATACATTGGACCATCAACCCTAATCCCTCAAACCTATATCCTCAATCCTCTACCATCAACCTTAAACCCTCAACCCCTCAACCCTCAACCCTCAACCCTCAACCCTAAACCCTAAACCCTCAACCCATAAACCCTAAAACCTTAAACCCTCAACCCTCAATTCTCAACCCTCAACCCTCAACCCTTAATCCATAAACACTCAACCCTTAAACCCTAAATCCTCAACCCCTATACCCTCTACCATTTACATTGGCCCCTCAACCCAATCCTTCAACCATATAACCTCAAACATATACCCTAAACCCTCTACGCTTTACATTGGCCCCTCAACCCAGTCCTTCAACCATATAACCTCAAACCTATACCCTAAACCCTCTACCCTCAACCATAAAACCCTCAATCCTAATCCCTTTAAGTCTAAACCCATAAACCTTCTACCCTATACCCTCAACCCAGTACCTATACCCTCAACTGTCAACCCTTAGACCCTAATACTCTAAACCATCAATCCTGTAGGTCCTCCACCCAATTCCCTCAACCCTATACCCTCAATCCCTATATCATTATCTCTATCTGTAAAAGTCACCTATCTCTCCCTCCCTCTCTCCTACCCTATCTAATTGTATCTATCTACCCTCTCCCTCTTTCTACATACCTCTTTCTCAATCAATCCCTACCTGCCTCTCTCACTCCCTCTATCTATTTCTCTCTATCTCCCTCCCACTCTCTCCTACTCCCCCTCTTTCTCTCTCTATATCCCTCCCTCTCTCTATGTATCCCTCCCACCCTACCTAGATAAGTCCCTCTCACTCCACCCCCTTCTATCTCTCCCTCTCTCAAGTCCCTCCCTCCCACACCCTCTCTATTTCTTAGGTCTCTCACTCACACTCCCTTTCTCTCGAATTACCTCTCACTACCTAGCTCTCAAGTCTCTCCCTTTCAACATCCATCACACTCTCAAGTCTCTCTCTTTGGAACCCTACCTACATAAATCTCTTTCTCTCTCTCTCTCTCCATCTCTCTCCCCCCCTTGCTCTCTCTCTCTCTCTCCCTCTCTATCAATTCTCTCTCTTTGACCCCCTATCTCTCTCTTTCTCCCTCTATCCCCCCACCCTGCCTAGCTAAGTCACTCTCACTCCAACCCATTCTCTCGCTCTCCCTCCCACCCTACCTAGAAAACTCGCTCTCTCTCTCTCTTAAAATTCTCCCTCCCTCTAAAGACATACCTAAATACATACATATATACTAACATACATAAAAGAATAATACATATTTACATATAATCCTACATGCATACACGCATACATGTACATGTTTAGATACAATCTTACATACATATAGGCATACATACAATATGTATGCATTGATACATACATACATACATATACACAATCATGCATACATACATACATACATACATGACATACAATTATACATGTACATACAAACATACAAATATGTAATCATATATTCAATAGAGTAGAATCTAACATAAAGCAAGACATAACATGAGTGTGGTATAATGTGCTCACATTATGTCTTGCTATACATGTCCCTCACAAACGCAAAAACCATGTCAAAACTAAGATATAATGTGAGTGCGTTATAATGTGCACAAAACTAAGATATAACACACATTATAATGCACGCACATTGTATCTTTCTTTAGGAATCCCCAAGCCTTGGGCCTGGTATTTTCTTTAGAATACCAACCCAAAGGCTTTCAGGGCATTCTAAATGGCTAGAGACACACTTTTGCAAATTGTACAATATTTCACATTGTGGACATGAAAATCTGCAAATGTTAGTAAAATTTCAAAAACAACATAACAAAAATACATATCCTTATGAAATAATACTCCATGTTTCAAAATGCAAACAAATGACAAGAATGGTCAAAGCACATAAAACATGAAATAAATATATTCCATAGTGGATTGGTGCTATCCTTTGTGTAGAAGGCTGCCCTTTCTCAATCCATGATAAGCCAAATTAGATGATAGACAATGAGATGCAAAGAGAACTCAAGTTTCATATAGTGATACTGCTCAAATTGTAGATGAAAAATGAGAGAAAATGCATTGAACTTATAGGAGAAGTTAGAGAGGACAGGCCAAGATTGAGCAATGTGGGATTAAAACCCAACAAATGAGAGAGAGCCACTTGTCACAATGGGATTGGCCCATGCTTGTGCAAGTTTTAACCAATATGCCCATTTCAAATTTGAAAATGGAAATAAACGAATATGGTTGAGGGTTTTTGGGGGGAGTTGTGTTTGGCAAAAAAAGTCAAACAAGAGAGTTAATGAGGGCATATTGCTTAGGAATATGCCTTTGTGAAGAAAATATGTTTTTTAATAGATCAATTTAAATGATTTATTGTGCAAGTGGATGAATCTAGAGGATTTAGGTGATTAGGATTAAATTAATCATGATTTGATTAATCTAATAGGATGTTAGGTGATATGACATTTGATTTGAATTTTTATTTTTTTTGTTTTAAATCAAATGAGAGGAAAATGCATATGAGTGATTTAATTAAATATATGTGATTTAATTAAATCAGGACCTATAGGAGATAATTAAATAATTTGAGGGTTTTTGGGGGGAGTTGTGTTTGGCAAAAAAATTCAAACAAGAGAGTTAATGAGGGCATATTGCTTGGGAATATGCCTTTGTGAGGAAAATAGGTTTTTTAATAGATCAATTTAAATGATTTATTGTGCAAGTGGATGAATCTAGAGGATTTAGGTGATTAGGATTAAATTAATCATGATTTGATTAATCTAATAGGAGGTTAGGTGATATGACATTTGATTTGAATTTTTGTTTTTTTTGTTTTAAATCAAATGAGAGGAAAATGCATATGAGTGATTTAATTAAATATATGTCATTTAATTAAATCAGGACCTATAGGAGATAATTAAATAATTTGAATTATTTAATTAAAAAGATAGGCTTAGTCAATTAATTAAATTGGTTTATTTAATTAATTGACGAAATAATGTTGAATGAAGAATGATCAAATGCATGAGTATATTTTGCATGTCTACATTTTTCCCCTCTTTGAAGAAATGTACTCATTACATTGGTTCAAAGAATGATGCAGCTGACATCAAAATTAAAAAAAAATCTGATTTGTTTAGATGCCCCAACAAAAAGAAGTACGTTAGTACATTGCCCCCTCGAGAGATCAAGCAAAAAGATTGAGGTCGATCTCATGACAAAGAGGTTCAAAATGAATGTATGGATGGTTAGACTATATGATCTATATGATAATGATGATGTAATGAGATGTTTGGAAGATGCTTAGAATAACAAATTTATATTATCCTAAACAACTTAAATGATTATGAAATGTATGTGAGATGGATGTGATGGATGATGTTGTGCTATGATGATATGACGTGATTATGTACGATGCAAGATGGATGCCTTGTTAGCTTGAAATAGGATAGAATAATGATGGAGCATTGTTAGAATGAAAGAGAAATAGAAGAATGAGAGGGATCAACCCCTAAATCCAAGAAGATGAAGAAGTCCAACAAGTCCACTATTCATCGAGACTTTCTTTGATATGATGATGAATGATGATGTATGGCTTATCCAAGGATGGGAGAGATAAAGATCATACCATTCTTTATGTTTGATAACACATGTAGGTGTGATGCATCAAGGTATTAAGAACTAGGGTGGCATGGCACCCAGTGTGATGGACTTTGACTCGTGAAATATATAGGATCACTCTTGTTCACACTTGAAAAACATAACCTTATTCAAAATGCAGTTAAGATATTCTAGACATCTTGGGAAAAACATAAAAAGGAAAGCCTTCTTATGTGGTCAACAAGACACCTAAAACATCCTCACTACAAAAAAAAAAAGTATGCATGATGAAGTTATTTTACAAGAATATCCAACAAGCACAAAAGATAATAAGATAATGATCATTGCCCCATTCCTTTCTCTCTAAACCAATTTTGTTTAGGCATCATCGAGAGGTCCTTGGAATGAGCACAAAATAAGATAGGTCAATAAAAGACTAAATAAAAAAAACCAAAAAAGCTAATGTTCTTCATACCACTAGCCAAGACTAGCTAGTGTGGGGTAATTGATGCTTCTGTCCATCATAAGAAAGCTTCATCCTAGGACATGTTGTGATCACGATTTTCATGGGACTGATTTGGGTGATAAGCTATTGATATTCTGAGTTGACCAACTTGTGGACTCACTGATCTAGACTTTCAAGACTCTAACGATTAGAGTATTCACTTTTTAACTTGCTAGACTTGCTTCTGACTGACTTACCAAAGGGTGAAGGCGATGATTGATTTTATTATGAGTGAAAATTCATGGGTGAAAGTGAGATGAAATGGATGCACCATTTTGGATTTTTTAGATATTTTGAAGTTGTTTTTGGTATTTTGAGATGTTTTACAAATGTTTTTGGTATTTTCACATTTTTCAATGTTTTTGGTATTTTCAAGATTCATGACAAAGAGACTAACTTAAAAACCTATCCTAGGGGTCTCGAGAGTTGATCCATAGACTAGCCCTACCTACGTTATACACGCAGAGACCACATAGTTTGACTACCGACGTACTTGACTCAACGATGAGATAGATGGGAAAACGGATTGCCATTGCAACGGATGCCTAAGGACTGACCTTAACTACAAAATAGATGGCCAAACAAATTGCCAATTCTACGTACGCCTAAGGCCTAACGCTAGCTGTCTTGGGGGATGATCAAAGATCAACCTTGCCTACCTTCAAGCTCAGAGATGATGTAGTTTAGACTGACAATGTACTTGACTCAATGATGAGATAGATGAGAAAATAGATTATCATTGTGATAGATGCCTAAGGACTAACCTTAACTGTAAAATAGATGGGCAAAAAGATTGCCAATGTGACAAACGCCTAAGGACTAACCTTAACTATCTCAGGGGATGATCAAAGATCAACCTTGCCTACATTCAACCTCAGAGACAATGTAGTTCGAACAAGGTGAAAGACTAACAAGACTCAATGATGAATTTTTGAATTTTTTTGATATTTCGACATGTTTTTGAGTTTTTTGATGATATTTCTGAATGTTTTTGGATTTTTTGATGGATTTTCAGATTTTTTTTGTATTTTTTGATGTTTTAGGAATATCATGAGAATATACATGAATCTGATCCAATGTAGGTATAGGAACATGCCCCTAGCATGGTGTGATAGACTACTTTAGTGAAGGAAGGACAAACTAACCTTAAGAATATGCCAAGTAGTACTATGGTGGAATATGATATGGGCATCAACTCGGGCTATGGTATGGATGCGAGTGGATGGGTGTATGGAGGATTAATGCAATATGATGGAATGGATGAGTGATTCATGCAAATCCTAGCAGATGGGGAGTGCTTTATTTACACTTGGTGCCTGTTTGCCAGGTTTTCACCGAGGTACTTGTCCAAAGTGCCACCGAAGTGGTTTTCACTAGAGGACAATTTTTTTTCTTTATTGTTTTCAATCCTTTTTTTGACGTTTTTAGGATTTTTGAATTTTTGTATTTTTGTATTTTTTTTGTTGTTGTTGTTGGCAAGACCCCTAATTGCCAGGTTTTCATCAAGGTAACCATTTTTTCAAGATTTTTTCTGATTGTTTTTATATTTTTGATTCTATACCTTGCAAGTTCTAAGGCATAAAACTTTTTGAGGTGAGAGTTGTTCAAAGGCTCCTGCAGAGGCTCACCTTCTAGTGTTGCTAATTGATATGCTCCTGATTTATAGCTAGCTATGATGACAAAAGGTCCCATCTAGTTGGGCTTGAATTTTCCTTTTCTCTCTTGATTTGGCACATTCTTTTGGTTCTCTTTCATCACAAGTTCGCTGACTTGGAAGGTGTGTTGTCCGATCTTCTTGTTGTAGCTTCTTTTCAGGCGATTCTAGTAGATCTGTAGATGATTTAGGGCATCCATGCATCGTTCATCTAGTAATTCCAACTCATTTAGTCTTGTAACCATGTATTCCTTATCTGTGATGAGCTTTTGCAATGATATCCTTAGTGATGGGAGCTCAATCTCAATAGGAAGGATGGATTCTGATCTGTAGACTAGGGAAAATGGGGTGGCACCTGTTGCCATGTGGATGCTAGTGCAGTAAGCCCACAAGGTGAGATTTAACTGCAGATGCCAGTCATGACTGGAGTCATTGACTATTTTCTTAAAGATCTTTAGAATGGTTTTGTTGGTAGCTTCCACCTGGCCATTGCCTTGTGGGTAATATTGTGTGGAAAAGCGGTGTTGGATTTTGAATTTTTCACACAAGTCACAAACATCCTGATTCTTGGAAGGTGTCCCATTATCAGAGATATTGGATTGGGGAACACCGTATCAGAAAATGAGGTAGTTCAGGATGAACTTAGATATCTTCTTTGCAGTGATGTAGATCATGGGAATTGCTTCGACCCATTTTGTGAAATATTCAGTGGCGGTGGTAAATGAACTTGTGGCCGTTAGATGAAGTGGGTGAGATTTTACCTATGAGATTGAGCCCCAATTGGGAAAAGGGCCATGGTGTAACAATAGGATGTAATTCTTGAGCTGGTGCATGAAGGAGGTCTCCATGTTGTTGGCACTATAGACACCTTTTTGACAAAGTCATGCGCCTCTCTCTCCCCATTGTCAACCAGTAATATTTAGTTCTTAGTAACTTCTTGGCCAAGGTCATACCACTCGAGTGTGAACCACAAGTGCCATTGTGTACCCCAGTTAAAGCAATCAGGGCTTCCTCAGGTTTTAAGCAATGTAATAGGGTTCCATCAATGCTCCTACGGAAAAGGGTTTCCCCTAGGATGACAAAATGTAAGGATTGCTTGACAAAGGTTTGCTTGAGGTTCAGGGTAATGTTAGCTGGGAGGACTCCTAATCTTAGATAGGTGTAAATTTCATGATACCAAAGATCATCGGGACCAATGATTTCACATGCATATTCTGACTCTGGTACCTCGAACATGGGTACGAGAAGCTTCTCTACTAGAAATTCATGTTTTGAGACATTGCGAGGGATATCTAGCAAGGATCCAATTATTGCCATTGCATTAGCTACTCTATTGTTTTCCCTCGATATCTGCTCAAAGGTGATATTAATAAATGATTCATTGAGGCTCTCTACCACCTTCTTGTATGGTGCGAGCTTATCATCTTTAGTTTGGTATTCAGTGTTGACTTGGTTAATGTTAAGCTGTGAATCTCCATAGACCTTTAATGCCATGATTCGCCACTGTGCTACAATTTTAAGACCTACGGTTAAAGCCTCGTACTCAGCAATGTTGTTTGTACAAGGGAATGCTAACTTGTAATATCTTGGTATACATTCCCCTTGGGGGGTGATGAATAATACACCGGCTCTCGATCCATGTTGTGTGTGGGAACCGTCAAAATATAGTTTCTAGTAATCAGCTATGCTAAGATTAATGATGGAATCATCTATAAATTTTTATATGAGCGGGTTCTCTGCATAGATGGCAGCTTCTACCAGTTAGTCCAAAAAAACTTGTCCTTTAATTGCCTTTCGCTCCACATAATCAATGTCATACTCTAAAAATATCATTACCCACTTAGCCATCCTTCCCATGAGCATAGCTTTTGATAGTAGATATTTTAAGGGATCTATTTTGGCAATGAGCTTGATTTTATGCGCTAGCATGTAGTGTCAAATTTTTTGTGAAGCAAAAACTACTACTAGGCAAGCTTTCTCAATGAATGTGTAGTTTAAATCATGGCCAACCATTGTCCTCTTGATGTAATAGATAGCCCTTTTTGTTCCATTCTCATCATGTTGAGCTAGAAGAGCACCCAAAGCTACTGTTGTTGCTGAGATGTATAGGATCAATGGTTTTCCTACAATGGGTGGCATAATCATAGGTGGTCTAAGTAGATATCCTTTGATTTTGTTGAATTATTGTTCGTACTTGTCATCCCACTTGAATACTACCCCCTTGTAGAGTAGATGTGAATACACAATCTAATTGTTTGCCAGTTGTGCTATTAACCTTCAGATGGACTAGAGTCTTCCTTGTAATCATCTGAGTTGTTTTAGTGTTCTTGGTGCTCCCATATCGAGGATTTCTTTTACCTTTGTAGGATCCACTTCTATCCCTCTATGTATCCCAACATTTTATGGATTGTACCCCAAAGACACATTTCTTTGGGTTGAGCCTGACCTTGTATTTTTTTAATCTGTCAAAGATGTCACTTAGGGTTGCTATGTGATTTTTCCTCTTATTTGATTTAGCCAATATGTCATCCACATAATCTTTGACCATTTTGTGTATCATGTCATGGAAGATTAGTGTCATGGCTCTCTGATATGTAGCCCCTGCATTCTTTAGCCCAAATGGCATCACATTCTAGTAGTAGGTGCCCCAAGGACATGTGAATGTTGTCTTATGTTGGTCTTCTTTTGCAATCATTATTTGGTTATATCCCGAAAAGCCATCCATCAGGGATAGAATCTCATGTCCAATCATCATATCCACTATCATATCAATGTTAGGTAGTGGAAAGTCATCCTTAGGACATGCTTTGTTAAGGTCTCTGAATTCAGTGTAGATGTGGATTCCCCCATTTGGTTTTGAGACTGGTACAAGGTTGGAAACCCATTCCGGATAGTCGATCAGGCATATGAAGCCAAAATCCAGGAGTTTTTGTAACTTTATCTTGACTAGCAAGGCTATCTGGGGATGCATTTTTCTTAACTTTTGTCTAACTGACTTAGCTCCAGGGTAAAAAACTAAATGATGAACCACCACTTCCGGATCTAGACCTGGCATGTCAGCATAGGTTCATGAAAATTATACCTTCCTTTCTTTTAGAAATGCTACCAGTAGTTCTTGTTCCTCTATTATGAGAGACTCAGCATAGAAAGGGATTTGTGGTGTCATCTCCATTCCCAAGTTAATAGGATTACATTGTTCTAATAGGACTGCTATTTTGTCTTGATGTAGTGTAGTAGGGTGAAGATTGAATCCTTCATCCTTTGGTGCCTCGGAGAGGTTTTCACTATTGGATGTGTCCTTTGTTTTTACTATTCTATGGTTAGAGAGTGCCACAGTGTAGTTTTCACTCAATAACTCTGAGCTTATTCTTGATTTTTTCCTTTTGTTACTTAAGGACTCAATCATCTCCCCGTAATATGCCTGGGTGTCTAAAGTCATGTAAAAACCTACTTTATGATCCCTGCATGAAACTATATCCCTTAGTCCCATGAATTATGAGAGAGCCTCATCATTTTTGAATGAGTCTAGAATTGGTGGTCCTCGTTGGTCATGATCGATGAGCTGAGGGTATACTAAGGTGATTTGGTGGGTTTTTTGGTTTGACTCGGTGAGTGAGGCACTAATAATAAGTAAGTTGAAAACCAAACAACATGGGTAGGCCTCTTATGATATCATCATCATCACTACTGGTGCAAACATCAGTGATGTCAAAGGTGAAGTTTTCAAGCGGGATGCCTCTGCATATGGGTGGTTTAAGGGTGGTTACTAGTACCTGACGGGAGGACGTGATTTCCATACTAGGAGTACCTCTTCCACATATAGTTATACTCGAGGGAGTACATCCAAGGCCAAGGTTTGACATTCTTCTTTCTTGAATGATGGGCTCCAGTTGTCCATCACTATTCCTTCCAACGCTTTGGTTTCTATTATAGCCCATACCAAACATCTTTTGTAACCCTCTGTTAGTTTCATCCATGGGTAGGGTGGGGGTGGGCCTTTCATCTTGGTATAATGTGTTTGATATTTCTCCCTCATCCACATTTTCCTGACTGAGATCCCCCCAATGACGGAATCCAGAAGGGTCTGCCCTAATAGTGTGGACAAGTGTTTCAACTGGCTGAGGTTGCCCATGCAACCTAGAAAATTGTGGTAAATCTCCTACAACAAATGAATTATTCTTCATTTTGTAGTCTCGACATCTATTTTATTGCATCATGTTTTTGATGTCAGATATGCCAGGGATGGCTGGTATCTCTATTGCAGAAGTGGAGGCGAGATTAGCTGGGTCGATGTATGCAATGGATGGGCCTTCATCATTTTTCAGCACTTGGGGGATTTTATAAAAAATGGCTTCCAAGTTTTTGTAGTAGGCGAATGGTTTGGGATCCCCGTGTATAGTGACCTCCTCATTTTGGTGCAATAAATTGATGCATTGGTGATATTTCAAGGCCACTTCTTTCATTTCGTGGATCCATAGACATCCTAAGAGGATGTTATATGGTAAGTCGAGGTTGAGGACCTGACAAGTAGTCTCCATGGTTGCTAGTCTCACTTGGATTGGGATTTTAATAGTGCCCTGAGACACTCTTTCTTGATCATCCTACACCCTTATTGTGATGCTCTTGTTCTTATTAATGGAATCCTCAGTGTATCCCAAGTTCTTTATGAGCTTGAGAGAGAAAATGTTTAGGCCTACACCTCCATCCACTAGGACTCTTTTAACTTTCTTTTTATGGACCAACACTTGAAGGTGGAGTGTGCGATTATGAAATGGCTGCGGGGGGAAGTCTTGATCAGAGAATGTTAGGAGATTCTGGGTGGCAATATTTCCAACCATAGCTTGAAACTGATCTATGTTAAGGGTGGCGGAGGTGGTGGAGGCTGTTAACACTTCATCAAGAATTTTCCTATGGGCAGCATAAACTTTTAATAGTTCCATGATGGAGATTTGTATGGGAGTTCTCTTCAGCTGGTCAATAACATTGTAATCATAGGGAAACACTCTTGTATTTGAAATGGGGGTCTTATATGGTTGTGATGCCCTTGCGATAGTAAGCTTTTCATTGCATGTGGTGACTGTACAATTAGTGTTGGTTCCTCTGACGTTAATGATAGTGACCATTTCATCTACACCTACAACAATGTCTTCATAAACAAGGTTTACGCTAGCGTACTTTTTCTTCCCTTTGTTATTTCCTTGATTATTCCCTTGATTATGATTTGGCATCAGATTGGTGTATGTATTGATGTCTTGATTACTATCCAGTTGTTCGGCATTGATGATCTTGTCCACAATGAGATCCTAGATGATGTTTTTCACCTTCATACTGTTGGCAGTTGTGTGTCCCTTGACTTTGTGAAAGTCACAAAGGAGATTTTCATTATACCATGGTGGTTTCACCTAGGGTTCACTATAATTATCATGGGTGGGGACCTTTATGATGTTCTCATTGACCAAATTTTTCATGATGGACTCGATTGACTCCCCAAGGGCTGTAAATTTCTATTTGGAGGGGAACTTGTTTTGTGGAGGTGGTCCTCCTTGATTATTCAGATTATTGATTTGGTTTTGGGGTGGTTGTTGGTTTACCACATTTGTTTGCATGTTATTTCAGTTGTTTTTTTGCAGTTGGTGATGTTGTGTTTGATTGTTTTGCTTGGGGGCGCTGATGACAACTTTGGCATCCACTACACCATCATTGGTGAAATTTCGATTCCTCACCCATGTGTGAGGTTTGTCGTTGAAACTAGTAGATGGGTGATTGTCTTGATGCTCATGATAAGTGGGTGTGCCCCCTTGTGTAATGAGAGCTCATTCAATAGTGAGCACCTTGGGGATTAGTTGATCATACGTAGTAATGCATTGCATCTTCAAATAGAATTCTAAGGTTTTTTCTATATTGGCGATACTGGTACACACTTGTTGCTCTTCTGGCATGGCCCACTTACTTTGATTAGCTTTCACTCACCATCTTTGGAGAAAGGCGGTGAATGATTCTCCCTTATTCTATTTGAGCACCAAGAGTTCTTCCAAACTAACATCCACAGAAATGTTGAATGCATAATTTTGGAGGAAAGCATCTTTGATTTATTGAAAGGTTTTGATTCCTATAGGTAGATGAGAAAACCATTCCATAGCATCACCAGCCACGCTTTAAGGAAATAGCCACATTAGATATGTGTCATTGTAGGCGAGTTCCATGCAATGTACTTGGAATTCCCTAATATGATCTTTAGGGTTTCCTATCCCACAATATTTATCGAATTTGGGGATTTTGAATCCCTTTGGCAATGGTATCATTTCCAAGCTTTTGTCAAATGGATAAGGGTACAAGTTGCCCAATGTCCTAACTGTCTTCCTAGACTAAAGATCTAGCACTCGTTGTGAAAGCAATTTTATTTGTGTCATCACGTCACCTTTTGGATCAGGAGGTGGGGTGAATATGTTCTAAGGTGTGGGATTGATCGATGGGATGTTGATGTGGTTTTGTTGGATGATTTTTTGAGCAAGTGACACTTGTGCTTGTTGCAGAGCTAACAACTCATTTTGTTGGTCCAGTTGCTGCTCTTGCACCAACAATGCTTGTTGTTGATCTTGTTTTTGCACCAACAATGCTTGTTCTTGGTCATATTTCTGCTATAATTGGTATTCTTGCAAGGTTTTCTCATACAATTCTTGTTGTACTTGCTACTATGCTTGCACTTGCGCTTACTGAGCTTGGAATTACACTCATGCTTGAGCATGTGCTTGTTGGATTGATTTTGCAATCTGAGTGACATGTGTGGCTTGTGTAGCTTGTGTGGATTGAGCGGCTTGAGCTTACTATGTAGCTTGTTTGGCTTGTTGTTGTTGCAACAAGGCTTGGGCTTGTGCGACCTATTGTGCAGCTGGTTGTGCTTGCACTTGCTGAGCAGCTAATTGTGTAGCTTGCTAATTTTGAAGTCCTTTTTCCTGGTCAACGTTTTGAGCAGTTTGCAATGTCATGTTGAATGAATTGGTTGCATTGTGCCTTGGTGGTAATGGCTGTGGATTTGGAAGAACGCCAACCGTTGTGATGAGTGGAATGGTTGTATTAATGATCAAAGTTTTAACTATGGATGGTGTGATCGAGGTGCTTGGTCCCTATGAGAACATGCTTTGAGGAATGAGAGATGTGTTGATCACTGTGGTTACTTCGATGGTTGCCATCTATTGTGGTGATATAGATGACACAAGTGGTTGATTCGATGAGGTGCTCTGATTTGAATGGTTGATGGTGGGAAGAGGAGGAAGAACCAACCCGAGTGATGATGTAGATGCAAGCAGTAGGGGTGGAAGAGATGAAAAGATAGGTGGTGCAATCCCTAGAAGTGAAGATGATGGATCCAAGATTCCCCCTACTCCAAACAAGTCACTTTCTCCTTGTTATATTGGGAGAGAAGTTTTCATGTTGAGAGGATGATCTGGCATTGTGTGAAATGAGGATGAATTGGTATGATCATGAAATGTGAGAGGGACGTATGGGTGCAATGGATTTACAGGGATGGATTGTTCCGATGTGGACCCTACGTTCAACCCTCGATTGTTCACAAGGTGATGTTTTTGAATTTTGTGAAACATGGCACTTCCCTTCTTAACAATTGGTAGGGTTGAAGTGATAGATGATATGACCTGGGGGATGTCCTGAGTGTCATTTTGAAAGGGAAACATGGATGTGAGTGAGGGCATTATTCCGAGAGACCTATCCACAATAGTGCTTATGTCAAAGTTAGAAGGGATTTTAGCCCCTTATTTTACTAACTCAAGCATATATTGGGATGGGTATAACTTCACCATGGTACTGACAATTTGGTGACTTTCAGGATTTTCCACCATTTCTAGAATTTTTTATTGTGTCATTCCATTGTCAGTGATGTCTTCAATATCACCCTCCTCTTGAAAAATTTGAGGAATTTGAGGTGGATTGATTGGGAGTTCAATTGTTATCGTCGGATTGAACATTGTTTCAGTTTGGCTTAAATCACTTGAAATGGATGTTTCTTTGTTTTGCTCCATGTTCGTCTTGTGTTGACATCAAGTTTGAACTGTAAAATGAAGATCAGTTTTCATGAATGTAAGAGATGAACCTCCAATTCTTTAGATCGGTCTAAACCTTAGGTTCAAAGAAGTGAAGAACTAGGATAATGGAAAGATCAAAGTGATGATGAGGATGAGATAAATAGAAGACGAGTGATATGGATGAATGAAACTCTTAAAGAAACTTTGAAGGAAATGCTAAACATTTTAGGATTTTGATTAATTGTGATTGGATTGATAGTTTAACTAAATGTGTTAAGTCAAAAATATGTGATAAATGCACTTGTAAACCCTAGGAAGTTGTGTTATCCTAGAGTTGAATTTTACATAAGAGGACGGTCTGACTAAGTGTGTTAAGTCAAACGAGGTGATGATTTGATAATTTGGCTAAGTGTGTTAAGTGAAACAAGATGAACTCGTAAACCCTAGGAATTTGTGTTATCCTAGAGAAAAATCGTGTATAAGATGATGGTTTGACTAGGTGTGTAAAGTCAAACAAAGTGGTTTTGATTTCGCCTAAAATTTTAGCATAAAATATGTTTACAAAGTTTCCAAGAGTTGCTAGTGAGGTGATTTTTGACTGATTTTTATAGTTGAGAGATGGATGAAAGTGATTGAATTTGATCCTACTCTTGACCTATATAACACTTCTTCTTACGAGACCTCAGTTTTGAAGAACACGCTTGACTTCCTATGTGAGAAAAGGAAACCTTTCAAAAAGCTCAAGATTTTTTTGATAATACAATGCATATAGCTCAGGGTTATTTCTTGAATATTTCTTGTAAAAGTTGTAAGCCAATCTTTCTCTAAATTTGAAAAGTCTCTCAAGACGCTCCTCACGAGATTTCAGACTAAGCTTCTTGAACTTTGGTTTTGGGATTTGGACCTTTCGGGAAATCATTGAGACAACACATGTGAGGTTCAATTTGTCTTTTATCTTTTCTTAGTGAGTTCTTTTTACCAAAAGCACCTTCTTGATTATGTTTTCAAATTGTATCTCTAATGTCCCACTTTCGTTTTCATCCCACAAGGTCCATTATGTGGAAATCAAGGAAATTAGGGCAAAATTTTCCTAAGTTTAACCTTAGTGAAAACAAATGATGATAAAATTCAAGCACTTAGAAACCTCTAAGGATATGATCCCTAGGGAAAGAAAGAGTACTTAAATCCATCAAAGGTATTTGTTTCTTCTAAGGGGTTTGAAATTTGGAGTTCTTTGTGAATGTTTATTTTCTATTTTTGTGAGGATCAAGCAATGTATTTTTCATTTCCAAGAACATGTAGAACCCTAGGATGATGAGACAATATTTTTTTGGGTTCCCACTTGGATGAATCCAATTGTGTATATTCTGTGTGGATGACTAGATGCTTGAACACACTGGCTCCCCTCCACGACACACACTTCTCAGGTTAGCCAAGCATCAATACCCATGAATATCCCATGGCATACTTTTCATCTCTACAACAAAACTGCATGTATAACATGGGGCAGCTTCAAAGGACATGACCTTTTGCACCAACAAAATAGATAATGATTTTGGCTTCTACAAATTGGTTAGTAATCAGGGTACCCATTTAGAAGGCCACATGAGAGGCAAGATCAACCCATATAAAGAGTATCACCTACTTGTCTGTAGGAGCTTCTATAATGATGAACTTTCCTCACCATTCAAATTTTTATACCGGTTGGGAATAGCTTGGCATTTAGCTTGTTACCAGTTTGAGTCGTTCCCTTGGGGTGAGTACTTTTTCCCACCAAGGCACCTGCCCTCTAAAGGTACACAATAGCGAGTAAGTGCATTCGTAGTTCAATCATCTTTGTTTGTGTGAACAAAGAGAGAACACTCGCAATGCCTTTTTTCCACACTAAACAAGTTTGTTCAATTTGAAGTTCCCAAATCAAAATTTGAAGGCAATCTTTTTGACAACTTAATATCACCAAAATTATTTTGATTCTCAAGATCACCGTGAAGCATGAGAGAAGCGCATACACCTTTTAAATGATACGAAGTTGTGAAAAAGATTGCAAAGAATGACAAGCACTTTTTAATTTAAGCCCATAAAAGCAATGATGAGTTCATTTTAAAAGCACCAAAATGAGATGTGAAAGTTTCCTTGTTCAATTTTTAAAACCCAAATTGAAATTTAGTGAGTTTCTAAGTTCAATTTTAACCAAAAAGATCAAGTCAAATGGTTAATTGTAAACCTAAAAAGAAAGTTGAGTTGGTTTAAAACAAAAAAGAGAGTGGGAAATTGGACTCTCTAAGCATTTAAAAATGCTTTGTGAATTTCAAGTTTCAAATTCTCAATCTCCTCTTTGACTCCAATCTTGCTCTGCCTTTGCTTGATTCCAATTCTTGATTTCGATATAAACCTATTCCATAGTGGATTGGTGCTATCCTTTGTGTAGAAGGAAGCCCTTTCCCAATCCTTGCTAAACCAAATGAGATGATAGACAATGAGATGCAAGGTGAACTCAAGTTGCCTATAATGAGGATACTCCAAATTTTAGATGAAAAATGAGAGAAAATGTACTAAACTTATAGGAGAAATTGAGGGAGGAGAGGCCAAGATTGAGCAATGTGGGATTAAAACCCACCAAATGAGAGAGAACCACTAGTCATAATGGGATTGGCCCATGCTTGTGCAATTTTTGGCCAATGTGCCCATTTCAAATTTGAAAATGGCAATAAATGAATATGGTTGAGGGTTTCTAGGGGGAATTGTGTTTGGCCACAAACAAGAGACTTAATGAGGGTATATTCCTTGGGAATATGCCTTTGTGAGGAGAATAGCTGTTTTAATAAACCAATTTAAATGATTTCTTTTGCAAGTGGATGAATCTAGAGGATTTAGGTGATTAGGATTAAATTAATTAGGATTTGATTAATCTAATAGGAGGTTAGGTGATATGATATTTGATTTGAATTTTTTATTTTTATTTTAAATCAAATGAGCGGAAAATGTATATGAGAGATTTAATTAAATATATGTGATTTAATTAAATCAAGAACTATATGAGACAATTAAATAACTTGAATCATTTAATTAAAAAGATAAGCTTAGTCAATTAATTAAATTGGTTTATTTAATTAATAGACGAAATAATGTTGAATGAAGCACGATCAGATGCATGAGTATATTTTGCATGTCTACACACATAATTGGGTTTGTGCTCACCATCAGGATTGCCTTTCATCTATAATTTGTTTTTTTTGTGTCTCTTTTTCGGCAAAAAACAATGTTTGGTGTTTTTTTTTAATAAATTAACCGTTCATCAAAATTTTAAATAAATTACATTTTTAGAAACTAAACTCCATTCTTCAAATTTAAAACAAAAAAATAAATAAAAATCAATTAGTTTCCAAAATTTGTAGGCGTAGCACGACCAAAATTATTTTTCAAGAAGTGTCCACTTAGAAAATTAGTAAAAAATTAAATATTCATTAAAAAATTATCAAAAAAATCATGCATCAATTACATACTGTTAGCTAATTTCTCACTAGAGCAACTTTTAAAATACTTAAAAAATGTTAACCATGCTAGGGACATACACGAGTTTCTATGTTATTTTTTCCTAACAAAACAACACCAATTTATGTATGTCCCTCTTTTAAACCCCTTAATCTAAACCATGTTCAAAATAAGTTTCTAGTTTAGAAAGTAGACTCTGAGTATTTTGTTCCGTGTTTTTGTTCCATCTCAAAATTTTGAGTGTAACTATCCTCAATTTCATGTCCAAGGTTAGTATTTCCTAATTTCAAAAAAAAAAGTGGCCACTTAAGCCCCCTTTTTGGGAACCATACTTTTGCACTTACTCACATGGATAGAAGGCATGAACCCCACAATTACACCATCCCATGGGTCATCATTCCAATCAACATATCTTACTATCTCACAGGTATTTTGTGTCCTTCTGTATTAGGAATGATAATCCCCCCGATCATAGTGCATAGAACCATGATGAATCTCTCATATTTGTTAGCTAGCACATCCCACCATGTCTTGTATTCCTCTATGTTGATCTCCATAATGTCCTCATACTCAAAGGACCTATGGATGAAACCAAGCCCATGCTCTGGATCATATGAAACCCACTTCCTAGGAATCTAAAATCGTAGAATCTACCTTACACTCTCCAATATCACCGTGGCCTCTCCTATCAATAGGTGGAAGGAGTTGGTCTCTAAGTGCCACCTCTCATATAGCACAGTCACTAATCCCCTATTAGCTTTAATCACAAATGACCAAATCTTGTAGGTGTAAATGGGGTCATATCTCACCTATGATCACAAGAAATTGCATTGCATCAATTGAAAAATCTAGCCAACCCTATTTGACCTCAACATAAAAGAAATTTTATCCAAAACTAGGGAAAAAACCTAATTAGGAAAATATGTGGCACTGTGTAATAAATGTGACTCACTAGTCAAATGTTTGACACTCTCAAAAAATGTGAATCACTAGAGGAAAATGTGTCACACATCTGCATATGCGCCACACATTTTCATATGTGACTTACAAATTCAAATGCATAGTCGATCTAATGTATGCATCACAAAAAAAACTTGCAGTATACAAACTAGTGATTATATCACATCAATAAAAATGCATCACATAATCTCTCACATGTGACTTATAATGTCACTTGCATCGTTGTAGACCACAATTTTGTTGCATGAATCACATGTTGTCCACTTAATAGTTGTCACAAGGCATTTGATAAAACTTAACTAGCGAATTTTTCGCATCAATTAGATGCGACGAGCCACCCCACTTGTGGTGATTGTGATAGCAAATGCAACACATGGTGTGCATCGCATCTACTTACCCTTGTTTGAGCCCTAAAATCTAGCAAAAAATGACAAAATGATGAAGAAGGAAAGGTGTACATACTACATCCCCATAGCCCTCTAGCTATTTGTATGTGTGAACTCTGAATTCACGATGTGAGGAGTGTGGTACAGGTAACATTTTAGCAATATCTTTGTAGCAAAGTTATTCTTAGAACTCACTATTCACTCTAGTAAAAATGCGCAAATGACCAATTTTACCCCCAAAATCCTATTTTTACCCCCTTAGAGTAGGAGTTTTACTAGATGGATGCAATGTTGAGTCCCAAACCCTAATGTTAATATCATGAAGGCCCTGAAACTAAAATATTCTCATCTTCGTCATGATACAATAAAGCATATTCTGAGCTGAATTTGTTTGATACAACATTGAAGTGACTTCACATTGTATCAAAGAGGGCCAAAATGTAAACATTGAAAAATGTCTTAGGTTTTTGAACAACATTTTCCATATCAAATCCCCTTCTTCCCTACCTAATTAAATAATTTTAATTATTTAGTTAATTCACTTTCCGCTTTACTCTTCCTCAACTAATTAATATTTATTTAATTGTGTCACTAATCAATCCTTTCATTCTATAGTTAAATAAATTATCATTTATTTAAGTATTTATTTTCATTTTCCTACTATAATTAAATAAGTATTTTAATTATTTAATTATTCATTATCATTTTTTTCCACAATTTAATTCCTACCTTTTTCCTCCACTAATAAATACTTATTTTTTGAAAGTAATAGGTGACAAATTATCTTCCAAATCCCAAGGAACAATTTAAAAGAAATGGTGGGAGAAAAGGACAAATTTTGGCAGAAGCAGACCGGTTCGTGGAAGCTGATGTAGAAAATGAATGGTTGGCTTTGTAGAACACAAGTAGTAAGCACCTATCGAAGGAGAATGAAGGTCACAAAGACACTTTCCTAGCATGGAATTGGCAATAGGTGTGGAAAAGTAATGACAGGAGGTTCCAAAGACAAAATGGATGAAGAAGGGTTAGAGGTAGGGTTGTTGAACTTTTGTGGATCACTAGGCGCAATCTTGAAAAAGATGACGGGTGGTACAGAGGGACCAGACCCTTTAGGAATGGGCGACAGAGGCAGAAAGCTCTGAGGCAACCTTGTAGGAATGATAAAATCCCATGGAGATCACACTCTCTTCAAAATCGAGGTTACCGACCTCCAAATGAAGGAAGACCTGATCAGCAATAGTAATGGGAATGAAGATCAAGATCGAGAGATAGGCAGATAAATCCTCCTCCACAACCAAGAGACCATGGCCAAAATGTCAAAGAGGCGGTGAAAATTGACAAAGACACCAAAGAAATCTCAAGGAAAGGTGACAACAAGGGTCAAGCTAGCATGACAATCATAATCCAATCAAAGTTAACTGAAGAAAGAAGAGGGATATTAGAAGGGCATGTCATCTTCGTGAAATGGTGGGGGGGAAAATGCCCTAAGGAAAAGAATGGTGGTTGGAATCCTAGGGTGAGGTGGTGCACATTAAATTCACTCAAGAACATTATCTTCTAATTGAATGCTCTTCGGCTCAGACCAAAGATGCAATTCTGGACAACAAGGATATGCTTTTAGAAGGACTAGGGTTTCATTTTTTTCCTTTGCAAATTTTTTTTTGATGCAAAGGAACATATCCCCGATTGAATGTTAATTTGGGTGGGTCTACCAAATCTCCCAATGGAATTGTGGTGCGAACAAGCCTTAAGCTGTATTAGGGACTCCTTAGGAAAAATAATAGTGGTGGATTAAGAAAGCGATCACCACTGGAAATGGTGGAAGAATGAGGATTTGCTTGGAGATACCTCCATGGAATTTCATAGAAGAGAACCTGCAAATAATCCACGCTGATGGGTGCTTCTTTCAAAAATTGATTTGGGAATTCACTCAAGAGCAATAGAGCCTAAGGAGGAAGTGGAAAAGTGGCCCTCTCTGGTCAAGAATCAACCCGAATCCCAAAGGCAAGGGTCCCTTGAACCAGGGTGAAGTCACTTTTGTTGTTATTGTCAAGACATCCGCATCTAGATGATCATCATGAAGTGGTGCCATAGCTAGTTGATAAAAAATGTCTTTCCCTTTTATATCTTTTCTACGGACATATTGGATGTCAAATTCACTAAGTACCATTACCCAGTTGGCTAGTCTTCCCATCAGATTTGTTTTCCTTAGGATATATTTTAGTGGATCAATCTTGGCTGAGCTTAGTTATGTGAGTCAATGGAGGTGTAATTGATCTCATATCCATTGAAGGTTCTATTGATATAATAAATTTCTCTTTCCTTCCCTATTGAAACTTCTTGTGCCAACAAGGCTCCCAATGATTGGTCATTGGTGGTGATATACAATAAAAGAGGCTTCACTTCTGCTGGAGGTGCTAGAACTGGTGGACACATCAAGTATTGTTTTATGGTGATCCCACAATAGTGGTTTATAATTTTTAGCCAAACTAGACACTGAAATTATTATTTTTAACTAAATCTTCACATTCAGGCACTTATAGCAGCTAAACCATGACAAATTTGAAGATGATAAAAACTAGAGTCTTGTCACATTTTGTCTATAGATTCTATTTATTTAAAAAAAAAAAAAAATGGAATCAGATTGCATTTCTTTTTCCATCTCCCACAAAAACTATTTTTTTTCATAAAACAACATTTTTGAAAAGTGACACACACCGTATAACACATAATTTTTTTTTCATGAAGGATAAAATTATAATTCTTTCAAATTTAGATTTGTAACTCTAATAAATGGTACTTCAACTTGGTTAGATATTTTTTTATTGAATATTTTTTCTTTAATCAAGTTTCGAAGTCAAACCAATTATAACTTAGACATAGTGCAACTGTATAATGCATAGCTTTTTTGGTATATTGAAATTCATTTTTTTATTTTTGTTGGATCAAGGAATTCAATATCTGGGACACTCACATTTTTTAATTTTTTTTTTTGATAATCTGCTATTTTTCCGCATGTGCAAAACATAGACCTTCATTTTTGATGAAAAACCTCTATTTAATAAAACTAAAGAAAATAATATATAATAAAACCAAAAAATATTAAAATTATATTTGTGGGATAGCTTGTTCTCAAGACTAGCATAATCATTTCAAATAAAGTTTAAATTAATTCATTTGATCCCCCAAAAGGTAAATAAAAAATGATTTTTTATCAACATTTTGATAGATGTAAAGGAGACTCATTTATAGGTATGATTTAAAACTAACAAGGTTCTATCCAAGGGGGTTTGATCTAAGGTTATTTGATCAAATCCTCTTCAATTTGAATCCTTAAAATGGAAATTTTTAAGGATTAAATCATTATATTTTCCAAAAATATGTGATTTCAGAAAAAATTATTTCCTCTCAGAAATTCTAAACCACTATTGTGGGAACACCCTCTAGTTGGTTGAAGTTTTCATCACACTTTTCATCCCATTGGAAAGAAACATTCTTGTGTGGAAGATGAGTGGAAGGATGGGTCTTATCAGCTAGTTGTGAGATAAATCTTTTGATTGATTGAAATCTACCATGGAAGGATCTTAGCTTAGTGATGTTTTCGGGGGAGGAATCTCCATTATAGATTTAACCTTTGCAGGGTCCATTTCAATACCCTTCTCTAAAAATATATACCCTGGAAGCTTTGTTGATGTTACCCCAAATACACTTTTCTTTTGATTGAGGTGAACATTAAATTTCTCCAAGCGAGTGAATAATTTTTCTAATATTTCCAAATGTCCTTCTCTAGTGTGGGATTTCGCCAACAAGTCATGTACATAATCTTCCATGAAGGTATGCATCATGTCATGGAAGATGGTTGTCATAGATCTCTGATATGTGGCCCTTGAATTTTCAACCCAAAGGGAATAACATTCCAACAAAATGTTCCCCAAGGGCAAGTGAAAGCTATCTTATCCTAATCTTCAGGAGCTATCTTGATCTGGTTATATCTTGAAAAGACATCCATCAGTGATAACATGTCATGTCCCATTGTCAAGTCAATAATTATGTCTATGTTAGGCAAGGGGAAATCATCTTTTGGGCAAGTCTTGTTGAGATCTCTAAAGTTAGTGCAAATCCTTATATTGTTACCAGGTTTCAAGACATGTACAATATTTTATGTCCATTCTATATAGATAATGGGCCTGATGAATCTTACATCCAACAACTTCTTTAGTTTAACTTTCACCAAAAGGGAAATGTGTGGATGCATTTTTCTCAACTTCTATTTGACTGGTTTGATTCCTGAAGGAAGGGACAAGTGATGCATTATGAGGTTTGGGTATATCATTGGCATATTTTCATATGACTAGGAAAAGTTGATTTGTCTCTCTTTGAAGAACTTGATGAATCTAGTCTTTTCTATTCTTGTCAATGACTCTTCCACATGAATAATTATTGTTGTTTTTGTACTGCCAACATTGATAGACTATTTGGTTAAATCAAAACTTAAGATCTCTCTTGGAAATGCTTAGGGAGAGTGTCAAATTTTCCATCCTTTGGCACCTCAAATAGGTTTTCACCATTGGATGCTCTCTTTATTTTTACTATTTCTAGATTTGATACTACCATGGAATGGTTTTCACTATCATATCTTTTTTGTTTCATTTATTTTGTAGCTGGGAAATTTGACACTCTCCTCTTGTGAATTTTTGCTCTGATGTTCAATGGTGGAGACTTATTTGGGATTTACAACACAAAGGAATTTTATGATTGCCTCATCATTCAAAAAGGTGGGGATATTGATAGGTTTGGTTTGGTCCCAATCTAATACCTCAGGATGCACTAATGGTATGGGATCATCGGGTGGATTTAGGTCATATGTCATAAGTGTTATGATAGAAAGGTTGTCATCAAATATGACTAGGGCCAATTCAAAGTCTATAATGTCACTCTCCTACAAGGGGTCCATCTCATTATGAGTTTGGTCATCCTCACTTGAGCCATCGATATTGAGTGATTCTGATTCAAGTGGTCTAATTCATGAACCTTGTCCCTCCTCAAGCATGGGAATATACTTATGGATTACATCAATATTCTATTTATGACATGATTCTTCCGACAATGAATCCAACTCATATCTATTTGAATCTATTTCATAGTGGTCACTGGCTTGGAGCTATAGAATCTATTCAACAACCTTTTTCTTTATATCCTCTTTTTTTTCTTCTTATTTCTAATGTTCTTTGTATCGGTACCCTGTTTTATCTTTGGGATTAGTTATAACGGGTTGGGTAGGTTCTATGATACCCTCTTTTCTTTTCCCAATAGGTCCCTATCTATCATATCCCATCTTCTCTAGGATTGAGAATCCTTTTCCATATTGAGTGGTTTCAACATTTTTTGTTGTGGCTTGGGAATTAATATCATCTTTGTAGATCTAGTTCAAAACATATTTTTCATTTGATTCCTCTACTTAGTTATCTACCTTTACGAGCCGACCATCAAAAAGGGTGACTGGTTGTGATGATGTCAGAGATGAGTTTTTTGGTTGACCATCGTATTCTGGTGACACTAACTATGAGAGGCTAAGGGATTGAGTAATGGAATATTCACCGACACCTTTGTCTTTTATTTGGACTTACTCTTCAATTTTTTTGGCCAAGAGATTTAGCTGGGCTTCAAAATTGGTGGATGCAAAAGGGCTAGACTCTTCATTTTTCTCTGACTATTTCGATGGTGAAATGGATTGAACTCCTTCAAACAAGGATGTGGATAAATTATTATATTTATTGGAATTGTTGGAGACATCTTTAGTGGAATAAGAAGCTTCGCAGTTATGTGGGACAAAAACGTCCTGGATAGCCTTGAGGGCATTGCATCGTTGTGGACTATTTGAATTGGACTGAATTTTGATTTCTTGACCATTATAGGAAAACTTCAAGAATTGATGGTACATCAAGGGTACATCCTACAATTCATGGATCCATTAATGAGCCAAGAGTATGTTATATGTTAGATCCTTATCCTGAACATGACAGACTAAATTTTTTAGGATTGGCCCCACCTTAATGGGAAATATAGTCAAACCTTTTGACACTCTTTCTTCACCATGATATGATTTGAGCATGATATTATTTCTTGGATCTATTACATTTTCAGAGAACCCAAGTGCTCAAACAAGTGTCAAAGTATAGATATTAATTCCAACTCCTTTATCTATAAGGACGCACTTGACATTGCTTTTATGGATTGAAACTTTGATATGAAAGGCCACATTGTAAGGATGGGTGAATAATACATCATCATCTTTTGGAAAGGAAAAGGAGTGAGGTGTAACTAGGTGTCCCACCATGGCTTGGAAATCACAAAATTCTAGATTATTCGACACTATTGTGTTGACTAGGGTTGTTTCCAGAATCTCTCTGTGAGTAGGAGAAATTTTTAGGATCTCTAATATTGATATTTGTATGGGAATTTTCTAAATTTTATCGACAATGTTGTAGTGATAAGATGTAGTTGTAGGTTGCTTGGATATACTACCCTTTAAGATATATTTGGTTTGAGCCCTTGTGGTCATGTTTACAGACACACTATCTTGTCTTTTGTTGATTTTGATGACATTAAATTGATTATCTATTATAACCATGTCTTGTGGGATATCGAGGACTTAATTAGAAAGGATATTGGTGTTGTTGATTGGAGGAATGGTTGCAAAAGGATTAGGTGTGTTATTGATATTATTTGTGTGATTTTAAATGGCCGAGATATGAAGAATGGTGGAATCATGAACATAGTTCACAGTTTTCCCTTTTCCATTGTTGTTAGAAGATTCTCCTTTTTGATAATTTGGTAGAGGGTTTCTAAATACACCATGGCCAATGTTGGTCTGAGGTTCCTTGATTCTTATGACTTTATTTTTGATTATATCTTGTATCTTATGTTACGGTTGCATGCAAATTTTGGTGAGGTGACCTTTACATTGATGAAACTCACAATAATGAGCATCATTCCACCATGACCATTTTACCTTAGGTTCAAAGCCTCGATTATCAAGTAAAGTGATGAGATTTTCTGTAATAATTTCCCTCAAGGCGGATTCATGTGATTGACCCATGGGTGTAATATTCCTTCGATTGTTTGATGTTTGATAAGGAAGATTCTTGGATTATAATATTTGGTTATTTTTATTGTTCCCCTAGTTAGCATTTTGACTATTAGTTTGATTGGTAGTTTGGGTGGTATTTTGATTTGTATTTGAACTTCCTAAAAAATTGAAATTTTTTTTGGCATTATGCATTTCTACAAATGGATCATTGTCATTATTTTTTTACTTTTTCCAAAATTTTGTTTTATCATTGTTGTAGGAATTAGATGAGTTGTTTTCATTATATATTTTCAGAATTCGTCGCTTGACTAAGACCTCCTCAATCTTGATTCCATTCTTGATCAATTTTTCAAAGGTTGGAGGGCATTGCAAGTCAATTATATAACTCATGTTAGGATTTGGGTTATCATTGAATACTTCTATCTTTTCCTTTTCTAGTATAGGTTAGGGATATCTTGCGAGTAACCTTCTGCATCTTTGTAAGAATATGAAGAATGATTCTCCTTTCTTTTTTTTTACGTTACAAAGGTCTTCCATCATGATCTTGTGTTGAATGTTATACAAATATTTTGTAATGAATTTGTTTGCTAGCTCCTCAAAAGACCTGATCCCCAAAGGAAATTGTGAGAACCACTATATGTGTTTCCCTCCCAAACTACATGGGAATAATCTCATTAGATATGTATCCTCATGTGAAAACTCAAGAATCATCATTCAGAATTCCCTTACATGATCTGTTAGATCAGTTTTCCTATTGTACTTGTCATATTTGGGAAATTCACAATGTTTAGGGAATGGTATCATGTTAATACTTTGATCAAATGGACAGGGACATATATCTTGTATGGAGTATCTCTTGGTATTCCTTTTTTGCATGCTTTGCATTTTTTGTTGAAGATTTTGGATTTTTTGTTTTAGATGGTTCATGGGATCGTTAGTTTTCACTTCATTGCTTGATTCAATTTGTGTTTCAGTTTCAACTTTTTTTGGATTTCTTTTCAGTTTGTTAATATCAAAATCATTGGTAACTTGAATATTTTGTTTGCCAACATCAAAAGGTATCTTTCCCCATCATTTTCAAAGACCTTTTCTAAGAATTTATGGAAGTTTGGGTCTTGTTATTCTTGTTGGATATCTTCCTAGTTTGCCTCATTAGTTTCATTTTGATGGTGTTCATGAAAGGGGTTTACTTCGGGTTCAACCATTTTATCTTGGGTTTCAATTCCTTTTTCTTGAATTTTCTGCTTTTGGGATCTTATTTTGATGAGAATACAAGTGATGATGATACTATAAATATTTGACCATGTTTTGGAGAGTGCCAAAGGGGTAATTAAAAATCTAGTTAAGCAAACCATTATTTTGGGATGAAGGGTGACAAATCATGATGGTGAAATGGAATTGCTATATCATAAATTTGATGTGATGAGGAAGGCGCTTTGAGATATTTGATCACAATTTAGACAAAGGATTTTCACCTAAGAATGCTAGTTTCAACAAGATTAGGATCTATTGTAGAAATTGGTTAGGACAATTTGAATATTGAATGGCTAGTTGAGGAATGGAAGAATGAAGAATTGGTTGACTATGATTAAGCCTTTGTGAAAGAGCTCTTCGTTGATAATAAGTTTTTGAAGATAAAGGTTCTAAAGAAAAATTTCTAGTATACGCTCTTTCAAAATTATGATATTGATGGAGGAAGGTTCAATAATTGAGCAAGACTTCCCTACTTTGGTACAATAAGCATCTCTTTTTCAACAATTTAAAAATAAGATGTTTCTTGGGTTTCTTGATACTCTTGGAAATGGATTTGTTGATAAATTTATTTGATTTCCAATCCCACAACATAAAATTTTGGATGATGAAAATATATTAATGGGGAAAATCTAGACTAAATATTGATTGACATAAACGAGCTCAAATTTGGGTTCCTATTTGGAAAGTTTCTAGATGTGCTAAAATAGGGTATGGATGTGTTGAAACTTAGATCCACTATAGAATGGATCAAGAGTACTACAAATTTTTTTGGATGTGCTAGAACAGGGTATGAATGTGCTGAGGAATGGACTGAATGTGTCGAAATAGGCTATAGATGTGTTGAAAGAGCATATACTAGGAATGTATAAGAGGAATGCGCTGAAATAGAAGATGAATGTGTTGGAGAATGGTATGAATGCGCTAAAATAGGCACTAAATGCATCAAAATAGAAAGTGTTTTATGGTTTTTGATAGTTTGATAGAATTTTCTTGATTTTTGACAGTGAATCTGAACTGTTTGAGTTGTATTTTCATTCTAAATCAATGGTTGACTGTGTTGGTGTAATTTCTGTTTAAAATCTAGTTCAAAAACACATTGGTAAACACATCAAACAAGAACATCCCCAAGGTTGCGTACAAATGTATTCTTTTGGATCCCACACAAATTTTACTCCAACCACATATTCTTAGCGAATGAATCCAAAAGCTTGGCTGCACGGGCTCCCCTTATAGTGCACTCACTTCTCAAGCCAACCAAGTTTTTGAATCCCATGAATCTCCCATGGCAATTTGATCATTTCTACTAAAAATTATGAAAATGTGGGTGCCTTCACAAGGACCTTTGTTCCACCAAAGAATACATAAGGTAATTGGGATTACTACAACAAAGCGGTTTTTAGTAAAGGCATTCCTTTATGGGTGGGCTATACATATGAAAAGATTAGCTTTATTAAGGAGGACTCCCAACATGTAGAAGTTAATATTTATATGGCTTTACATACCTCATGAGTGTGTATGTGTAGGATCATCATGGAAAAAACATGCCCTTAAGTGGCAAAAAATTCAGAAAAATTAGAGTTAGGAAACTTGACATAAACATTTGAATAAGTTATGTATATTATTTCAAAATAATGTAACAATAGAATTTGTAGAAAATTGAATGTAGTTTCTAAATCACTAGGTTTATTTACAAAAAAATAAAGTCTATTTGGTGAAAATTTTAAATCTCAATATAGTATTACTTAAATTTTAGGGAAAAAATAAGAAGTAAGTGTTTGTCTGACCACCCTAACCACAATTAAATGATAATAATTTTTTATAATATTTTAGATATAAGTATGGGACTTATGTCCCACTGTGATGCATATTTTTTTGTAATTTTTTTCCAAGTAAATAATTAATTATAATTTTTTTATGACAACTTTTAAAAAATATAAAGACTCGTATGTCTAACCACCTTAACTTGGTCAAAACTTCATGAAATTCATTTTTTTCTTTTTTAATCTTATATTATGCAAAGCATATAATGTGACACATGTTTTTAATTCAAAAAATATGATACCGTTTGATAGCTATATATGTTTTTCAATCAACCTTAAAATTAGGACTGTAGTCGTAATTCGATAGAAAATGAATAATAATTCTTTATTAAATTCAAAGTAAAGCATAATTTATATTGGTGGAAATCTGAGAATCTCCTTTAAAAACCCTTTTGGTTTCATCAATTTTGGGTAAAAAAAATTCATCAACCACATACCCATCATATTGCCACTTTTTGGCCCATCATGATCCTACACATACCCGGGTACTAAGAGAATCACTTGTCGACATAACCATTCATGGTCCTTGAAATTTCCTCAAGTCCCAATTTTATATACCGGTTATAAGGGATTAGCCATAGCTTGTTACTAGTTTGGGTCATTCCCTCCTATTGAAGCAAGGAGGAAAGCACTCTAAGGTTAAAAATGCAAATAAAGTGAATGGGTCTAGCTTTTTGATCACCTAGCTAAGGGAGAGCATACTCACCTACCATTCCAAACACAACAAGCATGGTGTAAATTTATCCTTCCTATTTATACTAGACTCCTATCTTAACAAAAGAAAAAGTAATAACTAGATCTAACCCTACAACCAATTGTTAGTAGTTTCAATGTTCATCTTTGGAAGTGTTCTTTTGAATGTTTCTCCAAAGTTTCTGACTAAAACCAAATGCGCTAAAATATGAACCGAATGCATTAAAACTAAAAATGAAAAAAAATAAAAGTTTCAACTCCTTGACATGCTAATGTAGAGTCTAAATGCATTACAAAAAACACCAAACATTGTAGAGCATGAGCTAGATGTGTTGAAAGAACAATCAGATGCACTAAAATAGATGACCAAATGCGCCAAAATAGGAGCGAAACAAACTGCAAAAAAAATCATATGCGTCGTTTCAGATATTTTGATGGAACCTGCAAAATGAAACTCAAAATAAAATTGATTAAATCATAGGGCTAGGCCCCATGGTGGGTGGCAATTTATGTGTGTCGTAAAGTATGTCCTACAAGGTTAGTATAATACACCTTCATGAAATGCATTACTTAAAAGGAAATCAAAAGTAACAATAAATGAAACTAGAGCTTATCCTTCTAACTCATCCCATGTATCGCTAATCCCAAAGGATTCTACAAATTATTCTCTCAGATATTTTTATTACTGCACAATAACTTGTAAATATTGACAACTCATGAAATGAGATGCTTAACACGAATCTACATTCCTATGTTTTTGGTATTTTAAATAACTTGATGCATAAAAGCTAAATTTTCCTATTGTGCAATAGATTTTGAAATCTAAAAGTTGAAGTGATAATGATGATGACATGTAAATGCTAAATGGAAGATGGAAAGAACTAAACTATCAAAATGAAAATACCAAATTATCACACTAAAATTGAGCTAAAAATGCAAAATAAACTAAAATTCTCTCTAAATCTCTCAAAAAATGCATCAAAATTTAGTAGCATAAACTTGTATATATCTTCACCTATGAAATTTTATAGAAAAATGCTCTATTTATAGATTTTCAAGCCTCAAGGTGATGTGGCAACAACAGATGGTCAGGATTGTGATCTTGTGACATCAACGACATAGCATCAAGAGGTTAGAGGGAATCATGGAGATGGTTCCCTTCCACAAGAAAAATTGCCAAGTGTAGAAAGGAATCATAGATGCAAAGAAGCCATTTGTCTCAGGTTGTTCAAAATTGGTTACAAATTTGTTGGAGATATTTCATATTTTACAATTTACAAAAAAATATTTTGTGAGACACATGATGAAATGGCAGATAAGTTGGAGGTGGTTAGAAAAAAATTGTAGAAATGTTCTTAAATTGGATTAAAATTTCAATTTAATAAGAGGGGGTAAATTAGAAAAATGGAAAATAAATTCCTTTGTGCATTTTAACCAATGTTTAGAAGAATATTCTAAATTTGAATTTAAAAATTCAAATTTAAAAAGAAGAGGGGAAAATTAATTAAATACAAATTGGTTAATTTTTCCTTTTAATTAAATTTAGAAAGAAGGTGAATTTTGAAAAGAGGAAATATAATATGAACCATATAAATAAATTTCACAGTTTATTTATAATAGTAGAGGAATATAAAATATTAATCAACTAGCCAGTATTTAATTAATGTGATGCTTAGACCATTTTTGTGTCCATACAACGTGCACATTAATGATTTGTACGACCTTCTTAATTCTCAGAAATGGTACTGTAATCTTTCATACATAAATCCCTGGGTGAATTCATATGGCCTTTCTAGCTTTAAAAAATTGTACTGTATTTTTGTCTTCAACTCATACGGCTCAATTACTCCTGTTAAGTTGTAAGACTTTATTCATTTTAAGTTTTTTTACACCACCATATTTCTCCACTCATATGGTCAAATATTGTATTTTCTGGAATTTTCATTTTCTCACCAGGTTTCGTATACTACTCTCTTCCTTCACTCATATGGTGAAACCTTCATTTACTCATATGGAAGAATAAACCCTGGGTCATACATCCAAATCACCTCCTAATTGCCAAGTCATACTCAGTTGTACAAGTCTTCCAGTGACCACTCCCCCGTATGGTTTTATTTTAGGTGATTTGATTTTTTCTTGGCGTACTAACTTTCCTTTCCTTAGTTGGCTATGTGAATTGTCATTTCCTCCTCTTGATCATACGATGTACAGTTCTAAGTCTCTCTACCAAAATTTATTTCTTTTGTTTGATTCCTCCTTAGGTAGTCGTACGATCTTTTTCAGTATCCGAACCTTTGTAATATTTTTTATTTTTCTCCCTTTAAACTTTAACCTCTTTCTTTTATTTTTAAAGACATTTTTTTCTAATTTTTCAATCTCTTCTTTCATTAATTAAATCTTTCTTTTTATTTTTCTCCATTTTTTCATTATCTCCACTTTCCTCTTTTCTTTTTTTTGATTTCTCTCATTTTCTCTCTCATCTCTTTTTTTCTTTCATATCTTCTTTCTCTTTCTTCATATTATTTTCTCTCTTCATCTCTTTTCTTTTTTTCTAATTTTTTAATTTTTTCACTTTTCATTTTTTAACTCCATTGTTTTCTCCTTAACTATTTTTTTCAATTTTTGGCTCCAACAAAAAAATTTCATCTCATAAATGTTTAGACTTATCGGCTAGCATATCATCCAATTTTGATACTCTTTCTCCATACTCTCCATACTTAGCTAGAAGTGTTTTGCTAGATGTTCCCTTCTCTTCTCCTTCCTATATTTCTCAGATCTATAGCATGCTACACTCTTGATGGAACACCTCATAATCCTCCATTTGCCAATGAAATAGGCCATTCAACAAACTTGTCTCATCTTTCGAGTAACTATTGAGTTCAAGTACATTCTCATCGTTTGGCTCCATTTCTTTCCTACCTTCATCCATGTTCAACTCTCTCAAGTTGGATTTTGATTTAGAAGATGCCAATTCTTCACTAATAGCCCGATTCTTCAAATCAATCATGTACTTCCTCCCATCATTCTCTATGGACAGTGTATTTATTTTCCAATTATGATTCACCTTGGTTTCAACTAACCACCCTCGTCCAAGCAACACATCATACACCTTCATATGCAATGGAATGACTACGAAGTTCAATAGGAATGGTTGTGGTCCAATCACCACCTTTTTTTCCATCAACGTTTCTAGTGGTTTGATGTCATTCTGCTCGACACTAATGAATTGGAGTGTCAGTATCCAGAGTGTTGGCTTCCCGAGATCCGTCCATGTGTCTTTAGGTAGTACATTGATTCCTGATCCTTTGTCGATGATAGTATTTGTCAAAATGCTCCCTTCGATCTCCATTTGAACAATCGTTGGCATCTTCCCAATGTTTTTTGTCACTAGTATGTGATCAATAGTTTTTTCACCATATGGTTTCAATTATGGTACCAATTCTTTCCTTCCATCCTTTGATCTCAATTGCTTGCCACCCCTAACAACATTTGTCATTTCAGTCTCCACTATGGCAGAGCCTAGAGAAGGTCAGTTACTTTGATTGGTATGGTTATCTATAGTACCTATCGTCCGATGTTGGTTTATGCCTCTGACCATCGAGAGGTTCCTAATTTCTCCAACTTGGTATTATGTTCTCCCTCACCATCACCAATTCCACTTCATATTTATCTTCCTTCATCCTTTGTTTTTATGTACGTGGATCTGGATAGGTTTCCTTCTTCACTTGTACTCTGGTGATTGCCAATACCTCTTGTTCTCCCACTTCTAGAATATGGATACCCTTTTTGTTGGGGTGTTCATTTTATTCATGGTTGTCTGGTTCACATCACTTACACAATCTACCTCTCGAACCTTGACCATTCTGGCAATCCCTCATGAAGTTTCCCCATTCGTTTCAATTTCAAGATTGTATCAATGGCCTTACTTTTCCATCGTACTCTATCTTGTTTCTCATAATTTTGTTGCTTCGGTAACCTCCAATAGATGCATTGATATTGTATTGGGGCTTTGGTGGTTTGTTCGAAAGTATTGATGGTTCTCCTTGAGTGAAGAGTACTTGTGTACCCATTGCTCTCAAATTTTATGGGCATTCCTTGATGGATGTCGCACAACTTGGCAGATATTGCAGAACATCTTCTTTGAATAGTTTGCTTTTGTGTGACCTTCACCATTGCACTCCATACACCATATTTCTCATGCTTCCCTCATACTCTCTTTTTTGACATTGAATTATTTCATCATTCACATCATATCTTTCATGAGTAGTTGTATGGTCTTGGATTCACTGTTGATGTCATCCGTACTCTCCTCATTATCCATTTTCTTTTTCCTTTGAGAGGATTTTTTTTCTTTCTATATCCATCATCCAATTGTATGCTTCAGCATATGATGATGGACGCATGAATTTCATCTTCTTCCTTAGTGAAGGAAGCAAGTCTTCGATGAACCATCACTTCTTTATTCTATCAGTTGGTTGCACCTCCAATTTTCTCAACAAGTCTTTGAGTTGTCAATTGTATGTTAGCACATTCTATTACTTCCCTTGCTTCGTACTATCAATTTTTGCTACAATATCACTATCATCCCCTAGAAGTTTGAATTCATTTTGAAAGGCCTTCTTGAGTAATATCCATGATGCCCTCTATACTTGGTCCAATTCTAAGTAGTACCAGTCAATGGCACTATCTCTCAGTGTTGTGGGAAATTCTTTTAGCCAATGATCCAAATTATCCTATTTTTTTCTATCTAGATTGTTTCAGATGTTTTACAATGGACTACTTGATCTTCTAACCCGTTCCCCATAAAATTCGGTAGTTTATGCCACTTTCCTAGTGAGTCACCATCTTGCCCTGATTCCCTCCTTAAGTATTGGTTGTGATAAGCATAGTTTTCTCTCTACTTTTGGGTGCATCACTTGCACTATCAACCATGTATGAGTCTCTCCCACATCTTCCACTAGCATCATCAACACCTTGAGTCTCATGGGCTTCACTTTGGTACTCCCTTGACCTTGGGGTCTTGGGCTCAGATCTTCTAGTCCTCAACCCTTTGTCATTGTCTAATATGGACAACTCCTAAATGCATCAGATATTTCTATCAAGTTCTTCACTTAATTCATTTTTATTTTTACTTATTTTGTACCTTTCTATGTGTGGAGTGTTGAAGGGTCCTTCGTCCCTCCTTTCAAATTTTTTTTTTTTTTTTTTCTATCGATAGATCATTCTATTTCCTCAAGATTCTCATGTGTTCTTTTAATACTTTGGTTTATTTCAATTAGATCTTCATTAAATTCTTTATCAACTTTCCCTTGTCTTCATTGCCGATTTTATCGCTCTTGTAGTTTGAATGATCGTTGAACCCTCTCCTCCTCTATTTCATGCTAGATTGGTACTCGGATCTTTTCTTTGTTTGGTCGTATGGGCATTACAGGTTCTTCATGCGATCATTTTTGGTTACCAAGAGTACATCTCTGACTAGTATCCTATTCTTCCTCTTCCCACTTGTTTCTCTTCTCATACCACTATAGTATTTGTTTCCTCTAGCATTCCTGATCTGTCTCATCTTGGAGATCCTATAAGATAATGGAGTGGAACACTATCAATCTCAGCAATCTAGTAAGGAGATAGTTGACCTCTTGGTTTATGTTATTTTTTCTTAAATGACTAACTAAGGGATCTCTCACCTAAGAGCCTCCTTCCATATGTTGTCCTCTAATGATATTTCCCATAGAATCCATAGGTCTTCAGTTAGAGAATCTTCACAATCCTCATTTTCTTGTATCGACCCTTCAATTTATTTCCCCATCATGATGCCATTCTCTCATTGAGTTTTTTATCAGATTCATTTAGGAAACGCCACCAATTGTTTACTCACTAGGTAATGTTCAACTTACTATGAGAGTAAACAAGAATAATTCACAACATAATGCATATACTGGAATATGAATCATAGAAAAATATTAATTGCACAACATAATGAATTGATTTCATTCATGAAGTGTATCACCAATACACAACAATTATTCCTACCTAACTAAAAATGACAAGATACATATATAGATGGCCAAGGTTTGTTGGGATATCAACTGTCGATAACTCTTCCTAACTACCTTTTGAAAACTAATTCAACTTTTAAATTTAAAATATGCATGTATTATTTAAACTATTATTATCTATTCCTAGTATGGTCAACTACAATATTTATTTAATTAATATAATTATTTATTAACATGGCCATCTACAGATCTAACTTAGCTATCAATAGATGAATTAATGGGATCACTCTTGGAACATGAGAAAATATTAAATCAATTAGGGATATCATCATTATAGAATTCATTCAAGACTCAACTTTCATTTGGAAAAATAAGAGGGAGATCAAATCACAGCAAAGGCAAAGGACATTTTACACCAAGAGGAGGAAGAGAAAATACACAATTTGAAAGAAGAATACCAACAAGAGGAAGTGGGAGCAACCATTTTCATAGCCATCGTCAAGGAGAAAGGTATGATAAATCCAACATCGAATGTCATTATTGCAATAAATTTGGGCATTTTGCATCAGAATGTAGGAAAAACAAAATGATATGTGAATAAACAAGAGGCACATTTTACAAATGAAAATAAGCCCAACACTAGTGAACAAAACACGATATTGATAACATGCAATATAGCACAAGAGAGTTCCAAATATTATGGTTCTTAGATAGTGGCTGTAGTAATCACATTAGTGGGATTAGGGAGATGTTTGCAACAATCGGTGATTCGATAAAATTAAAGTAAAACTGAGAAATGGTCACCGAGGTTTAGTAATGGGAAAAGGGTCAATTAATATAAGAACTAAGAAATGTAAGGAGAAGCATATTTTTGATGTATACTATGTTCCTAGATTGTAACAAAATATCATAAGAATTGGGAAACTAGTGTAAAAAGGATATAGAATATACTTTGAAAATTGTGATTGTGTGATTCTAGACAAGAAACCAAGCAATAGGCTGATTGCAAAAGTTGAAATGATAAAAATATGATGTTTCCACTTAGAATTCAAAGTGAACTATTTTTACAGCCACAAGGATTGCAAAAGCTTTATGAGTTAGCTTTCAAGGCTTCATACAAAAATGAATCTTGGCAATGGAATTTAAGTCTTTAGAATTTAAACTTCAAAGGGTTATAGATGTTATATAAGAAAAGAAGGGTATATGGATTGCTACCAATAGAGACACTTAAAAAAACATGTGTGAGTTACATATTGGCAAAGCAACATAGAGAAAAATTCCAATTGGGGAGTCCTGTAGGGAAAATCATCCACTTGAGATAGTGCATTCAAACCTTTGTGGACCTATACAAACACCATCCATAAGTGGAAAACTTTATTTCTTGACATTTATTAATGATTTCAGCAAAAATGTATGGGTTCATTTCTTGAAAAACAAATCAGATGCATTTTTTGTTTTTAAGGAGTGCAAGGAAAATGTTAAAAAATGAAGTGGATAAAATATTAAAACATTGAGAACCGAGAAATGTGGTGAGTACATATCAAACGATTTTCAGAATTTTTGTAAAGAAAATGGCATAAGAAAATAATTTAAAACAAGGTATAATCATAAAAAAATAGAGTAGTTGAGATAAAGAATAGAACAATTATGGAAATGGCACAAAGTATAATAAAAGAAAAAAATTTACCAAATGAGTACTGGGCTGAAGTGGTTGCATGTTTTGTATACATATTAAATAGATGTCCAACAAAAGCAGTGATAAATAAAATACCAAAAGAAGCTTGGACCAAAATGTACCATAATATAGCACATTTGAGAGTCTTTGGATGTGTAGCATACTCATTTGTACCTCAAGAGTTGAGAAATAAACTAGATGATATAGGAGAAAAGTGTATATTTTTGAGATATAGTGAAAAATACAAGGCATATAAGCTATACTATCCTATCACAAAGAAGCTGATTATAAACCATTATGTTTTGTTTCTTGAAGAAGCATGGGATGGCAACATAGACATAAAATCTACAATTTCAACTAGTGTTCCACAAAAGAATGAACATAATGAAACTCAAGTTGTGAATCCTACTACACAATAAAATGTTCCTACAACACCTTCTAGGGATTCTACCACTCCGAATTCAAATACTCTAGCAAGTAATAAAAATAGCGAGTCTTCTAATCCAACACTTACATCACAAAGATCAAGGTCTATAAACAGTTCAAAGAAGACATGTAGTCTAAGAGACATTTATGATGAAATACAAGAGACTGAAAATGATGATTTATGCTCTAATTTTGCATCCTTAACACAAGTTGATACAATTTATTTTGAAGATTCCATTAAAGATGACAATTGGATTGCAGCCATGGATGAAGACATTCAGTCAATAGAAAAGAATAAAACTTGGGATCTCGTAGATCTTCCCAAAGGAAAGGATATGATTGGAGTTAAATGGTTCTACAAGACAAAGTTTAATATTGATTGGAAAGGAGAGAAACACAAGGTAAGACTAGTAGCTAAAGGCTTCACAAAATAGTCTGACATAAACTATAGTTAAACATTCACACCTATGGCAAGATTGGATACCATTAGAATGGTCTTATCTATAGCAGCTCAAAATAATTGAAAAGTTTACCAAATGGATGTTAAATTAGCATTCTTGAATGAAATTTTAGAAGAAGTGTATATAAAAAATCCACTTGGTTATGAAGTTTTGGGAGAAGAGCATAAGGTATACAAACTGAAAAAGGCACTATATGGTTTGAAACAAGTTGTTAGAGCTCAGTACAATAGGATAGATTTTTATTTTGTGAACAATGGATTTAGCAATTCTGGCATTGAACAAACTTTGTATGTCAAAGTGAATGATGAAGGAGAAATCTAGATAGTGTCCTTGTATATAGATGATTTAATATTTACAAGTAAAATGTCAATTAACTCATTCAAGGCAGCTATTGAAAGAGAATTTGATATGACCTATTTGGGACTCATGAGATACTTTCTTGGGATAAAAGTGAGTAAAAATTATCAAGGCATTTTTATGTGTTAAAGAAAGTATGCTAATGATTTGTTGAAGAGATTTAAGGTGAAAAATGTGAATCTAGCTCGTACACTTGTTGCATTGGGTTCAAAACTTAGCAAGGATGACAAAACTCCTAATGTTGATGCAACCTTATTCAAAAGATTAGTTGGCAACCTTATGTATCTAACCACCACAAGAACATATATCAAGTATGGGGCTAGTTCCATTTCTAGATTCATAGACAAACCAAAGGAATCACAATGGAAATCTAGAAAAAGAGTTTTAAGGTATATAGCTAGAACAAAGAGTTTTGGAATTTTTTATACATCTTCAAATGATTAAAAATTGATTAGATATATAGATAGTGACTATGGAGGTAGAATGGATGATAGAAAAATCACTTTAGGGTATATATTTCATCTAGTATCACGTGCTATCTCTTACACATCAAAGAAACAACTAACTGTGACACTCTCATTAGTTGAAGCAGAATATGTTGCAATCACATCAACAACTTGCCAAGTAGTATGGATGAGAAAAGTACTTTTAGATTTGAGGTATCCAAAAGAAGAAACTATGGATATTTATTGTGATAATAATTTTACAATTGCTTTATCTAAATATATTGTTTTTCATAAACGGAGCAAGCATATTGATGCACAATATCATTTCATTTGAAAATTGGTGAACAATCGTGACATATATCTTTAGTTTTGCAGGTCGAGCAAACAACTAGCAAATATCTTCACAAAGTCACTTGAAAAGAGTGGTTTTGAGAATTTCCAAGAAGGAATTGGAATTACAAACATACATGACAATGAAGATTAAGGGGGAATGTTGGCATACATGGTCTTCCAGCTCAACTTATTTAATCTCCATTGTCGCTTTCATCTATCTACTCCAACCATCATATTTATTTTCCTCTCCTTCCTTCTTCTACATTCTTCATTATTGCATCTATACTCTTCTTTCTTTGACATATTCTGGAAGCTTCTCATGTAGATCTCTATTTTGTAAAAATATGAAAAATATGGTACTCCGAGTTTTTAGGAATGAAGGAAAATGCATGTCTGTAGGAATAGAAAGAGCACTGACAACTCTCTTTTTGCATAAGGCATTAACATAAAAACTCTCTACTTCTTTTAATATAAACCTGGTTTGTTTTAATATTCTAGTTGTATGTAGTATTGTGTGTTACCTTTATCTAATAGTGTGATGATTCTATCTTTGTCCACTTCCTCTCACATATGAGAGACTACCCATGATTTTAAAAACTCTGGGCCCAAATTTAATAAAAAATGACAATGATTATAATTAGTCAAAATTTATAGGTTCCTCCATTCAAAAAGATTGATTGACATAGGCAAAAGTAGGGTTTTTTCTTTGAAGATAAGGTAATGGGATCAACTAACTAAGTCAGGATATTTTTTTGGCATAATTGGAAGGAAGTCATTTATTTTCTCTACCCCCCAAAGAGATTTAAAGGAGATTGTAGATCTAAAATCTTGTAGACTGCCACCCATCTGTAGGCATCATCCTACGATTCTCTAGCTGCCCCTATCATGTTATATCGCACCATATTATTTAACTTACCCCCTCTGCACCCAGAAATTCATGTAAATATTCAATAGATTGTGTTGTGGAAGTCTTTGATTCAGTTTCATATTTTTTTGACTTTGAAGAAATTAATGTCTGGTTTGTCTCCACTGACACATTAATTATAAGCTTTTGACTTATTGGTGCCTTTGTAAGTGTGAAATTATTTGTTCTTAATAAATATGACACTTGTGGTTCTTATCACCTACCTCATCTGCATACATAATGGTATTGTTGGTCATTTTCCATTCTCATAGAGCTATCTCCTCTACAAATCCATGCATTCCATAATGAGCCCCACCACCACAACTTTATATTTTTCGATTTGTTTTACCACCAAATTTAGATTTGTAGGAAGTTGCCCTGATTTTCTTTGGGAAATGTTGTATCAAAAATAAGATGTGCAATTCAAGATCCACATAATGCACTTCAATATATTTGGATTGAATCTACATATTTCTCATTTGGAGATGTGTGAACTTTATTAATAAACAAGAAGAAGACAATATGTGAGGGGGCACTTTATCCATCTTAAGGAATAATCTTCCACTAATAGATTTGTTGCATAACCAAATTGAACCATGAACCCTTTTAAGCCCTACCATTATAATTACTTTATTTCTTTACACCGAGTTGCACTAATTGAACATGATTGATTGACAACCAAAATATCCTAAAAACATCCATGTTAAATCTAAGAACCATTATCACTGTAGTTTCTTAGAAAATGGTTGATGCCTTAGGTCTAATTTATGAACCTAAATAGAAGGTTGTTATGAACTTGTATGGTTATATGGGACAAAGTAGATAATTTATAAAAGAAACACCTAATGCTAAATAAATATCAAAATATCATAATACCTCAATATTTAGTGGTCATTGACATACCCCCTAATTTTGATATATAGATAAGATAAGATATTCTCTATCATTAACTACAATAATCTAATTCTTATAAATAAATAAACAATGGTTAAGAAATATAAATTATTTTTGCACTAGTAAAAGATAACATAATAGAAGAATTCATAGTGAAATTTGAACTAACACATAATATGTTTTCCTAAATAGAGGTATTCAAATAGGGTTATCTAAAAATTATGGTTTGCTTGGTTTGGGAAGACATTTTAAATATTATGAGAACTAGCCATTACTTGATTTAAACATGCATAAAAAGAATATCTAAGAGAGGGAAAATAATTAAGCTAATATATATATAATATTTGACTTGACATTGTAATTTCTAACAATGGATCAAGAGTATTTGTATGTTGAGTCTCTTCAAATAGAAAATAATTTCCTCTACTCTTATAGGATCCAACTTAAATATTGAAGTAATAAGGCTAGTAATACATCACTCTTTTATGAACACTTCTTAGAAAATGGGTGCTAAAAAAGATAAGATTTTTGAGACTAGATGAGATCCTAGTAAAATAGTGTGTATGGACATATATGCTTTAATGAAATAACTTTATTTACATTCCTTCAGCTCATAATTAACAATATCTATTTATATAAAATAGGTTATGAAAATAAACTAAAACAATGACAAAACAAATCAAGTACTATTATATAATGCAACTTATATATCAAATCATCCACAAGGGATAACCATGAGTATTATAGTTAGGAATTTTATATGAGCAAGAAGGTTGCCTTACCAATCAAGGAATTTCAAGTGATAACAAGAGAATTTTTGGGAATACGAAGTCGATTACATCATCATAGATCTTGTGTAAGATAGTAGTGCCTTAGTGATTTTCATTTTTATTACTTCAAAGACACAAACAACTATGCCATAAAGTGAAAGGAGGCATAGTTGATCCCCCATTGATACTCTGAGAGAAGTAAACACAAACATTATAATAGACTCAACACAAGCATAGATTCAGGATAGAAGAATCTAACAACATGAAAGAAAAACATGTAAACACATAGATATATGTGGGGAAAACCTTTTTAGGTAAAAACCCCACCCTCCAAAAGATCGAGCCATCGTATTTTTCAGCAATAGAAAAAAGTTACAATACAATCTCAGGATCATAGCCTATACAAGAGTCACATCTTGTTCATCTGGAGAAATATATAGGCAACACAACATAGAAAATACACATGATTACAATGTACTCAATGAAATGTCATGTTGATTCCCTTCAAAACCTAACAAATGACTGTCACAACCAGCCTGATGGCCAGCCTAGCTACATGACCTCCATAGGTTCACATCTTCGTAGCACTAAGAGATAAATTGTTCACAGTTATGATTGTTTGAACACTCTGTTCCTCTCACTCAAATTTCTCATCTTCCTTTAACGGGCACACAAGATTATTTAATCTCTTCCCATGCGCCAACCTGTTCTGCATGTCCAAACAAACAACGATCGTCAAGATACTCACTGATAGATCTTCTTGCATCGGGTCATCTAGGTATTCAATTCCTTGCCACAATTGGGTCATATCTTCAGTTGAAAACTCGGCTTGCAATAACTATCATACACTATTTTGGCTTCTAGCCAATCAACATCTTGACATTGAGCCACATGTCACTTTTCTCTTCGTTCGTTGCTTTGACCTCTGGTAAAACCTAGTCAAGCTCAATCGATCGAGCTTTGATATCTCCACGGGCTCTTACAATGCAACCACCAAGCTCCTTTGACCCACTCATGGTAATGCGATGATCTCATCTGAGCTCACCCAACCTTCTACCTTGCTACTACTGCCCTGTCGGACTCGCCTTGTGGTATGGGAGTAAGACATCTAGGACCGCACCCTGACTCCACCGCACTACTGCACCCCTATCCAAGTCACCTCATGGTATGGCAGTGAGCCATTCGGGCTCGTACCCTAACTCCTTCGCACTACTACACCCCTATTCGAGTCACCTCGTGGTATTTTAGTGAGCTCTTTTGAGCTCACCCTTAGCCTTCCCGTGCTATTTCCAAGTCATCTGTGCTAACCTATGGTAATGCAGTGAGCTCATCCGAGCTCACACTTTGACTCCACTAAACTCTACCAAAGATACCCCATGCTACTACCGAGTCCAACCGACCCATCCGCAATGCGGCGATATGACCATCTGAGCTCATTCCTTGTCTACACTATGCTACCGTTGCATGGTTGGAGTTAACCCACGGTGTGGCGATAACCATTAAGCTAACCATTAGCAGTCATACTGTACTACCATGGGGGCCACAAGCCTACCTCGTGGTAGGGTGGTAACCATCAAATGGACTGTAGGTGATCTCACCATGGTCACCATGGTGAGTGGACCCACCACTCACGCTAAGGCATTAACTATCAAGGTGGTCGCAGGTGGTCTCAGTGCAACCACCATGGTGAGTGAACCCACCACCTACGGTAAGGTGGCAACCACCAATCCTATCACCGTGGTATTGCAAAGGGATGAAGGCACAACCATGGTAAAGTAGTGAAGGGCCAAAACATGAAGAAAAATGTGAAATTTGATAGGAACATGCTAGAACATTGAGGCATAATTTCCCAACAATCTACTAGTTGCTAAAGACTTTTAGGCTTACTCCAAACACCTAAAAATAGAACAGCAGCATGCTTCCACGCTCCAACCAAGACCCCTGCAATGACATAAAAAATTTCCAACATCTCAGGCAACTGCTCTAAACATAGGAACATGCCAAGGGGAAAAAGCATGAGTCTCAGGAATGGAAGCATCTTATCCTTCAGGTGGAAAAGGCCTCAAAATAACACCAACAAAGCACAATGCGAACACTACAATGAGAAACATTCTCTGAAACAAGTTAAATGAACTAGCTAGAACAACAACCATAAAACTGACTACCCTCATCCAACTGATCAAACAACCCATGTGACTGAAAAACTAGCACCCACAACTCATGCTATTCCATCTAATCACCCATACCTCTTGGTATGTAACATCAGTAAACTCATGCCATCACATAACCAACCTATCAACAAAAAAGCCAAAGCACCATGTGTCCACCAGTCAAATGACCCAACACATCCAGGTACTCCCACTGCAAAGGTACTATCCAGATGAACGCAAGCAAAGCACCATCACACATGATCCAGGCATACTAAGTCCACCAATCCCTACACATAGAAATGAGTAACTATGTAGTTCCAAGGAACATCCACACTGATCTATACCACCTGCAACCACCTACTACAAGAAATGTTTCTTTCAATTGTCTTCCATAATTCTTTAGAAATCCTCCATATCTGACTGAAGAAAGAAGCACAGGAACCTTTGTGTCATCACCCAAGTGACAGTACATGACAAAAAACTTTGACCACCTCGGCTCCACATAAGAATCTCACATATAAAGTCATATGAAAATTACCATACATTTATAAAAGACCAGATTAGAAAGAAACTGCAAATCAAAACATGTAGCATTCTCCTACATACATTTCTAAATTCTAGTTGTGTCAAGAATGATATTCTTCACATCCCAAAGGGAAAATCCATAACAACACCCAATAGATCCATGGATGTAAGCACCTCAAAGAATATCATACTCAACCATATAACCATATCCTATCAGTCCTCAAAAGAACAAGGAGATATACAATGTTGTCCACCTTTCATTATGAATCCTCCAGAATCTCAAAATAACTCAAGATTCATATCCATGAAAGATAAAGAATAACACATATCTGAAAGCTATAATGGGAAAATACCTTTCAAATAAAATTCACTACCAATCAGACCAAGAAGAGGAGAAAAGATGCTCCTCCAAGATATACAAGCCACCGTGACTTACCGAAGAGAATCATCCTTCATGGTCTCTTTTGAACTCGCATTCAACCAAGGTGTAGGATACTTAGACTTCTAGATGTAACAAAAACATTCTAAAAAGAATTCCAGCCTCACCTTATTCTCCATGCATCCATGAGATCCAACACCTATCATTTCATGCTAACCCCAATCTACATTGCTACACTTATCATGAAGTCCACCAGCATATGACCAAATTACTCAAAACATAAAGAAACCCTAGACCACTATCAAAGCTCCAAAACTAGGAATAGGAGCTTATAATGAAAACATTATCTGAACATCTCCCTTAGGAGATACCATGCTTCAAGTGAACAAGCCATGGTCTCAAGAGAAAATCAAAATTCCAAAAATATAATGCAAAAGAAAGCATATACATGACATAAAGAAAACAAAATCTAAACCAACATCACTTGTCAAGCACCACTAGAATCTTAGCTAGAGACTACCAAGGTCCTTCATGGCTCCAAGATATTGTACATATTCAAATAGTGACCATGCAGATGTGAAAGAACTCTTCTATAGAAACATGATCTAAGAGTCCTCAAGACGCATCTACAACACCAAATAAGACCATTCACCACCAAGTGATGAACCAACAGTGACTGCTAAAGCTCCCACTAAACTATGACACTGAGCTCTCCAAGCATCATGACAAACAACACCATCACTACCAAAATTTTACACTGGCTAGTATATCAAGCTCTCCACGACATCATGATTCACATGCTTTAGGTCCCCATCATTGACTATTCAGGTACTCCAATGTTTTCCATCCTATCATCTCAAAACAGCCACACCAATGCACAAGTGATGATAGACAAGGTCAGCTAATAGATCTACACCAACATAGAAGCAATCTCATCGATAATGATAGTCCTCTTCCAAGTTGACTCATGAAAAAAATGTAGGTAAATACAACCCAAAAAATGCACAACTCATAGATCCACTTCAATGAAGAACCCTGCAAATCCATTATCACACTAGAAAATAAAAAATTGAGATAATCAAAGGGAACAACCCACGCAGATAACTTGATTGAAACACAAGATCAGCAATAGATCTGATTTTCCAATCACGTCCATAACTCAAGCACCATAGTCTAGGAAGCCAACAGGCAACACCGCAAGAATGTTGAATTAAAAACACATACGAACACTCTCATGAAAATAAGACATCACACCTCTTCAAACCATGTCGAACTGCAACTATCTCATCTAGTCACACCCTAGAAGCCAAGGTCTACAAAATAGCTGAACAACAACTCCACACTCCACAAGTTTTTATTGACCATGTAAAACCTGCAAAACCATAGTGTTTATAAAATACCCATTCATCTCCATATTCACTACTCATCTGGATGACTCGAGAGTATGCACACAACCATCATGGTTAACTAGAATAATGAAAAACATGAATATGCATCATAGATTTTTTAGGAAAATCTACAGAAAAACCTTCAGAGCCAAAGACATGAATCTGAACCATGTGAGTGCAAGAAACAGGTAAGCAGGAACAACAACTCCATTTTAGACCAATTCCAAAACCTCTGTCATGCACAAACATACGAGAGATCTAGGCTATAAAGAAGTTGGACACCACCAGGATCAACTTAATAGCCTCCATGCAATCAGAGTAGTAGATAAACCACCTTCAGTGCTAAGTCAAAACACCTAGCACAAGCGCACAACATCATGGATAAAGAACAACACAAGCAACTCCATACCGCCAAGGATCCTCTCACACAGACACACAGTATGCAACCACGCTTCATTGCAACACAATGACAAGCACATATCTTTCCCATTTAAATCAAGAACATTTGTTGCGAGCCAAGAGCCTCAGACCATATTGCCACAATATGATCAACTCTAGTCATCTCCAACATCTTTCTAAACTGTGTTGAATCAAAGAAGAAAGAACTTCAACTCATCAAAGGATCAATCACCAACTGATTTCTACAAAATTCCTCAAGCTTTCCAGGCTAAGAAATTAACATAGGAGAAATACCTAGAACTCCAGTAACCAAGAGAAGGCTTTGACACCACTTGTTGGTATCATCAAGCCTCGACCTCCTTCAACCAGCTCTAATACCACTTGTTGGGGATATAGAGTCGGTTATGTCATCATAGAAATTGTCTAAGACAACAGTGCCTTAGTGATTTTCATTTTTATCACTTCAAAGACACAAAGAACTATGCCATATAGTGGAAGTAGGCATAGTTGATCCCCCATTAATCCTTAGAGAGAATTCAACGCAAAACTTATAATACATTCAACACAAGCCCAAATTCAAGATAACAAAATCTAAAAACATGAAAGATAAACATGTAGACACATAGATATATGTGGGGAAAAAAATTTCAAGTAGAAAACCCCACACTCCAAAAGATCAACCCATTGTATTATTCAACAATTGAAAACAATTACAATACAATCTCAGGCTCATAGCCTATACAGGAGTCACATCTTGTTCATCTGGAGAAATATACAAGCAAAACAAAATAGAAAATTCACATGATTACAATGTCCTCAATGACATATCATGTAGATTCCCTTCAGATCCTCACAAATGACTATCACAGCTAGCTTGATGGCCAACCCAGCCACATGCCCCCCATAGGTTCAAATCTTTGTACAACTAAGAGGCAAAGTGTTCATAGTCAGAACCATTCGAACACTCTCTACCTCTCACTCAAATCACTCATCTTCCTTTGTCATCCACATGAGATTACTTAATATCTTTCCATGCACCAAATTGTTCTACCTGTCCAAACAAACAACTACCATCTAGATATTCATTAATAGATCTTCTTGCATCAGGCCATCCAGGCATTCAATTCCTTGCCACAATCGGGTCCTATCTTCAGCTAAAAACTCGGCCTCTAATAACTGTGATATAGTGTTTTGGCTTCTAGCCAATCAACATCCTAATGCGAAGCCACGTGTTGCTTTTTTGTTAATTCGCTGATTTGACCTCTGGTAAAACCCATTCAAGCTCATTTGAATGAGCTCTGATCTCTCCATGAGCTCTTACTATGCAACCACCAAGCTCCTTTGACCCAATCACAATCCTTGTTAGACTCACCTTGCGGTATGGCGGTAAGCCATCTGGGCTCGCACCCTAACTCCACCGCACTATCGCGCCCCTGTCTGAGTCACCTCATAGTATGGTGGTGAGCCATTCAGGCTCGCACCCTGACTCCACCACACTGTCGTGCCCCTGTGTGAGTCACCTCGTGGTATGGCAGTGAGATCGTCCAAGCTCATCCTCAGCCATCCCACGCAACTGCCAAGACATCCGAGATGACCCATGGTAATGCGATGAGCTCATCTGAGCTCACCCTTCAACTCCACCGAGCTCTGCCAAAGATACCTTGTGCTACTGTCGAGTCCAATGGACCCATCTGTAGTGTGGTGGTATGACCATCTAAGCTCATTCTTTGTTTGCACTGCGCTACCACTACTTGGTTGGTGTTGATCTGTGGTGTGGCGATAACTGTCAAGCTAACTGTTAGTATTCGTACTACACAACCATGGGGGCTGCCACGCCACCCCACAGTAGGGTGTTAACCTCCAAACAGAGTGCAGGTGGTCTCACTATGGTCACCATGGTGAGTGGACCCACCACCCATGCTAAGGCAGTAACTACCAGGGTGATTGCAAGCGGTCTCACCATGGCCACTGCGGTGAGTGGATCCACCGCTCGTGGTAAGGCGTTAACTACCAAGCCTGTCACCTAGTCCTGCCAAGGGATCAAGGAACAACCACGGTAAAGCAGTAAAGGGAAAGAACATGAAGAAAAATACCAAGTCTAACAGGAACAAGCTAGAACATTGAGGCATAATTTCCCAACAAGAATCCCATGAATCAAGCAAAGAATAAAAAAAAATATCGCATTTCTCCTCCTCATCTATTTTGACACCAACTGATACAAATTGAGCTACCAACATATTGAATGCTTCAGGTGGTCTGTAATTCATCCACCCTCTTCCATTCTCAAAAAATACAATTTATGCCTCAATAAAATTGTATTCACTAAATATTTGACTTGATACATCTCACCAAGCTTCCTCCATAGTTTATGTGTAGTGGTCTCTTCATGTACATTCTTAAAATAGATTTTCCCAACACAATCTAATTAGACCCTTTTATTTATGGTTTGTAACATCATATTGAGTATCTTGAGTAGGATCTGCAGGCCTTTAAAATTTCTCATCAACAACATCCCATAAATCTCAATATATCAATAGATCCTCCATCCTCAACTTCCATATTTCAAAAAAAATTCTAGAAACTCTATCCACTTCTATTCTCCTTGATGAACTTTCGATTTAAAATTCTATTTAACAAAATCAAGAAGTGTCTTTTGTACAAGCTCCCACTCAAATTTATATTAGTTCAAAAAACCCAATAACCCACAACTAAAACCAAATGTGATCAAGCTCTGATACCACTTGTAAGAAAGCTAAGGTAGTGAAACAACTTTATACACTAATCTTAAGAGGAGAATAATGAAAAAAAATTACAAATATTTAACAATTATAGAAAATTAAACAAAAAAATATATAAATATCATGCATACCAAAACACAATGATTTACGTGGGAAAAACCCTTTTGAGAGAATAACCCTACACTCCAAAAGTTACCCATATATTATTAAAAACCAACAAAGAGTACAATATACTTGCAGAGAAAATTTCTCACAGGAGTATTACGAGCCAAAGATCCAAAGGCAACATAACTGCTATTAGACTCTCAGGATACATAACACTACACATTCGTAATACATGTCCCTCATAAATTGGATTTCCTTTTAGGGAATTTCAAGCCAACAAAATATCGACCGTCACATCTAAGACCTAATTATGAATGATCTATATTAACAATAATAAAATATACATATGTGGCCTTCAAGGGTGCTTCCCCTGAACCCCCACTAGGGCAAGCACCGTATGAACCACTACAAGGGGGTACCCCCAGGCACTCCCCCCCACTCTAGCATATCAATACTACCTTATGTATTTTCAAGGTTGAGACCCATTTTCCCAAAAATAACGACACCCAAATAATAATAGTTGGTGATCCTAATCTCTTTCAGTATTGTAGCAACTTAATAAGAACATCCAAACAACATGTTCCCATCAATCAAGAAAGTCCATCATCCTCTTCATCCCATTACATAGATCCTTCCACTTTGACTAAGGATTAGATGTCGACCATCCCATCACCTAAGTCCAATATCCAGATCCAAGACAAGGGGTGTGAAGAATACCACATGAAAACTTCTTATTGTATCAACAATCTGCCATCATCTCCAAAATACTACGCTAATCGTTCTTCTATCAAAAAAGAGCATAAAGTCATTATCTGAGCATCTCCCACCACAACTTTCACAAGATGAGGATAATTGAGAGAATAAGCTATTGAAATAGAAGATATTTGAACTACATGTATATACAAAGAGGAAGAATATATTGAACCTTAACATATCCCAACTGAGTAATAAGGTAAATGAATTGAGATCATGAGGTGCAAGGGATATGATGGACGCAATGGACCTAGTTTACATAAGAATGGAATGCCAGAACCCTTAATGCCTCCCAAGCTACCAAGGAATAGAGGGTTAGGGTATGAAAAACCAAAAGTGATTTCTCCTAGTTCTAAGGTTCTTTCGAGTGAGGACATTAGTGCTCGAAAATATATTGAGAAATATAAGTACTACCATGCTAAACTTGAGTCTAATAAATATGAATGGAACTCTTGTGCATCTAGTTAGTATGACCTAACTAGGACCCTCCAATAGCTTGAACTAACCAATTCCTTGACCAAAGGAAACGTTAGGATCAATTGTTTATGGGATCCCAATGACACTTATATTTTCATCATATTGACTTGTTCATTGAACCTTAACGATACCAATTATGGAATAGCTTTAGTATCCCCAAAATTGATAGATTAGGAACAAGGACCACCCAACTTGGATGTATTCAAAAGTGATGAAGCAATAGTCAAGTTTATGGGACTTAACAAAGGTATACGTAATGGGGATAATAAAGAAGGCTTTAATATAGATCTTGATAATGTATCCTACTTTGGGGAGTCTATCCCACCCTCTAGTCACAAAATTGAATATTATAAATCAAAAAAGAAAAGGTCTTTAGGTGAAAACCAAAAGATGCCACTAGACCTAGAAAAGGTAAAAAGAAAGGATGTATTTGAGGGTGAAAACCTCTTTGAGGTGCCCAAGGATGGAGGGTTGGACATAATCCCTATAAGAAAAGATATATTTCTCTTGCTAGTAGATAATTTCATGGAAGTCAACAATAGCATTGATGAAAATATTAGAATCATCCATTTCACAAAATCTTTGACAGAAGAAAAGAAACCAAAATTTCATGCCTTCTTTAAAAAGAGACAAATTAACTTCACTTGGTCTTATGTCGACATGCATGGATTGGCTCTTGAGCTGGTGTTATATCACTTACCGTTGTTTCTTGATGCCAAACTAGTCAAACAAAAGCTAAAGAAAATGTATCCCCAAATTGCACTATTGATAAAAGTAGAACTAAAGATGCTAATTTACATTGGTTTCATTCAACCCATTGACCATGGAGAATGGATTTCCAATCAAGAATCCATGAAAAAAATAATAGGTGGAATCAAAATTTGTATTGATTTCAGATATTTCAATAAGGAATGCCCTAAGGATGGCTTCCCATTGCCTAAAATTGAAATCATAGTGGATTTGACAACAATATGAGATTTTATCACTGATTGATGGTTTCTTAGGATATAATCAGATTAGGATCACTCTTGAGGATCAACAAAATATAGATTTTACTTGTCCATGGGGAGCATATTGTTGGAATATTATACCATTTGGATTGAAAAATGTTGGAGCCACATATCATCTAGCGATGACTACAATCTTTAATGAAATCATCCAAACTCTTATGGAGGATTTTGTAGACGACCTACTAGAAAAATCACTATCAAGGGGTGACCATCTGTAGTACTAGATAAGATTCTCAAAAGGCTAGAAGAATAAAAATTCTGATTGAACCCAAAAAAATGCATTTTTGGGACCTAACAATAGGGAATCTCCTAGGATACATTATCTCCCAAAGAGGAATTGAATTAGATCTTGTGAAAGTGAAGGCTATCATGGAAATTGCACCTCCAACAAATATAATTCAATTATGAACACTATAGGGTAGGTTTCAATTCATTAGGAGGTTCATTGCTCAGCTGGAAGATAAGTGTTAACCATTCCAACATTTGTTGTGAAAGGGATTACCCTTCATGTGGATTGCTACATGTCAAGAAGCATTCCAATAGATAAAAGACTATCTATCAACACCACCTATTTGCATGCCTCCCATTGATGGTAAGAACCTCATACTTTAAATATCAGTGACCACATCAGTACTAGTGACACTATTAGAACAAAATGATCATGATAGAACGAAATAGTATTCTACTACATCAATCAAACACTTGTTAGATATGAGCTCAATTATAGTCCCATTGAATATGCATTCATTGTGGTATTTTTCCACTCAAAAAATTAGGCATTACATATTAAATCACCAAAAAATATTCATTGAAAAGATCAATCCCTTGTAGTATCCCCTTAGTAAAGAAGCCTTAGCAGGTTGATTAGCCAAATTTATCATGATATAAAGTGAGTACAATATTCAATATGTTGAGTACAAGGCAATAAAAAGACAAGTCATAGCCGAACAACTTGTAGACACACAAACAACAACAAATCATCCATATGTATTTGAATTCCTCGATGAGTCCATATTCACACTAGATACTTTAATCACATGCAATATTTAATTTTATGGATCTCACATGAATCATGTTTCATGAGCAAGGATACTATTTGTTACACCCCAAGGAGACACTATACCAAAGTCATTCAAAATATCATTTTCTTGCACCAATAACATAGTAGAGTATAAGGCACTACACATAGGACTTTTTATGGCTATTAAATGGAAAATAAGGAGCCTTCAAGCCTATGGAGACTCATAGTTGGAAATTTGAAAAGTCAATGATGATTATGACACAAAAGATGAGGTTTTCAAAATAAGGTATCTAATGCAATGGGAGCAAGATGATCTCTCTTGGATATCCCAAACAATATACCATAGTATGAGTTCTTGGTAGAACAGGTGTTGATCCTTGCCTTTGATATCCCAAAAATTGAGATGGTTTGCAAAATGTTTAGTCCCAATTCCCCTTCGTACAAAGATTTCTATGATTACCTACATGACCCAGTTATCCCTCTTGACCTGTCTACCAATAAACAAAAAACTTTTATCTGTAAGAGCTCTAGATACATCATCATTGGTGACATCATCAACCATTAAAGCTTGGATAATACCCTCCCTAGATTTCTTGATTCTAATGAAGAAAAAATGACCTTACACAAATTATATGATGGTATATATGGAACCCACTCGAGTGGTCGTAATTTATCCAAGAATATCATGCATGCTAGATACTACTAGCCCACTATGGAATGCGATGCATACCACTTTGTTAAGAAGTTTTAAAAATTCCTAATACATGGAAATATTATACACACACCAACCCATGAACTCCATCCAATCATGTGACCATGGCCTTTCTCTCAATGGGGACTCGACCTCATAGGTAAGGTTCATCTAACCTCATTCATCATCCATAAATTTATTATCACAATGATTAAGTATTTCACAAAATGGATTGAGTCTATACCAATGGCATTTATTAATATAACTTATATATCTAAATTCATCCTCAATTATATTGTATTCCAGTATGGTGTTCCATAATCCATTATTACTGAGAATGGTTTTCCCTTCAAGAACTAAAATATCTTCCAATTATGCAAAAAAATATACATCCAACACCACTTTTCCACTCCATATTATCCCCAAGGTAATTCCCAAGCTGAGGTGTCCAATAAGACAATCATTAAAATCCTGAAGAAGACCGTGAATGACACTGGTCATGACTAGCACCTCCAACTAAATCTCACATTATCGACCTACCAAACTAGCATTTGTACTCTCATAGGAGACACACCATATTCTCTAGTCTTTATCTCTAAAGCCTTCCTTCCTATCGAGATCAATTTACCTTCCTTGAGGGTATTCGTGCAAGGGATTATTGATAATGAAGAGTATCACATATCAAGATTGCATGAGCTAGCTTATTAAAAGAGAAAAAAAAAATACATTGGTATACCTACAACCTTACCACAATTGTCTTCATTGTAGCTATAAGAAGAAGGTTCTAGTTGAAAATTTTGATATTTATGATTTGGTCTTAATGGATAACCCTAAGAGTCAAGCAAAAAGAGATAAGCCGAGAAATTTTTAACCTAATTGGTTAGGTTTGTATACGGTAACAAAAGTATATGGATCCGGTGCTTATCAGTTTTCTACTCTCAAGGGTGAACCATTATCAAAGCCTATTAAAAAGGAAGAGGTTGTGACAAGTATGTAGAGATAAATTAGTTAGTGATAGGTAGCTTGAGAAGTTGTGAATAAGAGGACATAATCTTTGAAACCTTGCTTTGTAGAATTTATAATGGTTGGTTGTATGCACTCTAAATTTGATTAATTTAATTCAATTTTTTGTCATATTGTGTAACTAAAATTGTTTGATATTGCATGATCATTAACTCCAATTTGATTGTGACATAAAATTGTGAATTCTTAATTTTTACCATAATAGTATTTTGTTATCCTTGGCACATAGTGTTGCCCATTTTTTGTGAAACAATTATTGGAGATAAGAAAATACAACTTCATAGTAGCCCAGTGACCTCTGCAAGAAAATAATACCTATTACAAGGAGAAGCAACAAAGAGAATGCTCAAGAATGTGGAGCTCTATATTCACCCAAAATGTAAAATGAATAATCATACAAAAGAGAAGTTTACAACCTCATATAGATCAAAGAAACCCTAAAAGGGAAAACCCTAGGCTTGCACATTAATAATTAATAAAGTAATTAATTATTATGCACCTAATGTTAGCTTAAGTGTAAAAGAGGTAAAAGGGAACTTTAAGTAATTAAACAAATATTGTTTAATTAATAAAGTAAATAACCAATTAATCTAACACCCCCCCTTAAGCTAGACTTAGGGAGAACCTAAAACCTAGAAGAAGCTACTGAAAGCAAAAGCAATTGGTCCTGGCAACAAGGCTAGATCAGGTACCCATGTACAAAATCAATGAAAACTAAATGAAATGGGGTAAAGGAGAAAACCCAGTGGGAAAAAAAATCCTCCCCAAAATAGAATGCAAGGAAGGAATGCAATGCACTAATGAATGAAGGATAGGAGGTGGATAACATGATAGCCCCCATAGACAACTTCTATCATAAAAGTACATGTACAATGGTCTCCATAGGAGAGATAGAAAGAGATAAGAAGGGACCTCCACAATGAAGAAACTCCTATCACAATGGTAGATGCCTAATGTAGAATCCAAAAGGAGATCCTGAAGGAGAAAATGATATTCCTCCCCTTGGGAAGAAATGGATCCAAAGGACGATGTCGAAGAAACCCTGTGAAGAGTGATGAACCAATCTGTCTCAAGATGTGTGCCATGATAGGATGCTGAAGAATCCCATTGTCTAAACTGAAACAAATGACGCCAAATCAAAATTGATGTGGAGAATCATGAAATTAAACCTTTGAATGCATGGATAATGGTGGGTGAATAGTGATAACCTGACTATCAAGGTAGAGGAGATGAATGTCCTCAAAATAGTCCTCTAAATCTACAATATAGGACTCCACAAACAAGAAAGATATGTCTGCAACATAAGAGTCCAAAGTAGCTATATCTGGAAGATGTATGATTCCCTACTGCACTGAATCAAGAACAATAGGAGATGTTGATGAAGTCTCAGTCTGAAGAGTAGGAACTATGAGACAAACCTCTGATCCATCAGAACATGTAAGGGTGTCTAAATACTCAAGCTCCTATAAAGTATCATGATCAAAGGGTGTATTTTCTCTCCAAGCAATGGGTAAGAGATAATATGAAGTACGATCCTATGGGAATGGAGAGAGATTTGGGTCTCCATAGATCTCCCAAAGACATGTCCAAAGTGGGTGAGGACAATCAATGTCCGATATAGCCAACATAGTGTCATGATGAACACTAGACAATATAAGTCCTACTATGTGATCTCTAATGATGTCCCATACTAATTTTCCCTCTAAATTGGTTGGTTCAGGTATGATATCATACAAATAAGGCAAAAGATTAAGCCACCTACAATGTGTAAGTATACCCTTTGCCCATGACTCATAATTACCCCGTTCCAGAATAACAACTGAAGGGTGACTAGAAAATCCCATGATAACTCTTCAAATGAAAAATTCAAAGACTAATGATCTCAAGAATGATAAATCATATCAACATAACCCATCCAACGTAAACAAAAACCATGTAGGAGCCAGAATGACCAACTAATTGAGCAAAGTGTAAAAACACACAAAGCTGAAAAAAAACTACCTGGTAAATATTCTAATAAAATAGACTATATATCTAGAAATAACACTATAAAACCTTTCCAATACCTATTTGTTTGTGCAAAATAGAGTTCGGACACAAAAGATACACCCTCGGGAGTGAAAAACACAAGATCTGACTTTGACTGGAAAAAATGACTGCAAAATGGAAAAATCAAAAAAAATAACTAGCACCACTGAAATGGTGCCAAAACCAGCTTTCCAGTGATATCTTGTTTCAAAAATCCAAGAAAAAATGCCCATTTTACGCCCGATTTAGTGCAAGCTGCTCAAAAAGGTCTAAAAAAACCTTACACAGCCCTCAGGGGCTAAAGAATCCTTCAGCCCCTCTTCACATGGCCGATTAGGGGCCTGGAGCGCAAGTGCTGGAGTTGAAGCCCTTGGTCATGAATGTGACCATGGGTGGGTGCTGGAAGGGTCAACAGGGGGTTGGCAAAGCTCGGAGCCTGAGGGGCGGCGGAGGTCGAAGCCGGGCGGAGCAGTGGAGGTCAGAGCCGGGCGGAGCGGGTTGCCACTGAGCAGTGCGGGTGGCAGCTAGGTGGTGCAGTGGCTGGGTGGGCCGTGCAAAAATTAAATAAAAAACCTTAGTTTTTTTAATTTTTTTTGTGTTTTTTTTTGCAGACGGAGTGCCCTGGGGCCGTACGGTCGTAGGGCAAATTTTTTTTTTGCTTCCCTAATCAACTATAACCAAAATCGATGAATGAACAGTCGATTTTGGGGTTTTTGGGCAGAAAGTGAACCAAAAAATAGGAGTATGCTGAATCCACCAAAAAAAAACTTTAGAACCCTAGATCTGCTTCCAATGCAAAAATCTCAAAACAAGAACAAGCAACTGCAAATTTGAAGCTCTGACACCATATTGGAGTTGAGAAAATACAACTTCATAGGAGCCAGTGACCTCTGCAAGCAAAGAATACCTATTACAAGCAGAAGCAAAGAGAAGCAACAAAGAGAATGCTCAAGAATGTGGAGCTCTGTATTCACCCAAAATGTAAAATTATTAATCATACAAAAGAGAAGTTTACAAGCTCATATAGGTCAAAGAAACCCTAAAAAGGAAAACCCTTGGCTTGCACATTAATAATTAATAAAGTAATTAATTATTATGCAACTAATGTTAGCTTAAGTGTAAAAGAGGTAAAAGGGAACTTTAAGTAATTAAACAAATATTGTTTAATTAATAAAGTAAATAACCAATTACTCTAACAACAATTGTGTTTGAGAAGAGGTTGCAAAGACAATCTACGTCAATGATCTTTCATTTGATTTATTTATTGGTATAAATAAATGATATTTCAATGAGTTCTTTGACTTTGTTACAAATCTTAACCTAAACTAGAATTTGATTCCTCATAAATAGTTTTATTCATTTTTTGTCTACCATATTTAATTCCTCTTTGATAAATTTATTCATTTCATTAAAACTACAAGATATCTTTAATAGTCATAAGACTTAGAAAAATCAAGAACAATCATAATTTATTTATATAGTCTTCCCTATTTTCCCACCATTTTAATTTGGAACAAAAAGGAAAACAAGCAAAGATAAATTATACATAAACACAAAGGACAAATCAAAGCGTCAATTATTTTAATGACTCTTTATTTGATCTATCATCACTAGATGGATTGACTTAGGAAAATGAGTAGCGAATAATAGAGTTATGTCTGACAACAATATTTCACTAATTCAACAGTACTTTGTAATATGATAAAGTCTCATATACTATTTTAGTATGATGAAAGATATTGAAACCTCTTTTACTTACTTTATATCAATGGCCCCATATTTCTTAAGTGATATGCTAGATTTTAGATATATTTAATGTGCTAACTTGCGTTCTTAAATTATGCAGGCTTTACAGTAATGGAAAATTTGAATGAAAATGTTTCCCATGCTCAAATGAAATCTTTGTCTAATGATACTTCTGAGATAACATATCCTAATACTGAGGTGAGTCTGAGGGGTAGAAAAAGAAGAAATCGGGAGAATCCTTGTGAATTGAAAAATATTGAACATGCAACAAAGATGCTAATCAATCTCAATTGAGTGATGGTTGATCAAGACACGGTTATAGGAAGTGGTGGTAATAATGGTATGGAAAACACTAACCCTAACCCAAACACATCTAACAAAAAGGCAAACATAGACAATCATGGTAGAATATTTAGTGGTAGAAAAAGTGGCTAATTCATTGGAGACAATGATGCTCATGCTTGTTGGCAAGCCAATATATGGTATTCTATTAATTTTGTTTGTTTGTTCTTTTGTTTGATGCTAGATTCTAATTAAAATAAAAGAGTTGTAAGGCAAAAAAGTTCTTGTCTAAGACTGGAGGAAATTTTTTGGCCTAGAAAAATGTGAGATTAATCGTGACTACCAGCTCAAGGGAATGTAAGTACATCTATTTAATGGCATGAGGAGTGTAGAGTGAAATGTTGTACCTCATATATTAGAGGTTGATTTTCTTATTTAATGGCATGAGGAGTGTAGAGTGCAGAGTGAGGCTTTGCATTACCAATTCAAAATGTTTATGGTAAATGTCTCAAAAAAATTGATCTGAAGGATCAAATTTCACACCTATAGCTAGCCCAGGCTAATCTTCTGAAACCTGCAAACAACAGATTATCTTATGTACACCATTTAGCTCTCAAGTACAAAGTGTTGTGATTTTTAATCTAAAAATTGGACTCTAAAGAATCCCAAATTTTGACAACAAATGCTTACATTATCAATAATCTTGTGTGAGTTTATGTCAAATAAAAATGAATACCAAAATTATTATGCATTTATAGCCTAGATATATTTGGTTCCTCAACCATTAAAAGAATTGTTAGCTACCTTTCAATGAGAAAAAATGTTGTAAGCTTGAGTACATTCTACTTAGCTCATAAAAGGGAATTCCAGATAACAAAAAATCATGAAACAAAACTTTGTTTGACAAGATTGAAATCCAATAAAATTTAACATAAGGTAGCCATCCTATCACCTTACAGAAAATGGGGGTATTTATTTCTTATCAGTGTAGAATTAAAATTTGATGACGAATTGTAGATTCAAATGAAATAAGCTCAATTAGGACAAGTATTGCAGAGCATACAAAACCATGATCTTCTTGTATCCTTTTTGTTTCCAATTTTCAATTATGGGCTTTTTTTTTCTTGTCCTATGCCAACATACTTCTCCCCCGATAGAAAAATCACTTAATATTTTTCGATACTTCTATTGTCTTGTTGCATAAGCCTTTCTCATTTTATTAAAAAAAAAAAAATACTATCATCTTGTTTAATACTAGCATAAGGATTTATTTTCCCTGTCCTGTTCCAACATACTTCTCCTCCAATACAAATATGACTTATTCTTTTTTAACACTTCTAATGTCCTTTCATATAAGCTTTACTCATTTTATGGAAAAGGTGAATAATACTACCATTTTTTATAATTTATTTCAAAAGCCTTAATATAACCCTATACATATATAAAATAGAGAAATGACAATTATCAAAGGTAGCCACCACCTACCAAATTTTTTCATGATGTGTATACAGAATTCCACTCTCATATTTTAGTGTCAAAATAAATTCATCTATAAGGGGATGAGGTAGGGTTGAGTAGAATGTACTAGGGCTTACAACATTTTATTTCATTGAAAGGTAGCTGACAATTTTATTAATGATTGAGCAAACAAAAACATCTAGGCTAGAAATGCAAAAAAATGATCATATTCATGTATATTTGAAATGAGCTAGTGCAAGATTATTGATAATATAAGCATCTGTTGTCAAACATTGAGAATCTTTAGAATCCAATCTATAGATAAATAGTCATAGCGCTTTGTACTTGAGAGCTAAATGGTGCACATAATATAATTTGTTGTTTACTGGTTTCACAAGACTAGCCAGGGCTACTTGCAAGTGATAAATCCACCCTTTACATCAAGAACTATTGAGAAATTTACCAAAAAATGTTGGAACTGGTAATGCAAAGCCTCGTCCCTTTTGCAGATGAATTTATTTTGACACTAAAAGATGAGAGAGATTTTCTATACACATCTTGAAATTTTTTCCATGTAATTGGAGGCTACATTTCATAACTATAGTTTCCTTTTTTATATATATTTATTTGGCTTATCTGAAGTTTTTTGACAAGAATTAAACAAGATGGTAGTATTATTCATGTTTTCCATAAAACGAGCAAGGCTTATGCAATAGGACATCAAAAGTGTCAAAAATATTAAGTGATGTCTCTATTTCAGGAGAAGTACATTAGCATAGGATAGACAAAACAACACCTATAATTGAAAATGGCAAACAAAAAGGATATAAGAAGATCATGGTTCTTTATAGTATACAAACCATGATCTTCTTGTATCCTTTTTGTTTCACATTGTCAATTATTAAAAAAAAAAATTCTTGTCTTGTTCCAACGTACTTCTATACAAAACCATGCTCTTCTTGCATCCTTTTTCTTTTTCATTTTCAATTACAGGATTTTATTTGTATGTCTTGTCCCTATGTACCTCTCCTCCAAAAAATCACTTACGATTTTTGTGTGTCTTGTGCCTATGTACCTCTCGTCCAATAGGAAAATCACTTACGATTTTTTGATACTTCTGATGTCCTATTGCATAAGCCTTACTCATTTTATCGAACACATGAATACTACTACCATCTATTTGATTCTTGTCCAAAAACATCTGATAAGCCAAATACATATATAAAACAAAGAAACGACGATTACCAGATGTAGGCACAAATTACGTGGAAATGTTTTAGGATGTGTATAGAAAATTCCTCTCTCATACTTTAGTGTCAAAATAAATTCATCTATAAAGTGATGGGGCTTTGCATTACCAATTCCAATTTTTTTTGGTAAATGTCTCAAAATTTCTTGATGTAAAGGGTGGATTTCTCACCTGCAAGTAGCTCGGGCTAGTCTTATGAAACATATAAAAATAAAATTATATTATATGCACTGTTTAGCTCTCAAGTAGAAAGCATTGTGACCATTTATCTACAGATTGGATTCTAAACATTCTCAATTTTTGACAACAGATGCTTAAATTATCAATAATCTTGCATTAGCTCATGGCAAATATATATGAATACCAACATTTTTTTTGCATTTCTAGCCTAGATGTTTTTGGTTTCTAAATCATTAAAAGAATTTTTAGCTACCTTTCAATGAAATAAAATGTTCTAAGCCCTAGTACATTCTAGTCAACCCAACCTCATCCCCTTATAGATGAATTTATTTTGACACTGAAAGATGAGAGTGGAATCTTCTATACACATCCTAAAAACAATTGTGAGGTAATTGATGCCTACCTTTGATAATTGTCGTTTCTTTGGCTACCTTTGATAATGGGTTGTTATTTTATGAAATAGGGTGATGTGCTTAGAGATAATGGTGAACTAGCAATATCTCGAGCCATTCAAAATGTATTATTTAAGAAATAGAATTTTTGAGAAGATGAAAGCACTAGATATATGTGGTATGCTACCAAAAGCATAAGGACAAAATTATTATTCAAAAAATATTGTACCTAATGTACACTCATTGGCTTGGGTTATAGTAAATATTGCATTCAAAAGCAAAAGCATAGATAGGAGGGTTTGTACCCAGAGAGGGAACCGAATTTCAAAATTGGAAAAGAAGAGAATGTGTAGGTTAATTCATATTTAGATTGCATGAATTATCCTTAAGTGCCTAGGAGGAACATGTTAGTGTAATTAATTATTTATTACACTAGCATAAATTAATTTAGGTCTTAATTAATCATATTAGTCCTAGGTTGCATTTAATCATTTAATAATGTTGTTGAGATAAGATTCCCTTCTAGAAGATGAGTTGTCTTTTCTAGATCCTATCTCCATCTTGTTATCATTCCCTAGGTAGTTGGTTAGGGTTTCTTGTTGTCACATGAAGTGTGATTTGAACACTTGGCAACATCCTTTGCATTCTAGGTTTAGCACTTTCCTATATAATCATGCATATGTACTCTTTGTAAAATATCTATCTAGATCATAATACAATCTCTATTTGAATGCCATTATCATAGTTTTTGTGTGGTTGAATATTTCTTCTTGGCAAAGGTCCTCCATTGAAGATTTCAGCTTCATCAAGGAAACTTCTGCATCCATCATTCCAATAGAATGAACATACGATTTTAGATGATATGTCAAACATGTTAATTCAAGGAAGAAAATAATATTGTCATACCAGAATGGCTAAAACATCACATCTAAAATTGATAGAAAATCTTGAAGAACTTTTGAAGAACAACATCATGAAGCAATTGAAAGAAAATTACAAGGTATACTATGAAGAGAGGTATGAGTTTGTATTTTCATCTAAATAATCAAAGGGTTGATTGGAGTGTTGAAGAGAAAAAACTCTTGCCAAATTTGTGCCAACAGACCTTATTATCATCAATATTGATGGACAATGATAAAATATGCTATCTTGGTCATACATAAGCTAGAGGATAGTGAGAAAGTATGACAATCACAACAAAGATATGATTCAAAAATAAATTATAACAAAAGATAAAGGTTCATAAGACATAGAAGGCAATCTTATGGATGAGAAGAGTCAAAGATGTAGTGAAGCCTCATAGACTTTCTAGGGACAACCATTGCAAATACAATCTACATAAATGGCAAGATTGCTAATGCTACATGAATGAACACTATCAAAGGAGTGAAAGGAGAATACAAGGATTAAACATAGTCATGAATAAGTAAACATTGTATACTTCAAAATGATAGCCAACACATCAGCATAAACAAGGGAACATGTAAAACAATGACAAGAGCATAGTAATAACATCATAAATCAACCTAGAACTAAACTAATGTACTATAATTTAGATGATAAATTATATATCAATTAAATATGTTTAAATTATTTCAATTTAAATATTACATTAATTGACATAATATTATTAATTGAAAAATAAAATAAAAATTAAAAATTTATTAATAATCTAAAAAAATCTTTTTAAACTAAAATTTATAAATTGGGAGACTGATTAAAACATTTGCATTCTTTTATATTTTATGATTAATTAACATATTACTTAATTGATCTTGACTTAACAATGAATCACAAATGACATGATCCAAAGATTAGATTAACTCTTTCAAATTTCAAAATTTTAAAAATAATTAATAATATATTACACTCAAAATAATGTAACTTTTTCTATTATTCACTTTAAAAAAAAAATCCTCCCTATTGAAATAAATTAAAAAAAAAAACTTTATAAACTCACAAAAAAATCCAATTAACCCTTGAGCCATAAAAAATGGACCCATAGAAAAATGCAATCATCCTAAATTTGAACTATATAGTTTGGCCTCATCCTAAATATGTACTACATAGTATGGCCTTAAAGATTGATATAAAAATCTTGGCAGACATTTTTCTTGAAGAAAGATGTGTTCAATGCATTATTAGTTCATATAGTGGAGGCTTCATAATTTAAATGGTGATTAAATTATCAGCTGATTTGGATAGTTGGTCATTAGGGTAGGTTACACGACCATTCTCAACATAGATTTCATTTGTCATAAGATCATAGATCTTATTTTCCATAAAAAATGAACCCATAAAAAAATAGAATCATCCTAAATCAATGTGTACTGATTCATTCTTAATAAGATCTATGATTTTTCACTAATTATTATTATAAAAAATAATATTTTAAATAAAAAAATATTAAATTATGAGAAAAATTATAATTGTCACATTTAATTATTTATTTTTTAAATGTATTTAAATAAAAAATATAACATACTCACTAAATCATTATGTAGTGATTCATTCTTAATAAGATCTATGATGTTTTCACTAGTTATTAAATAATATTTTAAATTAAAAAAAAAACTATGAGAAAAACTATAATTGTCACATTAAATAAAAAGATAGTAATAGTTCAAACTTAAAAGAATAAATATAAACATAAATATTATTTTTAAACATACTTAAATAATAGAGATAACTTACTAGCTAAATCATTATTGTTTCACTTTTAATTTGATTACTAAAATTCTCATTAAGAAACTTTTAAAACATAAATAAAAATAGTTAAAATAAAAAACACTTTAAAAAATATGTAAAAATATAATTATCACAATACAAATAAAATTTTAAAATTTTTAGCTTGACTCATTAAAGCATTTTGCTGTAAAAAAATTTCATGAGATTAGTCTCTCCCTAGTTGACCAAAGCATACTCTTGTAGGCAAGAAGTCACATGTTTAGTCTCCCTAGTCCCTATATGAGAGGGTTATAAGGACATAAATATTATGACTATTTTATTTAGCATACTAATGTAATGCATATTTTCAGTAGTTAAATAATGATGCATTGATTCATTCATAATTTGATCCATGATGTTTTTAGTGACCATTGTTGTAGATTAAAAATAAAAATGAAACTTAAAAACAATAAAAATTATGAAAAAAAAATATAATTATCACACTAAAAAGTGAATATTTTAATTTATATTGATTAAATTTTAAATAAATAAAATAAAATTTTAATAAAATAAAAAATTTAACCACTATTCAAATATGATACCTCTTTTGTCTAATTATGTATATTCTCACCAAAAATTATAACCAAAATAAATCATATTACATAAATATAAAATATGATAAAAATATATAATTATTTGAAAAAAAAAAATTAATAATAAAAAGAATCTTTCAAATTTTAAGAAAGTATAATCATTTATATTTTTCTAAAAATGAATCCAAATAGAAAATGTAAGTCACCAGTTAATCTTGTTGTACCTATTCATTTATATTTTGATCTATCCTAGTTTCGATAGTCTTGTCAAAAACAAAAGAAACAAAAACATCGAAACTCAAAATAATAAGATTATTAGAAAAATATAATTATGAAACAAAAATATAGTGAATCTTCCAATTTAGACTAAATAAATTTAAAATAAAATATTAAAGACTATCATATGTTTAGTGACCACAATTGCAAATAAGAAATTTAAACTTAAACAAATAAGAATTATGAGAAAAAAATATATTTATCACAATGAAAAGTTAATCTTTTAATTTATATTGATTAAATTTTAAATAAATAAAAACAAATTTTAATAATATGAATATTTTTACCACTATTCAAATATAATAGCTGATTTGTATAATAATCTACATTCTAACTAAAAATTATAACCAAAATAAATCATATTATACATAAATAAAAACTATGATAAAAAGATATTGTTATTAGAAAAAAATTAATGATAAGACGCAGCTCTCAAATTTTAAGAAATTATATATTTATATTTTCTAAAAATGAATCCAAATAGAAAATATAAGCCACCAATTAAATCTTGTTGTATATGTTCATTTATATTTTGATCTATCCTATCTTCTTAGCCTTTTTTTTTTTTTTCTAAAAGGTAAAAAATTTATTAATCATGAGCAAGAACCTCATCCTAGCAAGAACTTTCTCTAAGTCCAAACCATCACCAACACCAACCTCATCCTTAGCAAGAACTTTCTCTAAGTCCAAACCAAGCTCAGGTGGGATCTACACCCACTCATCAATCTTCTAGTCTTCCAATTGCTCAGAGGCCCATTTGGCCAAACAATCTACAACCCTATTCCACTCCCTCAAAATATGTACAATAGACACCATCTCAATTAGGGAGCTAATTTGAAAAATCTAGTGCACCATCACTACCAACTACCAACTAACATCAAATGTACCTTCTGATTATCAAGCAAATTATTCAAAACCTTAGAATCCGACTCACAAATAATCTTGCACCACTTGAGAGCATAGGTCTGCTCTAAAGTGTAGAGGATTGCCAAACCTTTCATATGGTTGATAGTCTGGATACCATTATGGACAAAGAAAAGGAAAAGAATAGAAACACCTGCTCTAAATTGTAGAGGATCACCAAACCTTCCATATGGTTGATAGTCTCGATACCGTTATGGACAGAGAAAAGGAAAACCACAGAACCAGAAGAATCCCTACCAACACCACCAATTCCAATAGGCTTGGGATTTCCCCTAGAAGAACCATCAATATTAAGCTTCAGAATACTAGCCAAAGGGGGCATCCATCTTCCCATCCTATGAAAATTTTTCCTCACCTTCCTCCCTCGCCTACAACAAGTAGAAGTTGAAGATAACCCATGAATACCCAACCTATCCACCATAACAACACACCTTTTCTCTAGTGTTAATACCACCTTCCCATTGGCTTCCATAGTCTCTTGAAGCATACCCATAATTTTGTGCCACACCTGCTGAACTTGCAATTTTTTGCCTTTGAAAATCCTCCTATTCTTTTCCAACCAAACCTATCACAACAAGAATATAGGTCCAACATACCAAGCATCCTACAAAAATGAAGCCACTGAGGGGGGTCTCCCCAAACTAGACCAAAAATCCACTAGGGGGTAAGAATGAACACACGGGTTGTTCCAAACTCCCCACCAAAAATGCCAAAGCTGCAAGGAAAGGGGACAATGAAAAAACAAGTAGAACACACATAGAACACACATAGAGGGGCCCTGAAAACCCCACTTCTGAATATTATCCCATGTCAAGGACCAATTCCAAGCCAAAGTCCAGATAAGGCAATTGCACTTTGGCCACGAAAACTTATTCCACACCTTCTTCCACCAATGAACTTTCTCTCCCTAGATCCTCTAAGAAAGAAACTTTTGGTAACCATAAGCAACTGTATAAGAACCCTTCAGGTTAGGAGCCCAAGATAGTACATCCTCACCCATTAGAGAACTACAATGCCTGCTAGAGAGAATACTATGTAGCTCTGCACATTCCTCCTCCATACCCACCACCGGCCACTCTTCGGGATTCTTCCACCTCACTGCCACCAACTACCCTTGAAAAGAAAAGGACTTAAAGTCACCAACCCTCAACCAACCCACATCACAGAACCTTCAAAATAAGTTCAACAAATTGGGATACTGAGAGACCAAGGGAGGACATGGTCTTCCCAAGAATCATACCAAAACTGAACCTTCGTACCTTGTTTACATATTCAAAATAAACCATCCTTAGCAAGAGTAGCCCCTTTCTTGAGAGTAGACCAAATTGAAGATTCATTCCCTATCAAAGGGTAGCAAGGGATCTTCTTAGCCTTGTCAAAAAGAAAAGAAATTAAAAAAAAAAGAGTCCAAACTAAAAATAATAAGAATATTAGAAAAAATATAATTATAATAAAAAAATAGTGAATCTTCCAATTTAGAATAAATTAAAATAAAATAAAATATTAAAGACTATCAAAGTTCAATAGAATAAATATTTTTACTCACTCTAGGAAAATTCACCACCAACAATACACCCACAAAAATAAATTTACCGCAAGAAAATTCACTGTCATGAAAAATTCACCTCATGGAAAATTCACCACCAACAATTCATGGTGGTAAATTTTCCATGAGTTGAATTTTTCATGGTAGTGAATTTTCTCGATTTTCATGAGTTGAATTTGTCATGGTAGTGAATTTTCTCACGATGATTTTAGTGATGTGCACATTCATATATTGATCTAAACTCTGTGACCACTATTGAAAATAAATAAATTATAAGACAAGATTTAATTATTTAAATGTATGTACTATTTCTTAAATATATTTTAATAGTATGTACATTCATATATTGATTTGCCATTTTCTCTTTGAGCACTATTGAAAAGAATAAAATTATAAGACAACATATAATTATTTAAAAAAACCATCAAAACATAAATAAAATATCTAAATTTATAACTTACAAGTGAGTCTTCAAGTGAATTTAGTCTACTTAATCATCTACCTGCAAATATCACAAAGTTGATGGAAAATATTATCAATTTTACATGTAATGCATTATTTATATTTGTAGAATGAGGTAAAATCAAGGTAAAAGGCATGAATCAATAGTACCAACCATCAAATACATAAAAATCAAACCCAAAAGACCTTATTCCAATAATGAAGCATAAATGAACATAGAAACATAAACAATAATAAAGAAATATTACCATAATTTGTATGCCATGGTTGAATCATCTTCATTTATCTTCTCCATTTTTCTTTATATGCTTGCATAATAAAGAAATATTACCAAAATTCATATTGGTTGAATCGCATTCATTGCTCTTCTCCATTTTGCTTTATATGCTTGGTTGTAAACCTAGTGATAGTCACAATAAAATATCAAATATTGTGGTTGTCTAGGGTTTGAAATGAAAGGGATATGTCTCTTTTATAGAAATCCAAATTTGAATTAAGGGGTAAGGTTGAATGATTAAGATCATTTCTTTGAGAAGTGAGGAAATATGGTTAGGGAAAAATTAGGGTTTAGTGAAGGATGATAGTGGAGATGAAAAGGTAATAAAAAATTATCACTTTGGTAAAAATAATTGAGATAAGAGATAAGATTGGCTCACAACAAGAGGTGGCAAGAGTAAATTAAATAATTATAAAATTATTTAATTTAGGAGGGAAAGTTGACTTTTAATTAGAATAATTGGAAACAATTATTTAATTAGAAACTTGAGGAAAAGTCAAATTACTAAATAGTAAAATTAAATTATTTATTTGTGGAAGAAAAAGGTGGCAATTAAATTGTGAAAGAAGAGGCTAATGAATAATTAAATAATTAAAATAATTTTTTAATTATAGTAGGAAAATAAAAGTAAATAGTTAAATAAATAAGAATTTATTTAACTATAGAGTGAAAGGATTAATTAGTGATGTAATTCAATAAATATGAATTCTTCAAGGAAGAATAAAAGGTGAAAGTAAATTAATTAAATAATTAAAATTATTTAATTAGGTAGGGAAGAAGGGGATTTGATATGGAAAATGGTTTTCACAAGTCTAGGACATTTTTTAGTTTTTAAATTTTGGCCCTCTTTGATACAATGTGAAGTAACCTAAATGTTGTATCAAAGAAATTCAGCTCAGAATATGTTCTGTTATATCATGATGAAGACGAGATAGGTTTATGTCCCTACAAATTTTCAAATTTTTAAATTTTTTTTGGATAAATTATTTGATAAGCAAATTTGAAAAATGGATAAGACATTTACAAAAAAAATATCCTAGTTATAAGACCTTCAAGATATTCAAATTAGGGCTTGGGACTCAACATTGGATCCATGTAGTAAAAACCCTACCCTAGGGGGGTATAAATAGGATTTTGGGAGTAAAATTCGTCATTTGTGCATTTTTACTAGAGTGAATAGTGAGTTATGAGAGTAAATTTTCTACAGAGCTATTGTTAAGATGCCACATGTACAAAAATCCTCACATCGTAAATTAAGAGTTTGTGCCTACAAATGACTAGAGGCCTCTAGGGATGTAGTATGTACCCCTTTCCTTCATCACTTTGTCATTTTTTCTATATTTTAGGTTTCAAACGAGGGAAAGCAGATGTGGTGCACACCATGTGTTGCATTTATTATCAAGCTCACTACAAGTGGGCAGTTCGTCGCTTCTGCTCAATGTTACACATTTTCCAGTTAATTTTTATCAAATGAATTGCGACACAACTATTAAGTGTGCCACATGTGATTCATGCAACACAACTTTGGTTTGGAACAATGCAAGTGACATCATGAGCTGCATGTGAGGGATTATGTGATGCATGTTTATTGATCTGACATAATCATTGGTTTGTATATAATAAGTTCTTTTTTCATGCATGCATTAGACCATACGATGCATTTGTATTTGTAAGTCACATATCCAAATGTGTGGCACATATGAAAATGTGTGGCACATATGAAAATGTGTGGAACATATACAAATGTGTGGCACATATGCAAATATGTGGCACATTATCCTAGTTCTTCACATTTGTTAGACAATGTGACATATTTGACTAGTGAGACATAATTGTTACATAATGTGAATTTATTTTCCTAATTGGGTTTTTGCCCCGGTTTTGGATTAAATTTATTCTGTGATTAAGGTCAAATTGGGTTGGCTAGAGTTTTCAATTGATGCAAAGTGATTTCTTGTGATCATGGGTGAGATATGACCCCATTTACACTCAAGAGATTTGTTCATCTACTTTCAAACTAAGAGATCAACTACTTGATGAGAAGAGAGATTAGTTGCATGCCCTCATCGTATACTATGTTAATTTTGTACCCATGATTAGGGCTAATAGGAGATTACTAACCATGCTAGCTGTGATGTGGCACTAAGAGACTAGATCCTTCCACCAATCAACAAGAGAGGCCATAGTGATATTGGAGGATGTATGGTGAATTTTGTGGCTTTTGATTCATGTAGAGTGGGTTTTGTATGATCTCGAGCATGATTTTGGTGCCATCCATAATTCCTTTGAGTATGAGGACAATGTGGAACTCGATATAGAGGAATTCAAGACATGGTGGGATGTACTAGCTAATAGATACGAGAGTTCATTGTGGTTCTATGCACTATGATCAGGGGGATTATCATTCCTGATAGACAAGGACATTGATTACCTATCAAATGAGGAGAGATATTGATTGGCATGATGACCCATGGGATGGTGTATGTGTGGGGGTAATTTCTTCTAGCCATATTATAATTTTAGTTTCATGATGTCGCCTATAGAGTGTCACATTTCATAACATTTGGGACAATATGAGGTTCATGCCATTAATTCTCTTGCTTCATTTGTCTAGACTATATCGGGATTATCATCCATGGGAGGATGAGGGAGAGTGTTTTCCCTATTATCAATAGGAATTCTATCTAATTGGGAGGACTATGCAATCACAACACATTATTGAGTGGTACCTTCTAGATTGGTTGTTCAAACAATTTAGCGAGTGGTAGGGGCTTCCCATTGGTAAAACATATTTTCTTAGGTCCTTGTTATAGGAGTTGAGAAAATATAGCTTCACAAACCTCGAAGATCACCTGCCACAAAAGAAGAGATGGAGACAAACAAGCAAGGGTTCTCTGAAAACTGAAAATGTATATATCAGAGAGAATGAGAGAATGAATTGATATGAATATACAATGGGATCAATCCTTATAAAAGGAGATCAAGAAACCCTAAAGAAACCCTAATAGGAAAAACCTTAATAGAAGCCCTAAAAGGAAAATATTTAATAATTAATATAATTATTATTAGTCACTTTATGCAAACTAATGTAAAATCTTAAGAAGGGAATAAAGGTAACTTAATCAACAAAATTAAGTTAAAACCTTTACTCTAACACCCCCCCTTAAGATGAGCAACAATGTAGCTACAAACAAATGCAAGAAAGCAAAGATAACTACAATGCAAGATGGCAAACATGGCTTGCGGCAACTAGGCTAGATCAAGTACCCAAATACAACCAAATCTCTGTAAAATGGAGAAATAGAGAAAACCTCATGGGAAAAAACTCTACTCCAAAAAGAGATGCAGAAAGGCAAGTAGAACATCACTAAAGCAAAAGAAGATGCAAACAACTCTCGAAAGATGACTGCTATGGTGCTAAAGAACCTCCACTCAAGATGGGATGATCAGGATCAAGAAGACAACAATCTGCATGAGTGCCTCAAATGACACTACTTGAATCAGATGGCAAACAAAGGCAAACACCTGGAATGAAGATACAAATGGCACAAGAACCAATAGTCTAAAACATTGATCAGATGAGAATGGAAGATTCCTTCCAAGGTGAGACCAAGGAAGAATTAGCATGAAAAATATAATACCCCCATAATGTTGAACTGGGAGAGCCTGACAAATCCACTGAAATGGTGTGAAACACCCTATAGTGAATGAAGAAGAAGATACACCATCTGAAAGTGCACAAGAAAGCACCTACAACTAAAAAAGTGGTGTGCAATATAAAGCACACATGCATGAGGCTAGAATCATAGGATCCACTGTCGTTGTGGAGGGACACTCATCGGACAAAGGTGTGATGGCAAACAAAGGCAAACTACACAACCCCCCATGGAACTTTATAATAAAGGTGTGAGTACAAAATATGGCACAAATTTATGTGCAAAATCCTCAAAATACATGTACAATAGTGCAGCACTTTATCTCAGTGCGTTTGCAAAAAAAGATTGCTTACAAATGATGCTCAAAATGCCCAAAAAGCCCAAAAAGGACAAAGCTGGAAACACATGAAGGACAGCCAAAAAAATAATTTTAGAATGCACCAATAGAAAAAATAAGTGATGAGACCCACACCACTAGAAAGTTGAGAAAACTAGCTTTCCGACAATATCTCATTTTCCAAAAAATGATATCGTATGCCCAAGTTACGGCCTCTAGAAGAAAACAGCTCCAAAGATGGAAAAAATCAACGCTAGATTAAATTTGACGGTCATACGGTCATCGGAGCAAAATCTGGGCTTAAATTTGATGGCCAAACAGTCATCACCGCAAAAGCATAACTAGGCTTATTTTATGAAAAAAAAAAAAATTAATAATAAAAAAAAAATTAAAAAAATTACAAAGTTAATTTTTTTTGTAAAAAAAAAATTAAAAAAGGGTAGGGGCCTGCCGCCTGTGGCAGCTAGTGTACCACCACTTGCAGCTATAGTGCACTGCCATTGGTGGTATTGTCAGACCATCGGTCGACTGTAAAGCTGCCGATGGCTAACAGTACATCGGTCGGTGTACCTAAGGGCCTGTAGGCCTGCGTACCTGTGGGTACCCTAATACAGGGCCCACAAGCCTTTAAACTGCAAAAAAAAATCAAAAATACATTTGCAAACTATGAATTGTTGCAAAAATAAAATATTTATATTCTTTTTGATGAAAAAATAAATTTCGGAAAAAAAAAAAGAAAACTAAATACTTTTTTTTTACCAGGTAGACGGATGGTCGTACGACCGTATTTGTAAAAAAAGAAGTGCTCCAAAATTCGACTTTGTCCAAAATGGATGAATGAACAGTCGATTTAGGGGTTTTGGACTGTTGCAGACGCAATGGAAAGGTCTGTTTGGGCTGAAAATGCTCTGAAATGAAGGTATTCCCTGGATAGAAAAAACAAACCCCAAACCCTTGAAGCTCCAAAAATCTTCAAAACAAGAACAAGAAGCAGTAGGTCTGGAGCTCTGATACCATGTAGGAGTTGAGAAAATACAACTTCACAAACCTCGAAGCTCACCTGCATGCAAATAACCTGTCACAAAAGAAGAGATGGAGACAAACAAGGAAGGGTTCTCTGAAAACTGAAAATGTATATATCAGAGAGAATGAGAGAATGAATTGATATGAATATACAATGGGATCAATCCTTATAAAAGAAGATCGAGAAACCCTAAAGAAACCCTAATAGGAAAACCCCTAATAGAAGCCCTAAAAGGAAAACATTTAATAATTAATATAATTATTAAATGTCACTATATGAAAACTAACGTGAAATCTTAAGAAGGGAATAAAGGTAACTTAATCAACATAATTAAGTTAAAACCTTTACTCTAACACTTGTGAGAGATCACTCGACGAGAAAAAATTATCAACATAGTGATGACAAAGAAGGATATTGATGCTTTGTAGCCTATTCAATTAGGTTTCGGAACACATTTTTTTGATGTGGGGGCAACACCTAAGTACGATGCATGGTGGGTTGCACATAGGCCTGATCCCTTCACAAATTGAGATAAGCTTTCCCTAATGGACTAGAGGGGTAGACGTCCATGTGTCAAATTCAAGGATAGAGGACAAGGGAGGGGAGGAGATGGAGGTAGAGGAGGTAGGGGTGATGATGGTGGACATGGAAGCAAGGGAGATAGGGGAGGAAGGGTTGATCATGGGAGGGATAGAGGAAAAAGAGTAGTTATAAAACTCTCACCTATAAAGGAAGAGGCCAAGTAGGATGGTCTATGGGATGACATAGAGTAGGAGGGACCCAAACTAGAGGGAGAGAATGATTTTTCCATGCAAAATGTTGAGTAGGAGATGGGGGAGGAGGAGATGGGAGAGGAGGAAATATCATTTTAGGAGGAGATTATGAGGGAGAGGGTCTGAGTGAGGGCTATAAATATGTGCCTATTTTGGAGGCTATGGAGGAGGTAGAGGGAGACATGTTGATGGATCAACATATCAAAAATTTACAAGAATGATTCCAAGATATGGATGCATGGGTCTAAGGATTATAGGCTGAGGTGGATAAGCTCACTACTGAGAAAGACATTGCTATCATTTGGGAGATAGATGGTTGACCAATGGTGGTCTATATTTTATTTTAACGGTTAGTAGACCCATGGCCAAGATAGCTCATAAAATATTCTTGGCAAGATAGGAGGCTCAATACTACAGGTATTTATGTGAGTGTCCAGTGCCATGGGCAAAGAGGGCACCAAGCTACACATAGACCCAGAGCCATAGTAGGTCACACTCTCACCAGACTTAGAGTAGTGGAGGAGTTCCTTAGTCTAAGCCCTCTCCATATATGGTAAACCATCAAGATCAATACATAGGGCTTTAGGATCACAATCACAACATGATAGACCTCCCTAATCAGGACAATCTCCTTCAAGAGATATGGGAAGCTCAAGATAGCCTTATTTTATACATGTATTAGACATTGATATTTTTTATTTTGAGCTTGCAACCTCCATTTTGAGATACATCATGGTATTGTACTATGACACCATTTTTTATATATATGTGAGATGCATGATTTTGGTGATGGGTTACATGATTTATTTTCCTATGATATATGCATGTCTATGTGATGGATTATGATGGTTATGATGGTATCCATTGATATGATTATGAGATGATTTTGTATGTTATGATACATTATGGATGTATTTTTTATGGTTTATTCTTATATGTGATACTCTATGTTATGATGCATCCACTTATTTTATCCATGGATCGATGCACTTAATTTACCTTTATTGTATTCTTTACAATGTTGTAGATGCATTATGATTATGATGTGATGCAATATGGATTATGGACATGTATGTATGTAAATATAATGAAATGTATTATATCTTTTTGATCTCTTTCTTATGGTATGCAAGGATTATGAAGGATGTATGTAATGAGATGTACGCTAAAAATTTATGGATTTAGGATGGTATCATGTGGTTATGGCATGTGATGCTTATATGGATGATTCCTAATGATGAAATGTTATATATGTTTTTGTATTTTTTGATGTAATATGGATTACCTAGTATTCTTATGATGTTGCATATGATTATTCTAGCACAATTATGTATGCAAGATATTTTTGTGTCTCACAAGACACCATCAAGATGAGAATATAAGAAACATGAGCATAGAGGAAGTGAATGTTAGCATGAAGTTAATTGAAATGAAGAGGAGTTGACAATTTTCTTGATAGATATTAGGCTTGTATGTTTATTATTATCAGGCATAAAACTATGGTAAATGGACAATAAAAACCATGGTATGACATAGAACAAGGTGTGCAATGATATCCTTCAAAAAAATAAACATTTGAAAGACAAGGAGTTTCATGATGCATACTAGGAGTAAAGTTACCCTAGTCTTTTCATCAAGAAAAACTATAAACAACAATCAAAGAAAAAATCAAGTCATGAGACATCATCACTCCCCTAAATCCTTCTTATGAAATCCTCGATGGGGCTTCTCCAATGATAAATCAATAAAATTATAAGACCAATTGAATCAACTGAGCAAACAACCATTTAGCTCATTTAGTAGTGGTTGTTTGTTGGTAAGATTGATATGATTCATTGATTGATTGTTTGACAATGAATGGTTTTAGGAATAGAAGAATTTCGTAGAAGAAATCATGTCTAGTTTTGATCATTCATCCACCTATATAAGGATAATGATAAAGTTGTTAAATGATGATGTCTATTTTAGGAAGGAAATATCCCCTATAAGACAAATGATAGGACTAGGTCTGGTTTCGAGAAATGAGGCAAGTCATATAAGATGTCAAGTCTGGTTTATACAATTCCACCTCTTGTATAAAACCATTAATTGAATGGTAAGTGTTGATTTGAAAATTAGGTAATTGATCAGTTTGGATTGAAGACTAGTTGGGTAGTTAGCATGTTGATTCATGATTTGGTTAAGACTCAAATAACTATTCGTGTCTAATGAATAAGTCGACTTTAGAAAAGGATGATTTATTATGATATGGACTATGATAGTACTAACAAAACCTAAGGGACTAGTCCCTAATACCTAGCGGGCTCACCAATGATGGCCTTGCCTATGTGACATGTGCATAGAGACATCATATCTTGACCAACCTTTACCACATGGATAATTTATTATGGATTGAATCATGATTGACCGACTTGACAAACCCTATAGGAATAGCCTAGTACCTCGAGGTCTCATTAATGATGGTCTTGCTTATGTAACATGCATAGAGACAATGTAGTTTAATAGAATTAGACTAGTCCATGACTTGACACTATTTTTACGATTTTTGAATGTTATTTGGATGTTTTTGGATTTTTGACATGCTTTGATTTTTTTGGATTTTTAACATTTTTTTTTTTTTTGGATTTTTGTAGATATTTGAATGTTTTTAGATTTTTGAAAGTATTATCTAGATTTTATTGGATTTTCATGATGGCTACTACCACAATAGTGGTTTACACTTTCTGAGAGGTCTTGATTTTTGCTGAAATCACATATTTTTAGAATATATAATGATTTAAGCCTTGAAAATTTCTATTTAAAAGATTCCAATTGAAGAGGGTTTGATAAAACTACCTCAGACCAAGCCCCGGTGGATAAAACCCTCCTAGTTTTTAAATATACCTATAACACAATCTCCTTTACACCTATCAAAATGCTAACAAAAACTACTTTTGATTTACCTTTTGGGGGATGAAATGAATTCATTTAAAATTCATTTTTTTAAAGTATGTAGTCCTTTTTATAAGCTTCCAAAAAAGTATAATATTAATTAAATTAAATTTGATTATTATATTTATTTCTAATTTCTTATGAATGTAGGTTTTTAACTGAAAATCAAGCTTTGTTTTCTGTGCATGTGGAAAAATAGTAGATTATCAGAAAAAAAAATTTTGAAAATTATCTTCAGGTTGGATATTGATGTCCTTGATCCATTAATTATTTTTTTAATTTTGATACATACAGAAAAAGTTATGTTGTATACAGTTTGCCTATGTCTGAATTGTAATTGGTTTGACTTCAAAACTTGATTAAGTTAAAAATATTTAATAAAAGGCTATAAAATTAAATGAAATGGTTATATATCATAGTTACAAATCTAAATATGAAAAAAATAGAATTTTATCCTTCATACAAAAAAAAATATGTTTTATATGGTGAGCATCACTCTTTAAAAATGTTGTTTACTGATAAAAACTAGTTTTCAAAGGAGAAGGAAAAAAAAGAGCAATTTGATTCCAAAAGTTTTGAAAAAAAAATATTTAGAATCTATAGACAAAAAAAATAAAAATCACTAGTTTGCATCATCTTCAAATTCCTCGTGGTTTAGTCGCTATATGAGCCCAAAAGTGAAGATTTCATAAAAAAAATAGTTTAGTGTTCAGTTTGCCCAAAAATTGTAAAATAGTATTGTGGGATCACCCTGATGACCTCCAATACTAATTCTAGGATCCGAGGAAGACATAATTCAAGTACTCGCTCCTAGTTAGGTATATTATTGATTATTAAGATTTGGATAAGGATGGGTGTGGTAGGTGATAAATGAATAATGTCAACTGTTTGCATGCCATGAGAATTATTATGAATTTCGTGAGGAAGCATGGAGGGAAATTTACTATGGGTGAAGGTGAAAAACTAGATATAATGATGGTAGATGATGGAGGAAAGATTGACTACACATGGCACTTGTTTTCCATGTTTTCACCATGGTACTTATCTAAACTCCCACTAAAGTGGTTTTCAGTATTAGAAGAATTATTCCTCGTTGCTATTTTCTCAAATTTTTAATCTTTTTGTGGTCACAACAAACACCTTTTTTCCAAGTTTTCATCAGGTTGACAATTTTTTTGTATTTTAATCTTTGGTGAGGCTCTTGAAAAGCTAGGTGTAGAATTTAAAAAGGTACAAGCTATTGATAGGATCTAATAACAATTCACCCTCAAGAGTAGAAAAATATAAGAACCAAATCCATATATTGTTTTTACAATGTACAAACCCAACCAATTAGGTTCAAACTTTCTAGGCTTCTCTCTTTCTACTTGAATCTGAGGGTTCTAAATTAAGGCCAAATCACCAATGCCAAAATGTCTAACTAGAACCTTCTTATTATAACTACGATGAAGATGATTATGATAAGATTGTAGGTGTAAAAATACATTTTGTCTTCACTCATATAAAAATTCTATCTCATCAATACATGATACTCTTCGTCATTAATAATCCCTTGCATGGATATGCTTAGGAAAGGTAACTAGACCTCGATAGGAATGATGGCTTTAGAGCCAAAGACTAGGGAATATGGTGTTGCTCCCGTGGGAGTGTGGATGCTAGTTTGGTAGGCCCATAAGGAAATATTTTATTGGAGGCACTTATCATGACCAACATTATTAATGGTCTTCTTCATGATTTTAATGGTGGTCTTGTTAGATGCCTCAACTTGGAAATTATATTAGCGATAATAAAGAGTGGTGAAGTGGTGTTGGATGTAGAATTTTTTGCATAAGTGGTGGACATCCTTGTTCTTGAAGGGATGTTTGTTACAAGTAATAATGGATTGTGGAAAACCATATTGGCATATCATATTATTGAGGATGAATTTAGATATCTAATTGCCAATAATATATGTCATTCAGATAGCCTCGATCTATTTCATTAAATAATTGATCATTGTAATAATGAATTTATGGGAATTGGATGTGTTAGAGTAATTGGCTATTTACTTGATTAATTAAACAATATTTGTTTAATTAATTAAAGTCACTTTTATCTCTTTTTACAGTTAAGCTAACATTAGGTGCATAATAATTAATTATTTTATTAATTATTAATGTGCAAGCCAAGGGTTTTCCTTTTTAGGGTTTTAACCTATATGTGGTTGAAAATTTTCTTTTGTATTATATTCATTTTACATTTTGGTGAATACAGAGCTCCACATCTTTGAGCATCTTTCATTGTTTGCTTCTCTTTGCTTCTCCCTGTAACAGGTATTCTTGCTTTTAGAGATCACTGGGCTCCCATGAAGCTATATTTTCTCAACTTCTACATGGTATCAAAGCATCAAATCTATAGCTACCTATTCTTGTTTTGAGATTTTTTGCATTGGAAGTAGATTTGGGGTTTCAGACATTTTCTTTTGTGGATTGGGAGTTTATTTTTGGTGCACTTTGGGCAAAAACCAACATCATGGTTGAGTCCAAAAGGCCCAAAAACCCCTATTTTCATATAAATTTTGTCAGATTTGGCCACTGTCAACTGGGGAGGAAATTTTTTTTTTACCCAGGAGCCATACAGCCCCAGGGCATAGTTTCTGAGGTCAAAAACAATAAAATAAAATAAAATAAAAATAAAAATAAACAATTTTTGGGGTTTGGAAAACCTACGACAAGTGCAAATTTTGTTCACCATCATTGCATAGCCAAGTGGCCACCAGAACGCTGCCAGACTGCCACCGCTGGCACCTGCCTCCGCCGGCCAATCACTGGCCTGCCACCGGATAACCTCCGTTGATCAACCATCATTGGCCAGCCCCCACCGGTGCCCGCCTCCACCAGCTAGCCACTAGATCGTTGCCGCCATGTCGCCCGAGCCACCAGAGAGCCACCAGAGAGCCACCAGGAGCTAGTTTGTTGCCTACCTCCGGAGTGCCACCAGAGAGCCACCAGGGCCCTCAATCATTTGTTTTTCGCCCCCTTTCACTCAAGCAGGCATATCTTGGGTGTTTTAGCTTGGATTTTTGAATGAAAATAGGCATTGGAAAGATGATTCGGGTGCTGATCTAATGGCGTAGGATTGTTTTCAATATTTTACCAGTATGGTTGCTTTTTTTCTAGTCAAAGTGGGGTCTCTTTTCTGCACTTCTAGGGCCATAGAAGGTGCAAATGGACTTTGTTTTTCAAACTCGAAGAGTCGTTGAAAAGCTCTCAGCATGCTCTATTCAGATATGTGATCTTTTTTTCTCAAAATTTTCATCACTTGGAGTTTTTTATTGAGCACATTGGAGCAACTTGCACTAAACCGGGTGGAACTTGGGAATTTTAGCTCCATTATTCAAATGGAAACTGGCATTGGAAAGCTAGTTCTGGCACCGATTTGATGGTGTAGGATTTTTTTCAAAATTTTACCAGTCTAAATATCATTTTTCCAGTCCAAGTGGGGTATTTTTTCTTCACTTCCAGGGCCATAGAAGGTGAAAACTGACTCAATATTTCAAAAACGAATAGGCGTTGGAAAGCTCTCAACATGCTCTATTTAGACATGTGATTTTTTTTAACCAAAATTTTCACCAAGTACATGAGAATTTATTTTGAAGTATTTTTTGCTTATGCATTGCTTCCTCTTTCTCAGTTTGTACTAGGGTTTGGGTTTATCTCTTATGGGGGGTTTTTTTTCTTGCTTTATGTCATTTATATCAGAAAACCAGAAGACCAAAACTCTCAAAAAAATGAAACCCTTCTGCATCTTCTATCTATTCTGAAAGATCACATAATAATAAAAAATACAAGCAGGTATAGGTGTAAGGTTTCATGGTAGACTCCTGAGTTGAGTTACTCACATCACACAACTATCACACTTGGAAGTCTCGAATGATGAGGCTACTCAGGTCATGAGGATTGTGGTCTTGTTTAGATGAGGTTTAGCCTTAGTTGCAATGTCCTTTTGAGATTATGCAGCACAAGAACAAGATGGATGAAGCTATGGGTTTGCTATGCATGCATGTTTCAGACAGTCTTTTGTTTCACCTAGATACTTTCCTCACTCCTCGAGCCATGTGGTTGAAGTTTGAAAAACTTTTTGGGGCCATTAATGAGTTTTGAGCATTACACATTTAGGCAAAGCTGACTTCACTGTTACCTGAATCATTTCCCGCTATTGAGGTTTTTTTGAACAAGTTCAAATCTATCTGCACTATTTTACAGGGTTGTGGAAAGAATAAGTCAGACACAGAGTACATTTACTTGATCCTTTCGAAGCTTTGTGGTCCATTTGAGATATTTTCTTCTTCCTTCTATTCCACCATGGATGGCCTGGGTACTCATTTTACCATGCCTACCTTTGATATGTTTTGTGAGAATTTTTATTGTGAGCAGTCACACCTTTCTTAGATGGATATGCTCTCAAGATCAAAGAGACAAGCATTGATTGCTCAGTCATCTAAGGAGAAAAAGAAGCAAAAACCAAAGCCCAAGAAAGATTTTGTAGGCAGTGAGCATTCCTCCAAACCACCTCCTAAGTCTAATTCTAAACCATCTCCTCATCCCAAATAAGGGAAATCTTTAAATTCTAGTGAGTCTTCCTCCAAGACCAAGCAGAAATCAGGAGACATTGCAACTTCTGTGGCAAGGAAGGTTATCCAGTTTCTAGGTCTTGGAAATGATTAGAGGCTTTAGAGGAAGCCATGCAGCAACATCACATCTCCTCACCTCAGTCATCTTCTCCTTCCACAGGGAAAGGCCATGCTCTCACTACTCGAGCATATGACACACTCAGTAGTTGGTCACTTCTCTTGCCTCTTGTGGTACTTCACAGATTGTAGTGGGTGACTATACACAACTTTCAGTCTTTGGTTTAGGTTCTGTCTCTTTGGACGGGGGCACTCTATAAAATGTTTTGGTTGTTCCTGACATCTTGACGAACCTCTTGTCCATCTATTAGATTTTCCATATTGGCTCTGGTAAGATAGTTGAGTTCTCATCACATGATGTGGTTATTCGGGACCTCCATGACTCTGATCTAGTTGTGGCTACTGGGAGTGTTGATACTGCATCTCACCTTTATAGTTTTGATGGATTTGAGCCTTCTGAGGGTATAGGTTCATCTCTTATAGCACATGAAGATTTAGTGAGTAAGCTTTGGCATGAGCATTTAGGCCATGTCAATTAAAAATATCTTCAATAGATGAGTACACAGGCACTTGTTCTTTGTCTTCCACAGATTTCCTACACATATGGTGTTTTTCATGGTTGTGTGCTTGGCAAGCATCACAGGGATCCCTTTCCGAAGGGAAGAGCCACTCATGCTTTGTCACCCTTGGAGTTGATTCATAGTGACCTCATGTCATTTTCCACTCCTTTTTTTGGGGCCAAGTATGTACTCACATTCATTGATGACTTCTCTAGATGCACATGGGTGTACTTTCTTAAGTACAAGTCTAATGTCTTTTATTCCTTTTGAATCTTCAAGACATTTGTAGAGAAGTAGTCTGGCCTTTCTATTCGACGGATACGTACAGATAATGAGGCGGAGTATGTGAATCAGGCTTTCAGAGATTTTTGCACTGAGCATGGTTTTTAGCATCAGTTTACTATTCCCTACACCTCTCAGCAAAATGGTGTTGCTAAGCGAAAGAATAGGACTTTATGGGAGATGGCAAATTGTATGATTTAGTCTAGGTCCATGGATTAATCCTTTTGGGCTGAGGCAGTTAATTGTGCCAACTATATTCAGAATCAGATGCCTCACAAGGTGATTCAACATATGACTCCTGAGGAGGCTTGGTCTCATGACAAGCCTGATGTTTCATCATTTTGAGTATTTGGTAGTGAGGCATGGGAATTTATTCCTAATGCTTAGAGGAGATCCATGGAGCTGAAGAGTCGATCCCTCATTTTTGTTGGCTACTATGAGGATGTTAAGGCATATAGGTTGTTTGATCCTAATTCCAAAGAGGTTCTATTTCAACAGTATGTCCGGTTTGTTGAGCACCTTCCCACAGTGGATACCCTATCTCCAGTGTCTACTTCATTACCTACTCCTCCCACTGCTGCTCTTCAGGATTATTTTCAGGATGATTCTAATGAGGATATTGATGATCCCCCATCTCCACCTCCACTTTCTCCACCTCTGATGCCCAAATGGGCTCACTTTACTGTTGAGGTAGCAGGATCTATGGTAGGTGATCCTTCAGACACTCGTCACACTCGTTCTCATACTATGGGGTCTAGTATTTTGAGTCATTCTCTTTCAGAGGATCCTCAGATATTTTCAGAGGCAATAGGTCACCCTGAGTGGGATAGTGCCAAGGAGGAGGAGTATTCTTCTTTGATGAGGAACAGTATTTTGGATCTTTGTCCTCTTCCTAAGGACAGAAAGTTGGTTTGGTGCAGATGGTTGTATTGCACCAAGTATGTTGTTGATGGTTTTAGTGATAAGTACAACGCACGTCTTGTTGTGAAGGGTTTCTCCTAGGTTGAGGGTATTAATTACTCCGAGACATTTTCCCCTATCACCAAGATGAATTCTATTCACTTTGTACTATCACTTGCAGCTTCTAGGGGATGACCCATTTTTCAGATGGATGTGAAGAGTACTTTCTTGCATGGTGACCTATAGGAGGAGATCTATATGGAGTAGCCTTAGGGATTTGTGCAGGATTCTTCTTTGGTTTTCCAACTTTGGCATTCATTATATGTTCTCAAACAGGCCCCTTGGGCTTGGTATGAGAAGATGGACTCTTTTTTGCTCTCCACTAGTTTCACACACTGTCATTCTAATCACACCATCTATATTCATAATCTTGAAGGTGATATCCCGATTCTTCTACTATATGTTGATGATATCCTCATCACAGGTAGCTCATCCTCTATGATTCATCATGCTCAACACACTTTGATGGAGTAGTTTGAGATGATAGATCTCGGTCTTCTACACTATTTTCTTGTTCTTCAGGTGGTTTAGTCTTCTGATGGGATCTTCATTTACTAGAAAAAGTATGCTCTTGATATGCTTCAGTGCTTTGGCATGCTTGATTGCAAGCTTGTCCCCACACCTTGTCAGTCAGGGGTTGTTTTGACTACTCCTTGCCCCACTCCTTCAGTAGATTCTACACTTTACAGGCAGTTGGTTGGCAATTTGTTGTACCTGACTCACACTCATCCTAATCTTTCCTTTGCAGTTGGCCTTGTATCTCAATTCTCCCATGATCCTCATGAGAGTCATTGGAAATCTACCAAACGTATTTGAGGTACATTCAAGGCACCATTTCTTATGGAATTCACTACACATCAGGGGATCCTCACATTGTTGGCTACACTAACTCACATTGGGCTGGTGATGTCAATGATTGGAAGTCTACTTTTGGATTTGTTTTCTATCTTGGCTGTGGTCCTATCACATGGTCTTGCAAGAAGCAGACTACTCATGCACTATCATCTATAAAGGCTGAGTACTGAGCTATTGTGCTTGCTAGTCAAGAGATTTTATGGCTTCAATAGTTGATGACCGAGTTTGGTTTTCCTCTTGATAGTCCCACTACTATTTTATGTGACAATCAGAGTGCTATACACATTTCTCGCAACCCGGTGGAGCATCAGTGGACGAAGCACATTGAGCTTCATATGCATTTCATTAGACAGTTGATTCAAGATGGTTCTCTCATCTTGGAGTATATTCCCACTATCGAGCAGGTTGCAGACATCTTCATGAAGCCTTTTGCATCACCGTTCTATCTTTAGTTGCGCTCTATAGTTGGGGTGAAGGAAGTTTTCCTTGGGGGCTCTTTATGAGGCCTTCCTTCCTTCATGTTTCTTTCAGCATGTTCTTCTATCTCTTTTTGGAGAAGAGTTTTTTCCCACTGGGTTTTCTCCTTTTCTCCATCTCATAGAGATTTCCTTGTACTTGGATACCTAATCAGGCCTAGTTGTCATGACCCATTGCTTTTTCTTTTAGTAGCTTCTTCTAGGGTTTAGTTTCTCCCTAAGTCTAGCTTAAGGGGGAGGATTAGAGTAATTGGTTATTTACTTGATTAATTAAACAATATTTGTTTAATTAATTAAAGTCCCTTTTATCTCTTTTTACACTTAAGCTAACATTAGGTGCATAGTAATTAATTATTTTAATAATTATTAATGTGCAAGCCTAGGGTTTTCCTTTTTATGGTTTTGACCTATATGTGGTTGAAAACTTTCTTTTGTATTATTATTCATTTTACGTTTTGGTGAATACAGAGCTCCACATCTTTGAGCATCTTTCATTGTTTGCTTCTCTTTGGTTCTCCCTGTAATAGATATTCTTGCTTGCAGAGATGACTGGGCTCCCATGAAGTTGTATTTGCTCAACTTCTACAGGATGAGGTTAGATGAATCTTACCGATGAGATCAATTCCGCATTAAGAGAAAGGCCATGGTCACATGATTGGTTGGAGTTCTTGGGTTGGTGCGTGTATAAAATCTCCATGTATTTGGAAATATCAACACTTCTTAATAAAGTGATGTGTATTATGTTCCATGGTGGGCCAGTAGCATCCAATACACATGATAGTCTTAGCTAAAGTAGGACCACTTGAGTGGGCTCTACATATACCCTCATGTACTTTGTGTAAGGTTGTTTGTGTTTCATTAGAATCAAGACATCTAAGGAGGGTATTGTCCAAGCTTCAACAATAGATGGTGTCACCAATGATGACATATCAAGAGGTATTATGAATAAAAGTTTTATGTTGATTGGTAGAAAGTTTAGGAGGGATAACTTGGTCATGTAGGTAATTGTAGAAATTTTTGTACCAAAGGGGATTGGGACAAACAATTTTCTACACCATATTAGATGCAAGGATATCAAAGGTAGGGATAAACAACTGGTCTACCAAGAAATCATACTATTTTATATTTTTTTGGGATATCCAAGAGATGTCCTATTTTGGCCATTGCATTAGATAACTTAATTTGAATCTCCATAAACTTTAAGGCTCTTTATTTTCCATTTAATGGCCATAAAAATTCTTGTGAGAAGTGCCTCATACTCTATTATGTTATTGGTGCAAGAAAATGCTATTCTGAATGACTCTGGTATAGTATCTCCTTGGTGTGTTATGAATAGTATGTCTACTCCTGAACTATTATTCATGTGAAATCCATCAAAATAAATCTTCCATGTGATTGAATTATCTAGTGTGAATATGGACTTATCAAGAAATTTGGATACCAACATATGATCTTTTGTTGTGTGTGTATTTGCAAGTTGCTTGACTATGACTTCTCTTTTTATTTCATTCCATTGAAAATACTTGTACCATAGATTTTGAGGGAAATCAGATTCCCTTGCACTTATAGGGTTTTCACCTAAAAGGAGAGAGTCCTTTTTTCTCAAAGGATCTAGGGGTTCATTCAAGATTACATATTTAAAGTGTAATGTGGAATGTATCTAAATGCAATAATCTGATAAATGTAACTAGCTAATGAGTGCAAACTAATGAAATGTAAATGTAAGTAGCACACTATGTAATATGAACTCAAATGAAAGAAAAAATGTAACAAAAATTAGAGAGGAAGAAGTGGTGCACTTGAAAACTGAAGGTTGATGGAGAGGAGCTCTAGAATCTTCTAGAATCTACTGTTGAAGGCTACTAGGATACTTATGTAAAGCTTGGTGACTTAGTTCTACTTCGGGGAAAATTTGACAAAATAGGTTTTGGGGAAATGGGGGTCTAGATCTATAGAGATCACCTATTATGCCTAGTAGGGGGACTAATTCGCCAATGATGGCAACTTAGTCCACCTGTAGCTTTCAAGAATCTCGAGACTATAATTTGTAGCTATCAACTTGTACTTTTGTTTCTAAAAGAAACCTGAATCTAAATCTTTAGATGTTTACCTATAAGTTTCTTTCAAGCTACTTTTAGTGTTTCTTGACTTGGAATGATGTGGATGGAGAGATGACATATTTTAGCACCATAATCTTTGAATAATATACATACAAAGGTTGTAAAACACACATGAAAAGAGGGTAAAAAGGGTTAGGGTTAGAGAATAGGGGTTTGCATTAGTCAAACCCCATTTTTCCAATTAAACCCTACATAATGAAATATAATATAGATGGAAATATGATTTAATAAAATGTAATTACAAAAACTCACCAAACCCTTGTTAAAGAAGTCTAAAGATATGCAAGTGGTCAACTCCAATGGATGATGCTTGAAGTTCTTAGAGTTCTTAAGTGCTTGATGCTTTCTTGAGAAGATAGTTTTCTTGATTTCTTATGAATATTTGGAGGGGGTTAAAATGAGGGGCAAACCCTTTATTTATAATTGTTGTTCCCTAATTTCATGAAAATAACACATCACAGGCTAACCTTAGGGTTTAGGAGATAGTAACCCACCAGAATTTTAAATTAAATTTGATTTTTATGCCACATGGGACTAAGTTGCCCAAGGTGGCAACTTAGTCCACTTGGGTAATTTCAAGTGGATTTCAAGAATTAAAGTGTTATTATTATTGTTTAATAGGATTGTCTTTTGAAACACACTTAAGTAGGACCTATAAGTGCATTAAGGGGTCATTTTATCTTAAGAAAGGGTCAATTTATTGATGAAAAACCTAGAAAAGCATGAGAGTTGATTAAAACTCTTTAAAACACTTTAAAATAGGACTTAGTAAGAGGTAAAAATAGGTTGTTTAGGTGAATTATTATGGAAAGGTTCTAGAAAAGTTGGAAAATGTACTACAAAACATCACAACAACTTTGTAAGAAATCTATAGATTGATTTTCAAGCGTTAAAGGTGTAATCTAAATTTGTTGGCCACATTACAATATTAAATCCAAGAAAAATCAAGCAAAAATCCATAGGAAAAGGCCCAAATGAGCATGGAAAGGGATAATTTTTCTATGTTACATTTAGCGCCCACTTTAGTGAGAGGATGAACTTGCTTCAAACTCACACTAAAGTAGACAAGATATGCATATCGAGAGGGGTCCATATGTACCCATGTTGGAAAGATGAGACAAACATAATCAAGAGGGATGATCAAGCCCCCATGATGAAGATACCATGGAAAAACAAACACCAACACAAAATATCACATAATAAAGTGATATGAAGGACTAAAGAGAGAGGTAATGTCATATCAAGCTTCAATTGTTTGCCTAGAAATTTGTGGATAAAATCTAGTCTATTTGTTTGAAAAGGTGTGTATTACTTTGAGGCATTCAAACTTCAAGCTGTCCATCAAGTGAGAAAGCCAAAAGTATGAGAAACATACACTCAAGGTTGGTATGTACATGTACATATAAAGGTGGCTATGGGAAAGTCATGATGCTAGTTGGGCTTCCTGCTTGACCATACCAAAGTTATTCTACATAATAAATTTGATAAGGTGCCACAAAATATGAGGTTTCGAGCTTCATGAGGAAAGAAAAGATTCGTATGCTTGGAACTAATGAACAAGTGCAAAATGGCACCACAGGCATGCAAGTTGCGTTATGCAAGGTGGCCATATATGCAAAGTAAAAAAATATAAATTGTAAAAGAATGTTCGAAGGAGTATTTCTTTGTTCATATGACATCTTTAACTTAGGAAATATTGTTTCTAATATCTCCAATAGAGGACCAATCAAAGAATAGAAAATTTGCAACTTAGGGGATGCAGTGCATCGCACCAGGCCACTCAGAGGAATTTAATATGATAAGATAGATTAATTTCATGAAGGATATTACACACAATTTCATCCACAAAGTGAAAAACACATTGTATGAAGTAATAAGGCTGCACTAAGAGCTAATGAAAGGAAAAAATAAAAATTAAATAATTCCAGTTTATGCCCCCACTTTAAAGGAATTTCTGCTCACTATTTTCTGAGAAATTACTTTAAATTAGCAATATGAAGAATTTACAAAGAAATCAAGGAAATGAGAGACAACTTGGAAATCCCTATGCCAAGTGATATGTTTCTGAGTAAGGTTGCGCTATGTAAAGAAGAAAGAAAAAGAAAGGGAAAGGGGTTGCCCCTAAAATGAAAAATACCAAACACATAAGGGATCTATGGATTTGGGGTTTGTATGCTAATTTTTGCAATGTTTGTTTAGAGAGATAAGAATTGTCATCACTCCCCCAAATACATAGAACTAGAATAAGGACACAGAGAGAGAAAAAAGAAAATAAAAATAAAGAGTCGTTTTGGGTCAACATGGAAGAGACATAGTGTGTCTCAACACTTTGCATCATCCCCCAAAAGGAAAAAATAATAAAAAGAACCTTTTGGGTCAACATGAAAGGGAAATTTTAGTCTCAATTATTTACATCATCCCCAAAAGGAAGGCGAAAGCCAAAGCGAAAGTAGAACCCGTGAAAGAAATGCATGACATATAGAAGAATGATGGTACAAATAGAGGAATGTCACAAAGAGAAATAACATCAAACATAATAGTATGGGGGAACATGTTATGTACAAAATAAAAATGAAAAGAGAAATACTAGTAAGGAAAATGCAAGGCAATCATTGAGAAATTCATCTGCCTCCAAAAAATTTTCAGTGTAAAGTGTGGGAGGGCAACTGGCTAGAGGGACAACAAAAATTACAGAACTAGCATCAAATTCAATGCTCGTCCTAGGAGAGTTACCATGTAAGCTCATGGAAGATGAAAATAATGTATTCAAATTTTTATGCACCTCTTCATCTATTTTAGCAATCTCCTCATCATTGTCATCCAAATTAATGACAATAGGATGATGAATAGCGATGTTAGTTGAAGCCTGTAACTCTTGTGGTGGTGAAGGTATAGGGTCATGTTGTGGTGGGCGAGGAGGAGGAGCATCGTGCATTTCTTCTATCAAGTGTGGATTATGATTGTTTATTTTTTCTTCTTCATGTAACCAACAAGTAAGGTCACAATGTCAATGCCCATGTTCCCTAGCTCCTCTGGTTTTTTTAATTCTATTGTCAAGTTTTGTCTATGAAGGAGTGGGTTGACCAACCATAGGTTTCTTTTCATTCTTAGGGGGAGGAACAGTAGGAACCATGGGAGGTTGTTTAGCCACCTTCTCCTTGGCTTTATAAACTTGTTTTATGCAAGGAGGTTGAATGGAGTTAATTTCATAATCTCTAGGTCACTTAGGGGATCTAGATAAAGTTTCATTTGTTGGTTGATTTTGGTCTTGTTTTGGTTGAAGCATGGTCTCATCGAGGATTGGAGTTTCGAAAATGGATGGAGACATTTTGTGGAGAGATAATTCTGTAATTTTCTTTGCTTTAAATTTTTGATAAGCAATGAAAAAATAAATCTCTTCTAGGTGTGATTGGTTCCATGGGTTTGGTCCAAAAGGCTTCTAAATAAAAGTTTCCTTTGGAAGATAAGGGATTAAAGTGTCTATGGTGGACAGTGCATATATCATTTTCAAAGGGAAAATTTAAGCACTTGTGAAGAACCAAAGGGACTACTTTCATTGAGTGAAGGCATGGATTTCCTAGTTGTAAACAAAATTCGTCCTAATAGAAGAGGATAGAGAATGTAACATCCAATATCTTAGGGCCTATTTGTAATGGGAGGTCAATCAATTTGATCGTAGGGCAAGCAAAAAAATATGTCTTGCGATCCATGTGTTAGGTTTATTGTAATGATCTTGATAAATATCATGCAATACCAAAAATTCATCAGTGCTCACATTCTTTCCACAAGTGGGATCTATTAATATCCCATTAGTGGTTTTATCGTAGATAAATTCAGCTATGTAAAGAGGGCATCAAGGATATTTTTAAGTATGTCTTGAGAAGAAAAATTAATGTCAATAGATTTTCTAGGTTGGACCTTGTGAGGGATAATGTTTATTGTGCCTAGCATATCCTCCATAGGTTTGACATGGGTCACATGTGCAATAGGATCAAAATATTCATCCTTTGTATCAACATTCATAACATCATTCTATGGAATTTCACTAGCTTTGAAAATTGAAATATTATGTTTAGGCATAGGATTAGTGAAAATTTGCAGATTTTGATTAGGAGGGGCAATGGATTTATTGCCTTGATCATTAACACCAGAAAAAAATAGATGGCTAGAATCAATGAGGTCTTGAACAAGATGCTTAAGACACTTGCATTGCTCTGTGTCATGTCCATTTTGTCTATGAAAATGGAAATAAGCTTCGGAGTAGAAATTTAGAGGTAAAGGTTTGCTAGGATCAGGTGCATGAACAATGGGTAAGGTAATCAATTTTTGTTTCAAAAGTTGAGACATTGTATTATGGAGGGCATCGAGTAGAGGTGTGAAGTTTCATTTTGGATCTCCATAACTGAAATGCACCACAGTATTAAGAACTTCTATTTTTTTATTTGCAAGTGGAGGGGATGGTTGAGGAGGGTTAAATTGTAAGAAACCTTTGTTTTTCTTTCTAAATGGTTGAGAAGTGTTTTGGTTACCATTTTTTGATTTCTCAATTTGACTAGGAGTGGATTGTGTCTCTCAACTACTAATCAAATTTTGATAATCACAAAGGGTTGTGCATAAATTCATGAAGGAAGGAAATTCCATCATGGTGAGCTTGTCTTGAAGGTTTTTTAGAAAATTTTATACAAACATATTTTGAAGATATGGATCAAGGATCTTGACATCAATTTGGGAATAAAGCGATTGATTGTGTGAGATAAAAATCGGTTATCTTTTCATCATTTTTTTCCTACATCACACCAAATCGGCCAAGGTATTTTTGGGAGTCATGTGTACTTAGAAATGGTTGATAAATGTATCAACAATTTTATTGAATGAATGAATTGAATTATTCGATAAAGAAGAAAACCCTTCCAAGGAAGTATATTTTAAGGTCCTTAGGACTAATTTAACTAACAATTTTTCATCAAGCATAAAATCAATACACAAAGTAGTGTAAGCATTAACATGGTTAGAAGGATCTCCTTTTACCCCATATTTCTCAAATCTATGCATTTATATTCCTTGTGGCATTGGGGTTCACAATATTTCTAAGGACAAAGGACTGCTACAAACATAGTATGTGGGTGGACCATTCTAGTTTTGGTTGATGGTAGAAATTTTTTATTGCATGGATGAGATGGTGTGGAAAAGTTGTGCTATGAGAGGATCAGTGTAAGTTGTATTAGGGGAAAGAGAAAGTGTTGATGGGATGAATGTAGCATTAGGGAAAGTGAATGGAATGTTAATGGTTGGTATGGTGGAAAAGGATAAGGAATGTGATACCACATAGGAGGTAGGAATACTAGTAGGAATACCAAGGGAAATAATCACATTTCTAGTTGGTTGCATTGTGGTTGTCACATTTGGAGAGGCATAAGTAGGTATGGAGGCTATTGTGGAGGGAGGAGGAGTTTGAGCTCCTCCTTGGCTAACCAAAATGTTTTCTAGTTGAGGACACTAGAGGTGGAAGGCACATGTTTTTGATATATCTCAAGTAGTTTCTTCACAACATCTAGGCCTTCATGCATACGGTGAATGTTGTGTATAGTGGGAATTGCAGTAGGAAAGATGGTTTCAAGGATCACTTGTTGTTGCAAGTGTGCTATGTCCTCATGAAGGTGAATGATTTGGTCATGTGCAATATCATCAGGTTTATGTTCAGTATGCATACTACTAGAATGCAAAGAGTTACTAATGGTGGTCTCCAAACCTAGTGTATTATCAATACTAGGAGTGGAAGCTTGAGGTACACCAAGATCTAAAACAAGAGTATTTCCATGAGATGCCATGAGTCTTAAACTTCTTCTCACTAATGTATCAACAATAGGACACCAAAGACTCATGCAATTTTTTCTAAATGCGGGGTGAATGTAAATGTAATGCAAACAAAGGACACTAAAATGTAAAAAACTAAAATTAATGAAATCAATTCAAAAATGCAGAAACAAAAAATAAAAATATAGAAAATGCTCTAAAAAATGCCATAAATTATAGTGCAAAATGTGCAGGTGAACTAAGTTGCCTACTGTGGAAAATTAGTCACTTAACAGTGATGTGTTTAACAATTTTCAAAAAATTGATTGGTTAAATTCTAATTTTTAGGTTTATCTAGTGTAGATAGATAATTTAAATACAATATTTTTAAATTTTTCAATGAAAATGAAATATAAAATGGAAGATAAATGAGTTGTTTACTAATGCACTTTTAAAAACCCTATAATGCAAAACCCTAATCCAATGTGGATGCAATATTTTCCTAGGATGCAAATTTAAAATGAAAATGTAGAAAGTGTTCTAAAGGTAGGTTCACCAAAATGAATCATAGATTTTGGGGGAAAGTGGATTCCCTTGCACTTCTAAGGTTTTCACCTAGAAGCAGAGAGTCCTTTCCAGTCCAAGGATCTAGGGGTTCATTTAGATTATGGGTTTAATATATGATATGTGTGTGTGATGTGGAATGTATCTAAATGGAAAATCTGATAAATCGAACTAACTAATTAATGCAAACTAATGAAATGTAAATGTATGTAAAACACTAAATAAGATGACCTTAAACACAAGCAAACTGTAACAAAACTTAAAGAGGTAGAAGTGGTGCACCTAGAAACTGAAGGTTGATGGAGATAATTTATAGAATCTTCTAGAATCTATTGTTGAAGGCCACTAGGAAACTAACGCCAAGCTTGGTGATTTAGTCCTACTTCGCGAAAAAATTGTTGGAAAATTTTTTGGGGAAATGGGTGTCTAGATTTGTAGAGATCAATTTTTAGGCCTGACAGTGGGACTAATTCACCAATGATGGTGATTTAGTCCACCTATAGTTTTCAAGAATCTCGAGACTAGAATCTATAACTATCAACCTCAGATCCAAATCTTCAAATGTTGACCTACAAGTTGTCTTCAAGCTCCTTTGAGAGTTTGTTGACTTGGAATGATGTGGATGGAAAGATGAAACCTTTTAGCACCTTACTCTGAATAATCTACATAAAAAGTGTACAAAACACACATGCAAAGAGGGGGAAAGTGGTTAGGGTTAGAGAATAGGAGTTTTCATTAGTCAACCCCCATTTTTGTGATCAAACCCTAGATAATGAAATAAACTATAAAGGTAAGGATGATTGAATAATATGCAAGTACAGCAACTCACCAGACCCTTGTTGAAGAAGTTTGAATATATGTAAGTGATCAAATCGAATGGATGATGCTTGAAGTGCTTAGAGTTCTTGAATGTTTGATGCTCTTGATAAGATAGATTGCTTGACTGCTTTTGAAAAATTTGGAGGGGTTGAAAATGAGGGGAAAACCCTTTATTTATACATTTTGTGCCCTAATTTTTTGAAAATATCATATCACAGGCCGACCTTAAGGTTTTAGAGATAAAATCGTACCAAAATCTTGGATTAAATTTGATTTTTATGACACATGGGAGTATGTCATCCAAGGTGGTGACTCAATCCATTTGGGAAATTTGAAGTGGATGTCGAGAATTAAAGTGTGATTATTGCCATTTAATGGGATTTTCTTTTGAAACACACTTAAGTAGGACCTATAAGTGTATTAAGGGGCCATTTTATCATAAGAGAGGGTCAATTTATTGATAAAAAACCTATAAAAGTGTGAGAGTTTATTAAAACTCTTTACAAAACTTTCAAATATGACTTTGTAAGGGGTAAAAAGACATTGTTTGGGTGAATTATGATGGAAATGTCCAAGAAAAGTGGGAAAATGTATTACAACACTTCACAACACCTTTGTAAGACATCTTTATATTTTTATTGATTTTCAAGAATTCAAGACCTAATGTGAATGTGTTGGCCACATCACATTATTAAATCCAAGCAAAATCAAGCCAAAATCCATAAGAAAAGGCCAAGATGAGCATGAAAAGGGTACTTTTTTCTATGTTATAGTATTGAATGTCATATTCACTTAATATAATGATCCATTTGGCTAATCAACCCATTAATATTTCTTTATGAATAAAATACATAAAGGGATCGATCTTTTCCATGATCTTTGTTTGGTGATTTAACTTGTAATGCCTAATTCTTTGAGTGTAAAAACTACCACAAGGCATGCACATTCAATGGGACTATAATTAAGCTCATATCCAACAAGTATGTGAATAATGTAGTAGAATTATCTTTCCTTTCTATCATGATCACTTTGTGCTAATAATACCCCCAGTGGTTATGTGGTCATTGATATGTAAAATATGAGGTGTTTATCATCATTAGGAGGCATGAAAATAGGTGGTGTTGATAGACAGTCATTTATGTATTGAAATGCTTCTTGGTATCTATTAATCCACATGAAGGGTACTCTCTTTCATAGAAAATGCTGGAATGGTTGACACTTATCTTCCTATTAAGAAATGAACCTCGTAATGGGTTACAATATTCCCTATAGTGTTTGTAACTAACTTATGCTTGTTGGAGGTGGCATTTCCATGATACCCTTCACTTTCACAAGTTCTATTTCAATTCATCTTAGGAAGAAAATGTATCCTATGAGATTCCTTATTGTTACACCAAAAATGTACATTTTGGGTTCAATAGCAATTTGTATTCTTCTAGGATTTTGAAAATATTATCTATTACTTGCAAATGGTCACCTCTTGATAGTGATTTTTCTAACTTCTCATCTATATAATCCTCCACAAGCATGTGCTTGAGGTCACTTAATATGGTAGTCATAGATGTTAATATGTGGCAAAAAAAAATTTCAATCCAAATGGCATAATATTCCAACAATATGTTCCTCATGGACAAGTAAAAGTGATCTTGTGTTGAACCTCAAGAGCACTTCTAATCTAATTATATCGTAAGAAACCATCAATGAGCGATAGCATCTCATATTGTTATCAAATCCACAATTATGTTGATGTTAGGAAATGGGAACTTATCCTTAGGGAATGCCTAATTTAAATATTTGAAATGGGTACAAATTCTGATTCCACCTATTATTTTTTCCATGGGTACTATATTGGAAATCCATTCCATGTACTCAATGGCTCAAATGAGACAAACATCTAATAGCTTATTTAGCTCTAAATTTACCAATAGTGCAATTTGGGGACACCTTTTCTTTAGGTTTTGTTTGAATAATTTGGCATCAAGAAATAATTGTAAGTGATGTAACATCAAATAAAGAGCCAATCTTGGCATGTTAGTGTAATACAAAGTGAAGTTAATTTGTCTCTTTGTAAAGAAGGCACAAAATTCTAGGATTTTCATCAGTACTAGTGCTTACATCCATGGAATTATCTACTAGTAAGGGTGATTTCCCTTGTCTTATAGGGATTAGGTACAACCCTCCATCATTGGGTTCCTCAGAGAGGTTTTCACCCTTAGATATATCCTTTCTTTTTAACTTTTTCTAGGTCTATAGGCACCTTTCAATTTTCACTTGAAGACCTTTCCTTTTTTGATTTATGATTTTTCATTTTTGTGACTAGAGGGTGGCTAAGACTCTCCAAATTAAGTCACAAATTATCAAGATCTATTGTAAAACATTATTTATGATCACCATTAGGTATACCTTTATGAAGTCCCATAAACTAAACTATTTCTTCATCATTTTTTAATACATGCAAGTTGGGTGGTCCTTGTTGGTATTAATCTATAAATTTTGGGTATATAAAAGGAATTCCATCATTGGTATCATTAAAGTTTAATGAATATACAAATTTGGTGAAAACACAAATGTCATCAAGATCCTAAAAGGAATCAATCCAAGCTTTGCCTTTGGTCGAGGAATTGATTAGGTCAAGATCTTTGAAGGTCTTTGTTAATTCATAGTCACTAGTTGTGTAGGAGTTCTATTCCCATTCATTAGAGTCAGTTTGAACATGGTAATCCTTAAATGTCTCAATATTTTTTGAAGCACTAGTATCCTCAATCGAAAGCACCTTAGTACTCCAGAAGCAATCAATTTTTGTAGTTTGTACCCTGAAACTCTATTCCTTGGTAGCTTGGGAGGCATTAAGTGTTCTTTCATTCTATTCTTGTCTAAACCAAGTCCACTATGTCCATCACAACCCTTGTGTCTCATGATCTTGAAACCTTTACCATATTGCTCAGTTGGGATATGTTTAGGTTCAATATCTTCTTCCTCTTTGTATATCCATGTGGAAATATCTTCTTCATCAATAGCTTATTTTCTCAATTCTCCCCATATTGTGAAAGTTGTGGTGGGCGATGCTCAAATAATGAATTAACGCTCTTTTTTGATAGAAGAAGGCTTACCATAGGATTTTGGATATTTTGGTAGTTTGATGATACACTAAGAAGTTTTCATGTGGTATTCTCCACACCACTTGTCTTGGATCTAGATCTTGGATTGGGTTGATAGGATGGTGGACATGGATGATTTATTCAAAGTGGAAGGATTGATGTAATTAGATGAAGAGGATGATGAACTTTCTTGATTGATGGGAACTTTTTGTTTGGATGTTATTCTTAAGTTGCTACAATATTGAAAGAGATTGGTATCACCAACTATTATGAATTTAGTGTCATTATTATTGTGAAAATGTGTCTCTTCCTTTAAAATACATAAGTTGCTATTAATATTTTAGTTCGGGGGGGTGCAAGGGGGTACCCTCCTACAAGGGTTCAGGGGTCACAAGCCCTATTGGTGGTTCAGGGGTAGCACCCCCGAAAGCCACATTTTATGTATATTTTATTATTGTAAATCTAGATCATTCATAATTAGGTCTTAGATATAATGGTTGATATTTTGTTGGCTTGAATTTCCCTAGAAGGCAGCCCTATTTTATGAGGGAATTTTATTATATCTGTAACATCATAGATTTTTCTGCAAGCATGACTAGATAAATAAAGTTAAATCCTAATCTAAAATCTAACAACAAAGAATGAGGAAAGAAACTAAACTAATAAAACCAAAATGATCTCACTAAATATACATTCATCCCTTCGAATTATCTTGATTCTTCTTCTCCATTTTATCTTTTTAGTATTCTTGCCCTTAGATTTATGTGTTTGAATGCAAGTATAGTTTTGTCGAGTGTCTAAGAAAAATATCGAAGTTGAATCTCTTCTGAAAATTATGTGATTTCGGGAGGAGGAATAATGATTATGATAGGCCATTTTATAGATTTTGGGTTTTCGAATGATCGGCTCAGATTGAAAGAGAGATCAACGAACGAGACTGATGAATGCCATGCGATGTGAGTTCTGTCTCACATAGAACGTGAGTTAGAATGCGAGTTAGAACACGCATTCAGGAAAGACTAAAGATAGAGACTATGTTAGAACGTGAGTTAGAACACGAGTTCAGGATCTTAATCTCCAAAAATAGAAGAAATAAACTTTGTATGCAAAATCCAAAGTTAGAAGTTGGAGAATAATGCAAACATGAGTTAATTAAGTAAATAAAGATATTTAATTAATAAACACATCATGCATATGAGTTGGAACTAGTTAAATGACTAGTTGTGATGGAGAGTCTTCTCGCAGAGATAAACAAGTGTTGAATCTCGAGATAATTGGAGAACTAAAAGTAGATCTCAAGTCAGAAGGTGAGTGAATGATTAGATAATTGATTGACATAAGAATGTGACACAAATAATTAAATATGAATTAAATGTTAATTTAATTCAACCTTAGAACGTGAGAGATTTAATTAAATAAATAAAGATCATTTATTTAATTTGACTGTTTGAAAAGGAGAATATAAATAATTAAATAATAAATATTTAATTATAGATAAAGGGGGTTAAATGAATAATTAAATAAAGAATATTTTAATTATAGTTGAAATATGACAAAGGGGTTAATTAAATAATAAATTATTTAATTGATAGATAAAGGGGGAAGAATTAATTAGCTTGCAACATAATTAAATAAATATGATTTATTTAATTAATCGGGTTGAATAAAGGATATTTATGAATTAATGAATTAATTAAAAAGGGATATTTAATTAATAGAGGAAATATGTGTTAGAAAGGGTAATTAAATAATTAACATTATTTAATCAAGACCACAGACTATAGAAAATTATGTCGAATGTGTACTCGCAGGCCTAGACCAATTTTTGGTATCTATAGTTTGCCCCTTTTTGATACAATGTTGTTACAACATTGTGTCAAAGAAAAATATGCCTTGATCATGCCCCAGCATGAAACAGGTTAAGGTATGCCCCCTCGGGAAAATTGACAATTTTTGAAAAACTTCAAAAAAATCAGGGAAGATTCCCAATAAGTGAATTTGATAGTAAAAAATGTTATGGAGTCGACGAAATTGAATTTGGAGATGTTTCAGGTAAATACGGGTCATTGGAAGTTGAAAGGCTAAGTGGCTAATAGAGAAGGGCTGAAGAATGCCATTTCTAACCCACCTATAAATAGGAATTAGGGCTAAAATCAATTCATTTGCATCCAGAGGAGATAGAAAAAGAGGAGTTTTTGCTCTGACTAGCCGATGAAATGGCACCCATTCCATATGCTTCGCATCACGGTTATCGGATCCAGACATTCAGGAGGCCAGCCAATGCAAGACCACTGGCATGTACCCAAAAATGAACTTGTCAAAGTTAATTTTGTATGTTTTTCTAGGCATTAGAAAATTAAGTATGCAAATGCGGTGCATCGTAAATGATGCATATGTAGTCGTATTCGCCGCATCTGACTGCAAAACGATGCATTTGCAAAAACTCGTTAGGGCTAGATTTGGTTGTTTAGGGAATGACCGCATGTGGAGCATTATGCACCACATATGTAGTTATGCAACACAGTTGCATTAGGGTTAGACGTAGCTGTAGTTGTGAACCACATATGTAGTCGTGAGATGCATATGATGTAGTTCGGTAGACTAAGGAAAAAATGCACCACATCTACAGCATTATGCACCACATATGTACTTATGCAACGCAATTGCATTAGGGTTAGACGTAGGTGTAGTTGTGAACCGCATATGTAGTCATGAGATGCATATGCTGTAGTTTGGTAGACTGAGGAAAAAATACATAGCATTTGCAAAAATGCATCGCATGTGGTTTAGTGAACCGCATGTGTAGTATTCAAAAAGGGTTTGGGGAGAATGTGCACTAGATATGCAATATGTACCACATGTGAGGCTCTGTGAAACAAATTTGCAAAAAATGCACCACATCTGTAATGTGAGCCGCATTTGAGTGGTAAAATTTTTGAATTTGTTTTTCTAAGCATATCTTAAAAATTCTTGACATCATGGTTTAAATGTAGGTTGTACTAGATCCTATATATATGGGGGAGTCACGTCCAGATATGTATGATCTAACAGATAGGATAGCTAGTGGAGAGATACGTCTATTGTCTAGACTTGGTTTGCATCATTACCTCTTGATGCCTGTGATTCGAGCAAACAGAGGGATGCTTATGACATTATGCGAGCGATGGCACTCAGAGATGCCATCGTTCCATCTACTGATTGGAGAGGCCACTATCACATTAGAGGATGTGTATAGGATTTTGAGACTATCGATAAGAGGTGAGCAAGTTATGTACAATACCCAATGAGGACTAACGGAGCTTGCTAGATTTTATCAAGTAGATGACATTAGGATGCTCGAGATCAAGCACTACGAGATCAGGTGGCTAGTTTTAGCTGATAGATATGATAGGATTGACTGCATTTTATGTACATTGATCGTAGGTATAGTTCTACCAGACCGATGGGATCATTGCTTTCTTGTGGGATGGAGAGAGATGTTGGTGGGCATGTTGGAGAGTGAGACGAGATATGCATGGGGTCCATGTCTACTAAGGATGCTATATTTCCATCTGCATGACATTGCCTACAGAGACACACAGTCATTGAGTTGTGGGACTACTTTACTGATGGTGTGGGCTTGGGAGAGGATAGCTATCTTTCGTCCACCAGTTACTATAGAGCTACCGAAGAGACTTCCTTATGTGTTCCAATATACAGGACAGATCACACAGACACATGTTGGGGACACAAGGTATTGGAGACACACACTGGACATTCTAGATCAGTTTACATGGAGACCGTACATGGATTGTGAGGAGTGGCTGCATGATGAGAGACATTTACTATTCTTCAGACAGACATAGTATCTCATTGGGAGGACTATTTTGAGTGTGCATATTATAGAGAGGCATCTACCAAAGCGGGTCATGAGATAGTTTCGAGAGGTTCAGGATGAGCCTCGAGGTAGAGCAGAGTTTGCTCGGTTGTTGAGAGAGGTTAAATGATGGGGACCCATGATTCCAGTGGATACTGCAGAGGTAGACATACAAGCATTATAGCCATTACATTGGGGTTGGATGATGGATTAACAAATACCAGAACCACGGCTGCATACGATGCATGGTGAGTAGTTCATCGCATGATTCCTTATACAAATCCTGACCAGCCAGCACTAGTTGAGAGACGAGGCACAGGGCTGAGAGGACAATGGAGAGGTGGAGGTGCCAGAGTGGGTAGAGTTGGTGGTAGAGATGATGGAGATGACGGAAAAGGTAGAGGTAGAGTTGGGAGATGAGAATGGAGAGGACAAAGAGGGGGTCAGGTAGGTGGACATGCACCTATTCAAGAGGCAATAGTAGTTGATGTACCGATGGCACACATCAAAGGGAGAGTGGATGTAAAGGATGGGGGTGAGCATGCTATAGCAGAGGTAGTGATAGAGGAGCATGTAGTGGTAGATGTTGCAGTAGAGGATGTGGTAGAGGATGTAGATATGGATGTGGCTATAGACCCTCTGGGTATTTTGGCAAGATATGGAGAGGATGATGTTGAGGATGATGTTGAGGAGGAGGCACCAATGGAGGAGCAGGAGAGAGAGCTCAGAGATCAGATATTGGAGGGGAGATGGGATGAGGATGCTCCTAGAGATGGTGATAGGGAGGCTTTGGAGGAGAGACTCATACTTATGACTGCAAAGTTTGAGGCGATGAGACTAGAGAGAGATAGTGCCAACACAAAGAGGGATAGTGCATATGCAGAGAGGGACAATGCATATACCGAGAGGTACAATGCTCATACAGAGAGGGATAGTGCTCTTATAGAGAGAGACTAGGCTATAGCATGGAGACATGAGATAGAGCAGCAGTTCACAGAGGTTAGACGCCTTTGCAGTGGGTCCTCATCTAATGGCATGGTAAGGGAGTTGGTCAGATCAGTGGAGAGAGCCACTTATTACAGGGATCTTTACGAGGTAGCATTGCCAGCAAAGAGATAGGCTCCTACATTTAAGAGGTGCGTAGTCAGAGTAGGGGTCATACTAGGAGTTAGAGGACACAGAGTACTAAGGGGGTGGTAGGACCATTGAGGAGAGGTCCATATGATAGGCCTTCTACCTCATAGAGAGCACCTTCAATTCTTTTTCCACCACCATCACCACGTGACAACAAAGGTAGTGGGACATGATGACAGGGACTTATGTAGACATTTGTATTGTGAGCAGACAGCCTGTGAGCTCATGTTTTATTTATTGTTACATTCAGACATTGTACTATGACACACTATTTGATCAATATATATGTATCATTTTGGTAGATTCTATATGATATGCAATTCTATGTTTTGTATGATGCTTTATTTCTACATGATTATTTTTCCTAGATGATGTATATACAGGTGCTATGAATGAAATGTTTCTACATGTTTATGAGTTATGCATTTTACAATGATGTTATGGATGATTCTATTTAGTTATGATAATGAATGCAAATGTCTTTATGATGCTTATTTATATGTGATGGTAATATGTACATGCAATGTTTACCTTATGTATGTTTTGATGATGCAATGCCTATTATGTAATGATGGAAAATACAATGAAGATGAATGTGACTATCTATATGTTGAAATGCAATGCAACTATGTGAAATATATGCTAATACAAATGATCTAATGTTGTTATTGTGTCACAGGACTTTATCTTTATGTCAAAGAAGTGAAATGTTAGGATTAAATCAATTCAAAATTTTAATAATAAAATAATTAAAGTTTGATTGACGGAGAAAAAGATATAATGAAAGTTGATTGATTGAGAAAAAGAAAAAATCTTCGATATATTTTGAAATATGCTATACTTGCTTGTTATCATCATTGGGTGGGACATGGCACAGATGGATAGTACACACTATGATATGAGATAGACCATAGTGTACAAAGTTATCCACATGTGAAAAACAGACAATCGTAGACAAGGAGTGGCTTAACTCAGACTAAGGACAAAATGCCCCAGTCATTTTATTGAGACAAACCACAGACAACAGACAAATAAAAGACAGGTCATGAGACGTCATTGCTCTCTAAATCCTTGATAGGACATCATTGAGAAAACTAGTAACATGACTCAAAAACAAAAGTTAAAAAGATAGTTGACAGACAGCAGCCAAAGAAATAGAGTCCTGAGACATCGTTGCTTCTCTAAATCCTTCAAGGGACATCCTTGAGAAAGCTAGTAATAGGATCTTGCACAAATCAATAAAAAGATAAGACCAAATAAGATATAAAGTCATAAAGCCAAATAAAAGTATTTGCCAAAACTTGATCTTGTGGGATTGTTTTATGTTGATGTTTGACATAGCATAATGATAGAGAATGACACATACCGCACTAGATGTTGAGTCTAGTTTTGACCTGGTGACTTCTGTATAAGGCATGACAAATCCTGGTTTGATAAAGACATCTGTCGTATAAGACATTAGAGTTTGATGATGTTGAAGTGACAAGCCACATGAGACTATGACAATTTGATGACGTCTATTGACAAGAAAGACATATCTTGTTTAGGACATAGGTTGATCGCTTTGACAATGTGTTTGATATTGACTTGATGACTTTGAGATGTTTTTCCTTGTTATTGCATGACTTTCTTTGATTCCTTGACTGATAAAATTTGTGTGTGTAGACATTGTTTGACATGAGATGATACCTTAAACTATGATATGCAACTTGTGTGATAATGATTGTGAATGAACCCTATTGAACTGACCTAGTGTGGTCTCGGGAGATCATCAATTGATTAGCCTTGCCTATATTGTACATGCAAAGACCTCATAGTTTGACATAACCAATGAATTTGAATGTACAAAGTGTCATTATTTTATGTGTGTGATACATGAAAAACCTAGACTAACCGACTTAAAGCCTCGGGGGCACATCAATTGATGGCCTTGCCTACATCCCGATCACAAAGGCAACATAGTTCAACTATGTCTATGAGTTCAACTATGTCTACAACTAACTTAACATGACCGACTTGACATGATTGACTTGAAATGATTGAATTGACATGATTGACTTGACTATGATTGACTTGAATCTTTTTTTTATTGGGGGGATTTTCTGACTGTTTTGATTTTTTTGGATTTTTGATGTTTTCTAATGTTTTTGGGATTTTTCAGGACATTTTCGATGGTGTGACATTATGTACAAGGTGTTAAGGAATAGAACACGTATTTTCCCCCAGTCGGGAATAAGATTTGGAAGATGGAGTGGATAATGTGATGGAATGGATGCTCGATGTTAATAGTTCCAAGTAATGCATAAGACAATCATTTATTATGAGTGATGGTGAAAAAGTCCGATTAGAATGATGGTAGACAGAAGAGTGAGCTTGACTACACATGGTGTTTGTTTGCCAAGTTTTCACCATGGTACTTATCCATAGCACCACCGAAGCGGTTTTAAATATTGGATGGATTATTTCTCTTTACTTTTCTAATTTTTTCAATTTTTTTGGTGTTACAAAGATGCCTGTTTGTTAGGTTTTCATCAATGTAACCATTTTTTTGTTTTTCCATTTTTTTTATTTTTCTAGATTATGACACGGATTCTCAGAGACTAAGAATAGAACCTCTTTAGATGCAGACTGTTGATAGGGGAAAAAATATGCTCTCCTTCAGGAGTAGAGAGTTGGTACACTCCTGATCCAAAGGCTTCTGTGACTATATAAGGCCCCAACCAGTTAGGCTCAAACTTACTTGGTTTCTCTCTTTCAGCTTGGTTCTTAGGATTCTCCATTAATACTAGGTCACCAATGTCAAAATGTCTATTGAGAAACTTCCTATTGTAGCTATGACGAAGATGATTATGATATGCTTGCAAATGATCAAATGCTTTCTGTCATCGCTCATCCACCAATTCTAGCTCTTGCAACCTAGAGACACGGTACTCTTCATCGTCAATATGACCCTTCAAGGATACCCTTAGAGAAGCTATTCCCACCTCGATAGGTAAGATAGCTTCGGATCCAAATACAAGGGAAAATGGAGTGGTGCCGATGGGAGTACAGATGCTTGTGCGATAAGCCCATAAGGTAGGATTAAGTTGTAGGTGCCAGTCATGACTAGTGTCATTGATAATCTTCTTAACGATTCTAACAATTGTCTTATTAGATGCCTTAGCTTGGCCATTACCTTGTGGGTAATACGGGGTGGATAAATGATGTTTGATGTGGAATTCTTCACATAAATGGCTTACTTCTTAGTTCTTGAATGGGCAACCATTATCTATGACTATGGATTGGGGTACATCATACCAAAAAATGATATAGTTTAGGATAAACTTATATATTTGTGTGTCAATGATGTAGGTCATGGGAATAGCTTCAATCCATTTGGTGAAGTATTCGGTGGTGGTGATGATGAATTTGTGGCCATTGGATGATGAAGGGTGTATCTTACCTATGAGGTCAAGTCCCCATTTGGCAAAGGGCCATGGTGAAGTAATTGGATGAAGCTCTTGCACTAGTGCTCTTATCAAGTCTCCATCTATTTGACATTGTCTATATTTCTTTACAAAGACGTATAAGTCTTTCTCCATCGTAGGCCAATAATAACCTAGTCTCATAATCTTGTGGGCTAGAGTAGGACCACTTGAATGAGATCTGCATATACCCTCGTGCACTGCTCACAAAGATTTTTATGCTTATTCAGCATTGAGACATCTCATAAGTGTGTTATCTAAGGTGCGTTTATAAAGGGTTTCTCCGATGATGGTGTACTTGGCTAACTTTCGGATGAAGGTTCGATGTTGGTTATTAGACAAGTCTTGAGGTAGGGTTTGGTCAGTGAGGTAATCGAATATGTATTTATACCAAGGAGACCTAGGACCAACAATGGTACACACTATCGTAGTATCAGAGATATCATAAGTAGGGACCAAAAGCTCTTCAACCAGAAACTCGAACTTAGGCACATTACTTAGAATATCCAACAAGGAACCCATGGTTGCCATAGCATATGTAGCTCTAATCTGGATACATGGTATTTGTTGAAAAGTTATGTCATTGAAATACTATTTGAAAATATCATCCATTCACTTGTAAGGTGCAAGCTTTTCATCCTTAGTCTCATAATCATCATTTACTTGTCGGATTACAAGTTGAGAGTCACCAAAAACATGTAGACTCTTAATTTTCCATTGAGCTGCCATTTTTACCCCTGTCACTAGAGCTTCATATTCTACTATATTGATGGTACAAGGGAAAGCAATCCTAAATGATTTGGGAATGGTATCACCTTGAGGTGTAACAAATAAGATACCAGCTCCTGAACCACGATTTGTATGTGACCCATCAAAGTATAGTTTCCTTTCGGTTTTAATGTTAATGTTGAAGAGAAATTCATCTGGAAAATCTACCACTAATGGATGGTCTGCTTTTATAGGTGCATCAGCTAGTTGATCTACAATCACTTGTCCTTTTATAGCCTTCCTTTTGACATAGTAAATGTCATACTCGCTAAGTATCATAACCCATTTAGCCAATCGACTTGTTAAAGTTGCCTTACTTAGGAGGTATTTAAGTGGATCAATCTTTGCAATTAACATTGTTTGTTGATTGAGCATATAGTGCCAAATTTTTTGGGTAGAAAAACCTACCACAAGGCAAGCACATTCTATGCTGTTGTAATTCAATTCATAGCCCACTAAGGTACAACTAATATAATAGACTGCTCTCTCATGACCTTGATCATCGTGTTGTGCGAGAAGAGCCCTTAATACCAATTGAGTTGCTGAGATGTAAAGTATCAAATGGTTTTCCCTTTGTAGGTGGCATTAAGACTAGTGGAGTAAGTAAATAGTCCTTGATTTGTTAGAAGGCCTCTTGAAATTTAGGTGTCCACACAAACGGTACTCCTTTCTTGAGTAGATGCTGAAATGGATATATTTTATTTGCCAGTTGTACTATGAAACACCTTATTGACTATAATCTTCCTTGTAGAGTTTTGAGTTGACCAATGCTGGTTGGAGGAGGCATTTCTATGATAGCTCTTACCTTCTTTGGATCTACTTCAATGCCTCATCGAGAGACGATATATCCTAACAGTTTTCCTGATTTCACCCCAAAGACACACTTCTTTGGATTTAGCCTGACATTGCAATTCTCTAGCCTTTGGAATATCTTGTCTAAAACCTTTAAATTATCTGCCCTTGTTTTTGATTTGGCTATAATATCATCTACATAATCTTCCATGAATGTATGCAAAAAGTCATGAAAAATTGTAGTCATTGCCCGTTGGTAGGTTGTTCCTGCATTCTTAAGGCCAAATGACATAACATTCCAACAATATGTGCCCCATGGACATGTGAAAGCTATTTTGTGTTGGTCTTCAGGTGTTTTTTAATCTGGTTATATCCAGCTAAACCATCCATGAAGGATAGCATCTTGTATCCTGCAGTAAGGTCTACTATCATGTCAATGTTCGGCAAAGAGAAGTCATCTTTAGGATATGCCTTATTGATGTCTCTAAAGTCAGTGCAAATGCGAATGCCCCCAATTGGCTTAGTCACTAGTAGAAGATTTGATATCCAATCTACATAGTCTATTGTCCTTATGAATCCTACATCCAAGAGTTTCTTAAGTTCTATCTTGACCAATAGAGCAATTTGCGGATGCATTTTCCTCAACTTTTTTTTGACTGGTTTGATACCTAGCTATAGTGGTAAATGATGCAATATTAGGTCTGGATCAGGCTAAGGCATGTCAGCATATGACCATGCAAAGTTTATTTGTCTCTTTGTGAAGAAGTCCTTAAACTCATGTTTTTTTGTCTCTGTTAAAGAAGTTGCAAAATATACCTTCTGAGGATTCTCTTATGTACCTATGTTGACTTCAACAGATTCTTCTACTAGCATTAGTGACTTTTCCTTTTCAAAGGGGAGAATATTTAAACCTCTATCCTTCGGTGCCTCTGAGAGGTTTTCGCCCTCGGATACATCCTTTATTTTGACTTTTTCTTCTTCCAAAGGCGCCTTTTGATTTTCACCTAGGGACTCATCATTTTTATTTTCATTCTCCTTTTTATTTTCATTCTCATTTTTGCGACTAGAGGTGTAAATAGACTCCCCAAAATATGCCTTATCTTCCAAGTCTATGGTAAAACCTACTTTATGATCTCCTCTTGGTATGCCTTCTCTAAGTCCCATGAACTCTACAATTGCTTCGTCGTTCTTGAATGTATCTATGATAGGTGTACCTTGTTGATCCCAGTTGATAAGTTCAAGATAGATAAGGGGCATGTCATCATCGGAGTTCTTAAAGGTGGTAGTTGAAAAGGTGAGTATAGAATGATTGACATGGTCTCAGAAGTTTTGGACCAACTCCTTCTTTTTCTTCCTCCTAGGAGTAGGTATACTCTAATGTGGGACTATAGTGAGGCCCGATTCGTCAGAAGATGGTTTTTCAGGTGCCCAAGATGAATGATCAAGGGTTTCCCAATAATAGTTCTCTTGCCATTCTGCTTTCGACAATTGTTTCTTAGGATGAGGACTAGATTGTTTTGGTACAGGTTTCATGATGAGGTCCCATTCTCCAAATAGGGAATCGATATTCATGGTACTAGTAGATGAAAGGGATTCCCATTCAACATGGCTAGAGTAAGGGGATTCATCATAAACTAGAGGTTTGTCATAAACTGGGGGTTTGTCAAAAACTAGGGGTAGTGGTTCATGAGATGTCTTGATGTCTACGTAAGCACTTACTTCCTCTTGAAAATATGATGAAGTACCAAGATGCCCAATTCTAAGCAGTTGACACCCTAGCCCTAAGTATTTCAATCATGTGTAGATAGTAATTAGTTATGTCCTTCCATTTTGATATAGTCCTAACCCACTGTGCCCATCATAGCCTTCCTTTTGCATTATCTTAAATCCTTTTCCATACTGGTCCTTGGCTATTTGAATAGATGGGGAGGGGTATTCATGGTCTTCTTGATACAACCAGGAATCACCTTGATCCACAATTTCTTCACTTAACTCTCCCCATTTGGTTAATGTCATTATAGGGGGAACATGAAATGTGACCATTGACTCTCTTCTATCTGCCATTGGTAGGCCATATGCCTTAGGTGGAATTAGTTGACTAATGTAGTATGATTCCTTTATATTATATTCACCACAACCCTTCTCTTGGATCTCAAGTTTAGGATTTGTTGATGGTGGCTGGAATGAAATGGACTTAGTGAGACGTGATGGATCAACATATTGGGATAGAGTGGATGATGAGGCCTCTTGGTTAATAGGTACTTGTCATTGCGAAAGGTCCCTTAGGCTTGTACAATATTGGAAAGGATCTGCATCACCATCAATAGTGATCTTTGTGCCATTATATAGGAACTTAAGACATTGGTGGTATGTTGAAGGGACGGCTCTCATTGCATGTATCCAAGGTCTACCTAACAACAAGTTGTATGGAAGGGTGAGATCCAAGACTTGGAAGCTGGTGTTCATGATCGCTAGGCCAATTCTGATAGGGAGCATGACAACTCCTTTGGATGACCTTTCCTTGTCATCGTAAGCCTTGATGACTATAATCTTAGAAGTATCTACACAGTCTTTTGAGAATCCTAATGCCTTAACCAATTTAAGGGTACACAGGTTCAAACCTACTCCTCCATCTACCAAGACTCATTGGACTTTGTTTTGATGGACTAAGAATTCAAGATGTAAGGGGTCATTATGATCTGAATTTTTAGTTGACTAATCCTATTGGGAAAATGTGGCATGATGTGATTTGGTCAAATATCCCACCATTTCTTTGAAACGATTGACATCTAAGTCTGTAGGAATAGTTGTGTTTTGTAGAGCTTTGTCAAGACTGGATCAATGTTGAGGTGATAAGGTCAACAATTCCAAGATAGATATTTGCACGGGGGTTTTACTCAATTGATCGAGAAGGTTGTATTTGAACTTGGAAGTTTGCATAGATGGCTCGGAAGAAGGACCAGGAATAGTAATCTTAGTTCTACATGTGTTTACATTACATTCTAGATTCTTTTTAATGGTGAAAGTATTGACATTCTCATTTGTGGCTCGGAGGTGGTTTATGATCATTCCTTTACAATAGTCATACTTGGTATTGTTATAGTTGGTCGATGGATTATTTAGGGGTCCCGAACTGTAGGATTTTCCTTTTGTGTGGTCATGTAATGGGTCCATGAAGACCTTATGATCACTATTCTTAGTGTTTTTCTTCCCACCAACCTCTATGGTTCTGTTTTCAACAAAGTCTTGTATGATGTTCTTGAGTTGACAACATTGTTGGAGGTTGTGCCCTTTGGTTCAATGATAGTCACAAAAAGAGTTAGCATCCAACCATGAAGGTTTGAACTATCCAGGATCATATTCTCTTGGTTCCAAAGCTTTGATAAGATTATGTTTAATCAACTCTTTGAAAATAGTCTCGATTGGTTGTCCTAAAGGTGTAAATTCACGTGTAGGAAATCTCCTTTGTTGTGGTCTTTGTTGTTGTGAATTTTGGACATAGTTAGCTTGTTGATCTGGACTATTCATCATGTCTTGATTGGGATTATAACCCCTAAGGGTGATAACTGGTCCTATATGTATGTGTTTAGCATTAACAATGTCGTCATTTGTAACATTCTTGTTCCGAGACTAGAATTTGTTTCTATCATTTGGCACGTTTTGATGTTGGACAATCGGATTTCTGCCTAGTGCTTTTATTTCTCCTTTGTCTATAAGGCCTTTCTCAAGGATGATTCCCTTTTGTACCAAGTCTGAGAATGAAGTACAATAGTGTACCGTTAGATCACTTCATAATTTGGGGTTGATGTTCTCTAGGAATATTGTGACCTTTTATTTTTTGGGTATTTCAACTGGACATCTACTAGCTAGACTTCACCATCTCTGGAAGAAACTGGTGAAATTTTCAAAATCTTCTTGTGTCATGTGGCACAAGGTTGCAATTGTTACCTCATTGTCTATGTTAAAGGTGAAATGTTCGATAAACTTCTCAGCTAATTCGCTCCAAGATCGTATACCATATGGTAATTTAAAAAACCATTCCAGTCCTATCCCGACAAGGGTTCATGGAAATAGTCTCCTCAAGTATGTGGGGTCATACGATATGTCCAAGCATGTTGTTGAGAACTCTCTAATGCGTTCTATAGGATTCTTTCTCCCATTATACTTAGGAAAAACTAATATATTGTATCCATGGGGGAAAGGTGTCATATAGAGTGCTTTGTCAAATGGGCATGGACATAGGTCTTGCACTAAGATAGTTGGTTTTCCGAACATAGACATGTTGTCCATCTGTTGTTGAAGAACTTGCATTTTGTTTTCAAGGACATTGACTTGTGTCAAAGAATTGGTGTTCATGTTATTTGGATCAATGTAGGTGTTCTGATACGCCATGTTTTGTGATGGGTTATGATTGGGCGAGGGAATATATCCTATCAAAATATTTTGATTCGAGATAGGATATTCCCTCTCTAAATGGTCTGAGTTGGTATCAGAATGCTTCCTGTCTGAATTGTCTGATTTGGTATAGGGATGCTTCATGTCTGAATGATTTGGTTTTGTATAGGTATATTCTCGCCAACTTTGGATGTCTTACCAGTCGTGTTGGTGCCAAAAGGGTTGGAGGAAGTTGCCCCTGCAGTGAATTGTAAACCTTGTGTTATGATGAAAGGGATTGTGTTTACAATTGATGATATTTGAGTTGGTATACCTATTGGTATCACTGCGGTTATTTGGGGAATAGAGACAGTTGACACTGTAGTTTGGGATGGTTGCGTTGATTGTGTTTGCAAGGTACGAATATCAAATCCTATGGGTAGTTTAGCACCATCTGCTAGCAATTTTGCTAGATAGCGTTGAGGATCATTTAGCAAACATTCAGCCATAAAGGATGCGAATTCAAGATCTTGAACTGCTACATCTATTTCTTCTATGTAAATTTGACCATGTGTGTCTCTAGTGACATGTTTTTCTAGCAAAGGTTGGTGTGGTCGTTTACTTCCTAATGGTTGGTTTCTGAATGGATTGATGAATTCATTGGGGTCTGTCATTTCTTTGTGTTTCTTTTGGGATCTTGTTTCGACCATGAAATATTTGGCTCAAAATGGGTAATGCAGACTGTGTCTAAAACTAATATGACCTATGTCTATGTTTTTGGATTTTTCTGATGATAAATGACGTAGCTAAAATGGTTTCTAAAAGGACGTATACTAAGATGATGTGGGTAAGTGCAAGAAGTTGGGTGCACAAAGAGGGGAAGTTTCGGCCAAAAAAAAAAAATCTCGCAAAAAATGCGTACATGTTATTAAAAAATGCGTACGCGTTATTAAAAAACGCGTATGCGTTATGCATTGGGTACCCGAGCCTAAAAAAATGCATATGCGTTATAAAACGCGTACGCGTTATAAAACACGTACGCGTTATAAAACGCGTATGCGTTATAAAAGGCATACGCGTTTTTGAGTGCATACAAGTCATTTATTTAAAAAAAAAACTTTTTAGAAACGCGTATGCGTTTTTGTTTTCAAAATGTGTACGCGTTTCTAAAAAGTTTTTTTTTTTAATAATCAAACAAATAAAGAGCGCATATGCGTTTTGTAACGCGTACGTGTTTTTAAAAATGCATACACGTTATTAAAAACTTGAATCTCCAAGCCACTTGCAGCCTTGGTTTTAGGCTCGGGAAAGGCTTGGCAATCTGAGCCTTAGCCTTTGACCTGCAACTAAAAAACTAAGGCAGATTGAAGAAGAATGTCCATCTTTGACAGTATGGTTGATGGATTTTTTTTCTGAATCAATCTATAAAATTAAAACCCATTACAGAACACAATTTCTAGTTTCCAAATATATAATTTTTATTAATATTGGATTATATTTGATATTTTTAAATTAATTTCAAAGCAAACTAGTCCTTAAACATGAAATATCAGACTTTTTTGTTTTTTAATAACTTTTTTTTGGTGAAGTTTCTTGTAAAAAAAATTATATGACATCAATCTTTAGACAATTCTTTACAGAATGAAAAAAAAAAGTTTCAAAAAATGTTTAGTTTAGGTCAAATTATGTTGTCCGTACACGTTGATTTTTAAAAACAACAATTAAGGCCAATAAAAATTTAATAAAAAAAAAAATATTCAACAAAAAATTACAAAAAAAATTCCTCATCAATCTTCATGTTGTTAGCTCTCTTTCCTCAAAAGGAATTAGCAAAATACTTTTATTTGGGTCAAAAAGTGGTGTCTGTACACATGCATGGTATGGTAAAAAAATATGACTTTTAAAAAGTGGTTTTTATAGATCCCTATCAAAATTTAATTTCTACAATTTGGGTATTTGAATAATTTACATATTTAGAAACTAGATTCAAAATTCAAAATTTCATATTACTGATTTTTTTAAAAATTAATTGTGTAAGTGCCTCAAATTTTTAGTCCAAGTGTGACAAATTATGAAAAACAACAAAAACACTTCCACTTTTTGAACTTTTTGTGGACCCAACTTCTTGCATCAGCCCATGTACGATAGGACTAACGATATGCAAGATTCGAGTAGACTATGATGATAAATGAGTCTAAGACGGTATAACCTACCACCTATCGAATAAATGCATGCAAGGACTTGTTGTTGACCAAGGAACCTGATTGTATGACAAGGATAGTTGACAAGGTGAATTTTTCAAACTAGACTAATGAGCTGAAAAGATCCACTAGATGTGACTAAAGTGACAAGGTTCAATGATTTCGATAAATCGTAACATGGATGTTTCTAGTGACGAGGAAAGTTATTTATTTTGTGATATGCAGTTTCCTAGGGAATATCTATATGCATGCAACTTAGGATGACCATGACTAAAAACATTACTGTAACTAAGACGGATATGACACCTAATGATGGTAACGAAGACGTATATGACACCTAATGATGGTAACTAAGACAAATATGACACCTAATGATGCAAGGTTTTGAGAAAAATTGTCAGTTTCTAATCTAAGGTTGATCGTAAGAACCTAAAGAAAATAGTGAAAATGATGTTTTAGACTCGGCTCGTAGTTTTTGATGTTTTCTGTTGATAGGAAAATACGGTTCACTATACAGTTACGCTTCAGGATTCCATAGATGCAGTTTTTTGGATAGTGCATGCAATGTTTCTGATAGTTGTGGTTTTTCCTATGACAAATGCAGTTTACCGGTACACATGCGGCTCAAAAACTGACAGATGTGGCTTGAAAACTGACAGATGCGTCTTGCATGCATGCATGTGACTCAGAATACAACAGTTATGACTCGTGATATGTAGACTATGAAAATTGAATGTTTTGACACACAGATGTGACTCACTTATACACATGCGGCAATTAAACTCACAAATGTGAATCGGTTTTCTGACAGTTCAATTTTTTTTTAAGTTTAAATTTTTCCCAAAAGTTGTTGACTAACTTTGTTGGTTTGATCAATATTTTGACGAATACAGCAAACAAAAAACATAACAATCAATGTATTTTCAATTTTGTGATGAGAGGACTGTTTAAGACTCGAAAATATTGACAACCTAGGCTTTTACGACAATACTTGTTGAATTCTTATTTGGATTTCTCTAGCTACGCATATTTGTGGTGAATGACTAGTAGCTTGGCCCCACTGACTCCCCTCCACGACACTCACTTATACGGGGCAACCAGGCTACTATATCCATGAAATTCCCATGGCATAAATTTCATTTCCACACATAAACCATAAGAATATAAGATGGCTTCATAGGGCCGACCCTGCTACGCCAACAAGTAGGTAGGATTTTGGTAACTCTACAACAATGTTTTTAATAAGGGAATTCCATTCATGGGACACTATCCAACATCGATGAGAGTCCATTTTTGTCCATCTCATCAGAATAGTGCACGTGATTCGTGGGCTTTCCCCAAGAATCCTCTTTTGTATATCGGTTGGAGGTCGCTTGGCTTTAGCATGCTACTGGTCTGAGTCGTCTTGGAGTGAGTACTTTTTCCCACCAAGACAGGCCCAAGTTCTAGAGTCAGCAACTGTTTCTCTTACACCTAGGATCGCATGACTACGCAAGGGGAGAGGATACTTTGATGTACTGAATTGTAAGGGTTACAGATACATGCAAATCACCAAACAAAGAAGACAATGGTTCTTTTTAATCCAAATGACAATTTTCTATCTATCAATCTAAAAATCCATTTTAATCCCACACGACGATTATTTATCTACCAAATAAAAGCTTTCTTAAATAAATAAATCAACACAAAGGCATTAGGTCCTACATGCAAATTTATCAATAGTTCATTGTTCTTCAACTTTCGTCCTGCAAAAAATTGTGTTTGATTTTTAATTGTCTTCAAAGCTTCATCCTGCAAACACTACGCTATTCCCCCTAAACACAACTGAAACAAACATTAGCGAAAATCCAAACAACACAAAAAATGAAAAATGAAAAAATGGATGTACGAAAATGACTAAAATAAGCGAAACATTTTACCAACCAGATGCGACTTTTGGAGTCACAGATGTGGTTTGACTACTAATAAGCGGATGCGGTTTGCAAATTTGTTGACAAACAGATGTGGTCCGTGACTTCATGGATGCAGCATTTTATGAAAAATTCATCTTTGTTATTCATAGATGTGGTTCCCGGATATAGATGTGTCATTTTACGGAATAGATGCAGTGTGTCATATGGAAAACCTGCAAAAAAGGACAAAAAATGGAAAAACGGAAAGACAAAAATATGTTCGGATTTTGAAGCCTGTTCACATCGGGTTCACCAAATGTAACATCATAGATTTTTCTGGTGAGCATGACTAGATAAACAAAGTTAAATCCTAATCTAAAATCTAAAATCTAACAACAAAGAACGAGGAAATAAACTAAACTAATAAAACCAAAATGATCTCACCCAATATGCGTTCACCCCTTCGAATTATCTTGATTGTTCTTCTCTATTTTGCATTTTTAGTTTCTTGCCCTCAGATTTATGTGTTTGACTGCAAGTATAGTTTCATCAAGTGTCTAAGAAAAATATCGAAGTTGAATCTCTTCTCAAAAGTATATGATTTCGGGATGAGGAATAATGATTATGATAGGCCATTTTATAGATTTTGGGTTTCCGAACAATTGGCTCAGATTGAAAGAGAAATCAACGAATGAGATTGATGAGTGCCATGCGATGTGAGTTATGTCTCAGATAGAACGTGAGTTAGAACGCGAGTGAGAACACGAGTTCAAGAAAGACTGAAGATAGAGACTAAGTTAGAACGTGAGTTAGAACACAAGTTTAGGATCTTAATCTCCAAAAATAGAAGAAATAGACTTTGTATGCAAAATCCAAAGTTAGAAGTTGGAGAATAATGCATTCGAATGCAAACATGATTTAATTATTTAAATAAAGATATTTAATTAATAAACACATCATGCATATGAGTTGGAACTAGTTAAATGACTAGTTGTGATGGAGAGTCTTCTCATAGAGATAAACAAGTGTTGAATCCAGAGATAATTGGAGAACTAAAAATAGATCTCGAGTCAGAAGGTGAGTGAATAATTAGATAACTGATTGACAGAAGAATGTGACATAAATAATTAAATATGAAATTAATGTTAATTTAATTCAACATTCGAACATGAGAGATTTATTTAAATAAATAAAGATCATTTATTTAATTTGACTATTTGAAAAGGAGAATATAAATAGTTAAATAATAAATATTTAATTATAGATAAAGGGGGTTAAATGAATAATTAAATAAAGAATATTTTAATTATAGTTGAAATATGACAAAGTGGGTAACTAAATAATAAATTATTTAATTGATAGATAAAGGGGGAAGAATTAATTAGCTCACAACATAATTAAATAAATATGATTTATTTAATTAATCGGGTTGAATAAAGGATATTTATGAATTAATGAATTAATTAGAAAGAGATATTTAATTAATAGATGAAATATGTGTTAGAAAGGGTAATTAAATAATTAACATTATTTAATCAAGACCATGGACTATAGAAAATTAAGTCGAATGTGTACTCATAGGTCTAGACCAATTTTTGGTATCTACAATATCTATGTAGTGTGATGTATCCTAAAATTCTAAAAGCAGTTGTGTTGACTATGGATCTTTAGTTGTTGATACTCGTGTGAGAATTTTTCTCTGCAAGTATGTTCTAATCTTTTTGATTTCTAAATAATATATTGGGTAGATTTTGGATTAGGTTTTTTCTCCGCAAAGGGTTTTCTCCATGTTAATCATTGTGTTATGGTATGCATGATATTTGTGTTTATTTTTATTTAAGTTTATATAATTGTTAAAGATCTGTAAAAATACTTTATTATTTTTTTGATCAATAGGAAGCTATCTATATTAATTTAAAGATAAGAGTACATATTCACAAAAAAATAGCGGGTTGTAAGAAGGCATACCCCAAAAGTCATATGTGTAGTGCCTAGAAATAAAAGTATATCAAGTCACATGGGCCTAGCCCAAAATTCTAAAAGCATGAGAAATTAAAATAGATAGGCCACTAAGCAGCTAAAGCAGTGCCAATAGAGCTATGAGGTTCTCTATCATCTATTCTTTTCCCCCATGCATCAGTAGGATCTTGAGTGACATCAGGAGGAGCACCCCAACCATCATCATATTTTCCCTTATCTTTATCTTCTTCCTCATTCCAGGGCGAGATTGCAAGCACTAGATGTGGAAAGCTCTTACCACTAGCAGGTAGAGTATTAGAGGGCCACCCAGAACCACCATCATCACTCCCTAAAGCACCACCAGAAGGCCATCTCTCACCAGCCTTTGGTGAAGGAGAGTGAGCACGCAGAGTAGGGCGAGAATCGTACCGAGCATGAGGTTGGGAATGGGGACATGTGGAGCCACTGCGTTGCCGGACCTGAGAGGGTTATTGGACATGAAGGAGGAGGGTGAGTCAGAGAACTAATCCATAGAACATGGGGCATTGTCCCAGTGGTCCAGAAGGACCTGTGGGTGAGCCACCTCAAGTGAAACTTTATTAGCTTGTGCATGTATCTATAAAATAACACTGGAACAAATAATTGCTTTAGCATAAACAAAAACATTAATATCCATTTGAGAGTGATAAAATATGTAAGAGTTTATGTCTTTCTATATGTTAAAGAGGATTTCCACCCTAAAAGTTTGCCAAAGCTAGGTGAACATAGTAGGGATCCTAGGTGGATCTCCCAACAACACCGTATGCCAATAAAATTTTTTTGGCCAAAAGGGTTGAATGAAGTCGTGAATCCAAGTCCAAAGCTACTTAGCTCTGGGAAAAAACCAAAAAATGTGATTAAAGCTTTCAGGTTGCCAACAAAAAGGGAAATGAGGGTCCTAGACCCCCAAGTGTATAAGTCGAGAACCCATAGGCAAGCCTTGGAAAAGAATACACCAAGAAAAATGGGTCATCTTCAAATTAACACTTGCAGATGAAGTGGCATAAAATATCTTCTACCAAAAATGAGCAAAGGAATTAAGAAGCCACCTCTAGTTCAAATTGTTAATCATAGGAAAATGGGGTGAAATCCACCTATTGCGAAGTCATAGCTTATAGCTCATGAGAGGAGTGTCTGGAAACCATTCCCAGTCTTTCCACCAAGGTTTGTGCCCATGAATGCCAATTTTGTGAAGCATTTCTATTGGAATGGTGCTCAGTAGACCATTGAAAGTGGCACATTCGTTGTTTTGAAGTTTGTGTTGGGCCTTAAAATAATCACACTACATAATGTGTATCATAGGCTAGTGAAAGAGTTGTTGCAAGGTTTGGATGCCCTTTTTGTAAAATCTAAGGGCTTTAAGAAAAGGTTATTTAGCCAAGGCCTGACCATTATGAGCAAGAAGAGGAGATGACAAAATATTTTGCTGATTGAGCGAAAACCCATAACGAAATCCAACCCCAACCCATCGGAGCTAAGCTTTAACAACCTCCTAAGCACGCCAAATTCTCTTGGCCATAAAGGTTCCAACAATTTGAACAGGATCCTTCATAACCAAGAGGGTTTGGAAACCTATTCCTTTCTTGGCGGGTTTGTGAATACAAAATATGGATTCGATACAATACTTGAGGAGAGTCTTTTGAGTGTCATCTCCATTGAGAGCTAAAATAATCCACTTGACACAAAGAGAATTCCCTTGTCATTGAGTGGAGACTAGCCCAAGCCCTCCAGAATCCTGAGGGAGGTAGCAATACTCCCATGCAATATGATGGAAACCCTTGTGGGTTTCAGAGGAGACCCATAAAAAATTTTGTAGAAACTTTTCAAGCCTATTGTAGGAATCTTTGGAGGGAGCCCAACAACAGTAGTAAACATGACTGGTAGCCAAAAATTTAGAGAAAACCTAGAACTTATCAGCTAGAGAAAGAGGATTGGTGTTATAGTAATCAAGCTTCTGCTCCACCCTAGAGAGAACGACTGGCCAAAGCTTCCTAGGGAAGTCCTAGAAGGTGAAGGGGATTCCCAAAAAATGAAAGATCTCTCCCTACCCAAGCCACTTCCAATTATAAGTTTGAATCCATGCAAGAGTGGGTAACACAAATTTCCTATGGCATAAGGTCTTGTGCCACTGGATGGTAGAGCCAGAGGCAAGACATAAATTTTTGAGACAATCAAGGACAATAGTGATTGATTCTTCTTCTTCCAAGAGATTGAGAAAGGAATCATCTACAAAGTTGCCATTAACAAGATACTCTTGAGAGTTGGGGAGATGAATTCCTTTGACATGCTATTGAGAAATAGCATGGGCTAAAAGGTAGCCAAATCCATCAACTACAAGCACATACAAAGAGGGGGCGAAAGGAAACCATTTTTGAATTGAGCAAAAAAGACCAAAAGCAAAAGACTAGCAGCCATTAATGGTTATGCAAACTGAAGCATCAACAAAAAAGCATATGAATAGACTGAATGAAATTGGGCCCAAACCCCAAAGATTGCAACATCACAAGAATGAAAGGCCATTCAATGTGGTCATAGGCCTTGGCAAAGTCAATTTTAATGAGCAATTTTTTTTTATTTGAGCATCAGGCCCACTCCATGCCTTCCCAAATAGTAATAATATTATCCATAATGAACCTAGATTTGATGAAACCAGTCTACTCTAGCTGCACAATTTGAGGCTAAAGATGGCGAATTCTCAGAGGTAGAGCTTTGGCAATGATTTTGTAGGAGACATTAAGAAGCATGATGGGCCTCCAGTTGCAGATGTGCTCTAGATCCCCAGGCTTAGGTATGAAATTTATATTTCCCTTGTTTATTAAATTGCCTAGAGAGTTGTCTTGAAAAGATTCAAGATAGACATGATGCAAATCGCTCCAAAAACAGTCCCAAATAGCTTTGTAGAACCCACAAGGGTAGTCATCAATCCCAGGAGGCTTGTCATCATCCATGGAAAAATAACTTCCTTGAGATCATCAATTGTTAACAATTGATCACAAAAATTTATAAGGTGATGGAATTTAAAAAAATTGAAGCTAGGGTTAGAGGGTTTCTAAGTTACTCATGGTAACCTTCATTATGGATCGGTGAAAACCCTCTTGTTATATTTTAGCAGTGACTTGCTGCAATGGTGGATGGGTCACTTAAGTGAGGCTTCATCCCTCTCAAGTCATGCTTTACCGGCCCTATTTCACCTGATTCGTCGATCTTTTTGGAGTAATGGCCTACGTTTTACACCACCGAGAATTTCAATGTGGGCCCCACTTGACTGTTCTATCTAAGGGCTGATGAACCGTCTGATCGTAGGATTGGATCTTGACTGCTTCTCATAGACCTCACAAGTTTGTCTGTTGGTGTCATCAAAGTGGTGCGAGGTTTGCGAGATGTCGCCACGTGGTGTGAGTGTATGAATGGGTTTTCTTCCTGAAGTTTTGGACATGACAGGGGGTCATCTTTTCACTGGTAATAGCCATTAATAGCGGGGTAATTATGGTTTCTCGTACACCTCGCATGAGCGGAGTAAATATTCGGGTGGTGTTGTGAGCTCTGCGAGGCAGTGACACGTGGCTTTTCTTTTCTTGCTAGAGGGATTATATGGGTCCCATTGTGTGGTTCGGGTCTATTTTTCTACAGGTTTTGATTGGATCTATTTTCTGAAGGCATTGACATAGATTGTCAACATCCATTGACTTGATATCGACCCTTCATTTGTTAAAGTGTCTTCTTAATCGATGGTTCATTTATAAGGAAGGGGTGTGTGAGTTATCTGCGTGGCATTTATTGCTTGGTTGTTGCTCGTGTCATTAATGATACGGGTTTCTTTTCTCCAGAGGATCTCCACCTGATTTCCTCCTGTGAGCGAATAGTGCCATCCTGCTGAGGGAATTCATGGTTATTTGGATCATTAACTATGCGAGTGTTTGAGTTTCCTTCAAGTAATTGTACCTCCATGCTGGCTTATTCTATAAATGTTGACTGAATGGTATGCATCAGCATTGCATTCTCTTGTGTCTATGTGTAGTAAGGTTCTTCTTTTGTTTGTGGTTGCGCTTTGTTTCTATCATGAATAAATTAGTTAAGTGAAGGAGTGTGAAGCTAGCTTCACCAGTCATGAAGAAGTCTGATTCTCCCTTGTCTCACAAGGCTATTATTGGGAACACCGAGAAGAGGGCAGTACATTGTTCATCCACGATAATCATCTCGAATTCTGATGAATCTGAGACTAATTATGATTATCGGTACTACTTGGCTTCCCTGGCTGATCTTATGGGAGTGGATGAGGAGGTTCTGGAAATCGAGCCAGTATCTGCATTAGCACTGGGACCAGTTGTTCGGGGATGTACTCGCAAGGTTGGTAAAGAGGAGGTGGTGCCATCGTTGTCGCAGGCTCGAACTCGGAGTGGTTGCTTGTATCGTGGTCATGTTGCTTCTTGATCATTACTGGTAGTGGGTTCATTTGACGTGTCTTCTTTTGTTGTTTTGTCATGTGGATGTGGATGTGCGCGTGCTTTGCACAAAATTCTGTTTCTCGACTGGTTATTTCATAATTGCTTTTGATTCCTTTGTTCATGCATGGTATCATTATGACAAGGAATGTAAATTTGAATTTCATTTTTGTGTTGAAATTCAATTTGGTGTCACAATGTCACCTAATGCTTGTTGCTCTCCTATTCTATAAAGGAGATTTCATGGCTCATTGTAAGGGGTCAGAAAAAAATTTGGAATCTGAAACTTGGAAGTCTGTACAGTCCATTTTATAGTTTAAAATGTTATGAACATTTTGTTTTTTGTGAAGTCATCCTGGGTTGGATTTATATACAGATTAGTGTGATATGCTTTTAAATTACTAATATCAAAAGAAATCTATAAAATTAAGTTTGTTTACTCTCCTGGGTGTGTGCCATGGATTATGAATAGTTTTATCAAAGGTTTATCTATTTAGTTTCAATAGTTAATTGAAAATGTAATTAGTTTTCTTGCTTTAACTCAAAGATTTAATCAAATGCTTGAAGAGTCAGTTACATGTTCATGTTTTTATATGCCCAGGATGCTTGAAGAAGTACTATCTTAATAGGCTAAGATATCTCATGATACTAACGCTATATGAGATAAGTTCATCATATTAGGAATTTGTTTTGTATGACTCCGTTGCCTAATGGATGAAGCACTAGATAATGTTTGTGCCATTTTATTAGTTCAAGACTGTAAGTTCTATGTAGAGATCTCCAAATACTGAACATAAAACACTTGAATACAACCTTGTCCTCGTCTAGGGGGTATTGTAATGAATAAGTGCGTCAATTCCATTGCTCTTTTGCACTAGTAGTCATTATCTGGTTTGCCGAAACCATGAAATGATCACTATCCCTTTGAATGTGTAGGAATTGTAATCTGTATACAAGAATTGTTCTTACCAGTCATGAAATATTCATGTGAAAATGTTTAGGTTTACCCACCTTGGTCCTACAGAGCCAAAATCGCAGGAGAGGTCAGTCCTTTACTGACTCTCGTTAGTTGGCCATTAGTGGTTGCAGTTGTACTTAATAGGGGTTGGCTACCTCTTAGAGATCTGTAACCTTTACATGGATTGTATTTTAAACACCAATAGAATGGCGACTCCACTGGGGATCGAATTCAGTAAGTTCCAGTTGCGGACCGGTGCTGATATAGAGCCATATTAAATGATGTGTTGATCTGAATTAACATAGTGAATGTTAGCAAAGTGAGCAACAGGAGGTATTTCAACCTAATCCTGCAAATTTTATGGTCTATGGTGCCCTGTAAGCAATAGATTCAGGATTTCTAGGGTTATTCAGTGAAGGATGGATTCATTTGGGGAGAACTTCTGAGAAATTTTTAAAAAAAGGGAGAAAGAAGACAAAGGAACCATAGGGAATGGGTTATGACTATGAGAGGTGCTATTGGTGATATGATGCTACTCTATAATGAGTAATGAAACCCATAATTTGACAAAATCTAGAAACCAGGCTCTCAAAGTTCTTTAAAATATTGTCCTCTGAAATGGAGGTGGCGACTCTAACTGAAGAACCAATGAATACATGAAGGAATACTTCTAGATTGGTACTATTTACAAACTGGAAAAGAGGTTGATACATGTTGCTAACAACTACCAGGTATTTTACCAAATCCAAAACCGTTCACTACTTTTAAAAATAATGGGTGTTTTGATTAAGAATACAAATGGTTCCAAATTTATATGTTAAGCATATACAAGGGAACAAGGATTTATTTTACCATACCTCTAGTAATGCAATTGTAAAAGGATTTATGAAACACATTTGTATTGCATAAAATCTTGGAAAATAATGAATACTTTTGTCAGTCATTAACAAATACCTGATTGAGCTGACAAGTGATGTGCCTGATAGCTATATGCTACTGAATAGTCTACCATATGTAAGATCAAGCATAAATATGCCAGAAGAGCAAGTTATGAAAAGTCCTTTGAGGAGTTTTGTAACTCAAAGGTATAGGCCTTTTATGTTTGATGCTATCAGCAATCATCCTAATTCAATTCCTAAGAAGATTAGGAAATATTTACCTCAATATATAGGGCATGTAACCGAATCGGCTTCCAAGCATTTGCAACATTTTGTTGATGTAATGGGTGATTATGAAATTGATCATGAGGATGTTGTCATGAAATTATTTGTGCAGTCCTTAAAAGGTGATGCTAGGGATTTGTTTTCTTATTTACCTACCTTTTTTGTTAACTCATGGAATCAGTTGGTGATTGTTTTTATGGAACAATTCGGTGAAAGAGTCAATCCCACCACATTGAAAAAAGGGTTTATGGGAATTCACATACAAGAGGAGGAGTTAGTCCCATATTTTAATCTCAGTTTTTCAAGAGCATTAGGGGGGATCCCCAAACAAACAAGGCCAAATGAGGCTGAAAGCTTGACTGTGTATCTAGGTGCCTTCAACAAGAGGATGAGTTTTTCATTAAGGGATAAAGAACCTACCACTCTGCCTCAAGCATACCAGCTAGCTATGGAAATTGAAAATAACATAAAATATTCAATGATGAAGAGATATCCCACTGCAGGCATTGATTACCTTTGCCTAACCAATGCTAGTATAACATTTGAGCTGGTTATCCAAAAAATTGATGATAAAATTCTTGCTAAGGGTGTTGTAAGCCCAGAAATGCAATTTGATCATAATGAGATCCAAGGTAAAATCCAGTCTGATTTGAATGAAGATGATCAAGGTTTTTGTGTATCAGAACTATATGATATGAGAAGGCAAGAGAGGGAATCATCATATGAGTTTTTTTTGATATTTTTGGAAATCTTAATACAAATTCCCACAGAGAAAAGACCTAATGATTATGAATGCATTGATTTGTTCTGTGAACTATATGAATTAGGACTGAGTTCCTTATCAGAGGAATTGAAACCTGCTAATTTGGCTTAGGTAATTCAATGGATAAAGATTGAAGAGTCTGTCAGGAATGCATCTACACAAAATAAAGGTAGTGCTCATTCATTACAAGATATTTGCATAAGTAATGACAACATTGAAATACAAGATGATGAATGATTGTATGAAATACCTCTTATGTTTCTTGATCCTAATTGTGATTCTAATAATACTGAGATTCTATTGCAAGTTAATGATTGTGATTTTAGGGGTAATAATGGCAGTATTGAGAATGTACCAGAAATGTTATTTTTACTAGAGTTATATGGGGATGAAGAGCCCCATGTTTGTTCTCAATTAAAGAAAGGGTTGCCAAATGGTGTATGCCTGGAATATAGCTCTGACATCTTAACATTGGAACAGGAGGGTTATATAAATGTTGAACAACCTCGGGATGTTAATACCTCTAATTAGGAGGATACATTTGGAAGCAACCAGTATTGTGGTCCATACACTGGCCCTGTGGCTTTCCCTGAGTATCTATATAAAGTGGAGATGGAGATGTTACTTACCCCTAGTATTGATGTAGTCAATAAGGGGTATTCTGATTGTGCTAAATTATTCACTTATGAATCAACATATCTAACAGATAGTCCTAAGTACAATAGCACCAGTATGCACTACCCTATCTTTTCTGATCAAAGCGAAGTTGATGTTTTTAAACCTATCTTAGAAGGTTTTTATATTGAGATGGATGAAGAGGTACAAGAAAGGATGTGCTAGGAGAAAACTTCTTTGAGCTATGTATCGTCTTGGATAGCTAATGGAAGTAAGGATACTTTTCATACTATTCTGTATGATGACTTTCAATTTATTATGAAAGTTTCTGTTTCATGGAACAGGTGAGCCAGCACCCTATAAAATATGACTAGGAGCAAGATAAAGTAAAATATTATTATGGTCATATATTGCTTTTAAATTGGAGGGGCAGAGCATTGATTCAATCAATACAGGGACAGAATGGGGAAAGCTTCCATTGTAGTCACGAAGGTATTGGTTATCCCATGCACTTCACAACATCAAATGGGGAATGTTACAAGTGTTTTCTATGTCAGGAAATGGAAAATTTTGTCTTTGATAAAGGTAAGCCTTGATTTCCCTTGTACCATGTTTACATACACAAGTCTAGTTGATATAACAAGGCAATCTATCTATTAAAAGGCTTGTGTAGTTTAGTAATCTGGTTTGTGAAACCAGAGATTTTGGATTCTTGCTATGCCCATAGGGGGCATACCTCCCCAGTCGGAGCCACTGATGGAATTTCAAAAAATTGACGCTGGGGTTAGAGGGTGTCTAAGTTACTCATGGTAACCTTCATTATGGATTGGTCAAAACCCTCTTGTTATATTTTAGCGGTGACTTGCTGCCATGGTGGACCGGTCACTTAAGTGAGGTTTCATCCCTCTTAGGTCATGCTTTATCGGCCGTGTTTCACCTGATTTGCCGATATTTTTGGCGTAGTGGCCTACGTTTTACACCGTTGGGAATTTCAATGCGGACCCCACTTGATGTTCTATCTGAGGGCTGATGAACCATCTGATCACAGGATTGGATCTTGACTACTTCTCATAGACCTCGTAGGTTTGTCTACTGGCATCATCAAAGTGGTGCGAGGTTTGCGAGATGTCGCCATGTGGCGTGAATGTACGAATAGGTTTTCTTCCTGAGGTTTTGGACATGACACGGGCTCATCTTTTCACTGGTAATAGCCATTAATAGGATGGTAATTATGGTTCCTCGCACACCTCGCACGAGCCGAGTAAATATTTGGGTGGTGTTGTGAGGTCTGCGAGGGGGTGGCACATGGCTTTTCTTTTTTTGCCAAAGGGATTATATGGGTCCCACTATGCGGTTCAGGTCTATTTTTTTGCAGGTTCTGATTGGATCTATTTTCTGAAGGCGTCGACATCAATCGTCAACATCCATTGACTTGATCTTGACCCTCCATTTTTTAAAGTGTCTTCTGAATCGATAGTTCATTTATAAGGAAGGGATGTGTGAGTTATCTGTATGGCATGAATTGCTTGGTTGTTGCTCGTGTCATTAATGATATAGGTTTCTTTTCTCTAGAGGATCTCCACCTGATTTCCTCCTGCATGTGAATAGTGCCATCCTATTGAGGGAATTCATGGTTATCTAGATCATTAACTGTGCGAGTGTTTGAGTTACCTTCAAGTAATTGTACCTTGCATGCTAGCTTATTCTATAAATGTTGACTGAATCGTATACGATCAGCAGTGCATTCTCTTGTGTCTATGTGCAGTACGGTTCTTCTTTTGTTTGTGGTTGAGCTCTATTTCTATCATGAATAAATTAGTTAAGTGAAGGAGTGCGAGGTTGGCTTCACTAGTCATGAAGAAGTTTGATTCTCCCTTGTCTCATAAGGCTATTATTGGGAACACTGGGAAGAGGCTAGTACATTGTTCATCCCCGATAATCATCTCAGATTTTGATGAATCTGAGACTAATTCTAATTATTGGTACTACTTGGCTTCCCTAGCTGATCTTATGGGAGTGGATGAGGAGGTTCTGGCAATTGAGCTAGTATCTGCATTAGCACCAGGACCAGTTATTTGGGGTTGTACTTGTAATGTTGGTAAAGAGGAGGTGGTGCCATCACTGTCGTAGGCTCGAACTTGGAGTGGTTGCTTGTATCATGGCCGTTTTGCTTGTTGATCATTACTGGTGGTGGCTCCATTGGTCATGTCTTATTTTGTTGTTTTATCATGTGGATGTGGACGTGTGCATGCTTTGCATGAAATTTTGTATCTCGACTAGTTATTTCATAACCGCTTTTGATTCCTTTGTTCATGCATAGTATCATTATGACAAAGAATGTAAATTTGAATTTCATTTTTGTGTTGAAATTCAATTTGGTGTCACAATGTAGCCTAATGCTTGTTTCTCTCCTATTCTATAAAGGAGATTTCATGGCTCATTGTAAGGGGTCAAAAAAAAATTTGGAATCCATAACTTGGAAGTCTGTACAGTCCATTTTATAGTTTAAAATGTTATGAATATTTTGTTTTTTAGGAAGTCATCCTGGGTTGGATTTATATAAAAATTAGTGTGATATGCTTTCAAATTACTGATATCGAAAGAAATCTATAAAATTAAGTTGGTTTACTCTCCTGGGTTTGTGCCATGGACTATGAATAGTTTTATCAAAGGTTTATCTGTTCAGTTTCAATAGTTAATTGAAAATGTAATTAGTTTTCTTTCTTTAACTCAAAGAGTTAATCAAATGCTTGAAGAGTCAGTTACATGTTCATGGTTTTATATGCCCAGGATGCTTGAAGAAGTACTATCTTAATAGGCTAAGATGTCTCATGATAGTAACGCTATATGAGATAAGTTCATCATATCAGGGATTTGTTCTGGATGACTCTGTTGCCTAATGGATGAAGCACTGGATAATGTTTGTGTCATTTTATTAGTTCAAGACTGTAAGTTCTAGGTAGAGATCTCCAAATACTGAACATAAAACACTTGAATACAACCTTGTCCTCCTCTAGGAGGTATTGTAACGAATAAGTGGGTCAATTCCATTCCTCTTTGGTAGTAGTAGTCATTCTCTGGTCTATCAAAACCATGAAATGATCACTATCCCTTTGAATGTGTAGGAATTGTAATATGTATACAAGAAGTGTTCTTACCAATCATGAAATATTCATGTGAACACGTTTAGGTTTACCCACCTTGGTCCTACAGAGCCAAAAGTGCAGGAGAGGTCAGTCCTTTACTGACTCTCGTTAGTTGGCCATTAGAGGTTGTAGTTTTCCTTAATAGGAGTTGTCTACCTCTTAGAGATCTGCAACCTCTACATGGATTCTATTTTAAACACCAACATAAGGGTTGAAGAAAGCCTATGTGGCACAAAAACAAGGCAATTCTAAAGGGCTTGCTATCACATAGGCGTGGAGTTCTATGGAGTGATCACCTACTCATAATGGTGCACAAAGTCTTGGAGAATGTAAGGTAGTGCAGAGAGCGCCAAAATGCCATCTTTAAGTTTTTTTGATGCCTACGGATGAGTGTCTGGAATAAAGTGCCAAAAAAAATTCTTTGGAGGCATGATCACCTATCTTAAGCCAATGTAGTCGAGCTTTGATTTGTGCTCCTATGGTAGTGTAATTATCAACCACTTTTTTTTTGTGCCTTAATTCCACCACCCTGAGTTGATGGGATAGGGAAAAAGGGCTCACTGCCAAAGCCTTAATAGTTGCATGCAAGTTAGTAGTGGTAGCCTCATAGGATTTCCAACAAAATATGGCCAGCTGGTGCCCATAAATGTGCAAGAATTGAGTAGTACGAGTGATGCAATTATTCCACCAGTAATCCAGAATGTTTTGCTAGCTAGTCTACACTATAAATTCCACTTGACGAATGTGGGCTAGAGTGGGCTTGTGGAAGAGCAGAGACCTATTCAAAAAGAATTGAGTTTTAAACATGCGAGGATGAGAAGACATCCATTCAATAAGAAAATAAATTGGGAAGTGATCAGACAAAGTCACATCCACTAACGGCTTCACTAGCAAGGCAGAGTTGTCAAAAGAAAAATAAAACGAGCTGAGATCATAACACGATCAAGGCATTTAAAAACCCTGTCAGAACTAGCCCTGTAATTACACCAAGTGTTCTAGAGGGAATGAAAATGGCGGAAGCCAATATTGGGATAAAAAATCCCCAATTTATTATGCATGTAAAACCACAGTTCACTTTCACTAGTAGCCTAGCAAAAGGCAAGGTGTCATCCTTGTCATATGCCATCTCAACCATATTAAAATCCTCATAGAGAAACAAAGTGGAAACTGGTAAAGAATCAACAATCTAGCACCAAATCAATGAGCATTACACAACATCATTAGAGGCATAAACATTAATAATCCCGAAGGAATGATTATCAATGTTGAGGAGAACCTTGACTACCCACTAGGAAGGATCAAACTCATGATCCACAATGAGAGAATGAAATAGCGGGGACAAAAGAGTGGTGACTCCACCATGCCTGGCTTCATGCAAAGTGAAAAACATAGTACTGGTTGGCCAAATAGAATGACAATTCAAGGCAACCAAAAACCCAGAAATTCTAACTTCTTGGAGACAAAGCACTTCAATCCTCGAGTATTTTTGTAAGGTATCTCTAATAGAATAATTTTTGGAGAGGTCAATTACACCTCAAACATTCAATGAAATAAAATTCATGGATGAAACTATTCCATACTTTCGAAATCCAGTTCCTCCTTGATTAGGGAAGAGAAACTATTCTCCAAAAAATCCTATGAACTGAACCAATCTGAATAGGGGGTGAAAACCTTCACTTTTCTAGCACATATTCTCCTTCTTCCAATGATGGAGATGGACTGTGAGACTAGCGTTTAGCCCCCATTATGAGAGGAATAATTAGTTGAGCGCACATAATAGCCACAGGCTGAGGTGTTGCCCTAGAATTGGGTTGCATTAAAATAGTAGTAGCTCCAGAAGGAGTAGATGTCCCCTTCTTTGAAGGGTTTGAAACAACTTTGGATGGTTCAAGGGCCTTGGGATCCAACCCACAACGAGTTGGCTTATTTTTCGGTTTGTAAGCATGGTCCACTTTGTTTCAGCCTTAGCAAAAGGCTCTGTTTGATGAGGCTTTTCAACATCTGGTGACAAGGATGATGAACGAGGCACTGCCAAAGGGTAGTCCTTGATCTTTTGGTTAGCTGACTGGCACCAATAGCACATTTTGGGGATATTGAAATACATGAATAAATGGGTGTTCATAATAGATCCTATTTGAATTTCCATAGATTCTTTCAAATCCTTTGATAGGTCCACTTTGACACGGACCCACTTTTAAGGTCTAGCTTGGAAAAACCTATTAGGTTCAATACAAACAACCCTCCCTAGAGAGGAAGCAATGTGGTTCAGGAAGGGAACACATAGAAAAGGAAGACCGAGAAACTCAACTTAGATCAAAACCCATATTTTGGTGTCATCTGAGGTAGAAAAATCTTGGGTCCATGATTTGTAAACCAACAAGGATGACCTAACATACAATGATCCATGGCCTAAAATAGCCTAGACATGATTAACTTCCGCAAAGCGAAACAAAATGAGTCCTTTGGTCAAGTTTTGGACCATATCAAGGTGGATCCCATGAGGGACCCAAGCCTTGCTCACGCATTCTTTCAACACACTTTCAAGGGGAGTCCTGCTAACAAAATAACCCATAGGGAACTTGTCTTGTTTAATCCATTGGCAAGCATAATCAAAATCTGGTAAAGGAAAAATAACATTAGCAGGGGCATAAAAATTCTTACCTTGTGAAAGACTTTCAAAAAAAATTTAGGAGGACATTTGTTTGGAGGAGGAGCCATTGAACTGCATTGACTAACTGTTAACACCAACATGAATTTATGGGTTAGAGTCAGTTGAAGGCATATTAATCCACAAGAAATACAGTCGTACTTAATGAGGGAGGAATTTTCCTATCTAGAAGGCATAGTATGATGCAAGAGGGGACAAGGATGACTGTAGAAAACAAAAACCCTAGCAAAGATCATGCCAAAATACTTTATTATTATCCTCTCAATATTAGTTTAGGTAGTTGTTTCACTAGCTTAGCTTCCTTACAAGTTGTATCAGAGCCTAATCACCTTTGGTTTTAGTTGTGAGTTATTGGGATTTTTGAAGATAGAATCTACATTTGAGTGGGATCCTGTGTAGAAGACACTTTATGATCTTTTTGCATGAATTTTTAGATGGAAATTTCATCAGGGAGAATAAAGGTGGATAATTTGTTTTGAAGTAATTTTGAAATATGGGAGCTAAAGATGGAGGATCTATTGATAGATCAAGATCTATGGGATGTTGTTGATGAGAATGTTTCAAGGATTGTATATCCTACTCAGGATGCTCAATATGATGTTATGGACTTTATATCAAAGGGGCTAAGTAGATATTGCTTGGTAGACTCTATTTTAATTAATTTCCATAAAGAGACCTTTGCATAGAAACAATAAAAGAAGCTTGGTGAGATGTATCATGCTAAATCTTTAGTGAACAAGATTTTCTTGAGAAATAAATTGTAATCCTTGAGAATAGAAGAGGGTGGATGAATTATAGACCACCTATAAGCATTCAATGTGGTGGTGGTCTAATTTGAATATGTTGGTGTCAAAATGGATGAGGATAAAGAATGCCATAATTTTATTTGTTCTTTGTCTTATTCATGGGATTATCTTGTTATGGCTATTGCGAGTACTTTAGATTGAAGAATAAAGATGTGGTGGGTTCTTTTCTTTTTGAATTGATGATGAGGAAGGTATCCATTAGTATTGATGAGTGTAGAATATTCCACTATTTTCACCTTATAATTTCATTTTTCTCTGTATCCATGTCCACATTCCTATCGCCATTCACTGAAGGAAACTTAATATTTAATAAAATAAGATAAATAAATTAGGATTAATGAATTACTAAAAATCATGATAAATCTGATTTTTTTGTTTCCAAATGACAGGAGATTGTTCGAAAGGGAGATGAAATTTTTTACAAACATGAGGACCTTGGGAGATCGGTGGAGTGAAATGAGCAAGACTTTTTTAAGACCAATTATTTTTTATTAAGTTGTTTTTATTTACTGTTAAAAGTGGCATGCGACCTTTTATTGTTTTACACTCTTGTTTGTGAGTTGTTGATAGGTTGAACGAATAAAAAAAATTACGTGTTTTTGATAGAATTATCGATCTATATATATGTGTGTTTGATGAAAATAGATATAGATATAAATAATTGAAATCAAACTTTGGTGATTAAAAATCTGTGTTTATTTTGTTTCTACAATTCAAGTGAATGATAATTAGTGTGGAGTAGTTTTGTGTCTGTGAGTTCCATCCTTCACTAACTAGAAAAGGAAAGGCCCACTTCCTCGGTTTTTGGTGATCTTTATATTAGATTTATGCATGTGGTTATGTATGTTATTATTTTATAGATATTTGATTAATTTCAACTTTGTGTTATTTATCTAATTCTCTTTTGTGTAATTCATCTCTACAAATGTGTTAAATTGTATCGATTCATTTAAATACTTGTTGGTATGATCTTTATTGATTTATTTAATATATGTTGGTGTGTATATTTCATCAGTTATTCGTTACTAGTATTAAGAATAGTTAGATGTTTATTGATAGAGTTATTATGAGCTAAGAAGTAGAATAATCAATTGATCTATTTTTCATTTAATAACTCTGATTTTTTTCATGTTATGCCAAGATAGATTTTCATTTTTCTATATAAATTTTCAATTATGTTATGTTGTGTGCCAGTAATATGCTTCTGTTACAGAACTATTTCCTCATGGGTTCTTATCACATCCGTGATAGGAAGTCTACCAACCATTATTTTGTTCAAATATGGATTACATTAGGTTGCATCCATCAACCCTTGGTTTATTAATTGTAGCTCTTTAGCATACTGCCACTACATGGTTCAAAAGCCTACGTTCATGGATTCATAGTTTAGGATGAACTGAGAAATCCATTTCCAAAAATATTAAATCAAACCCATATTAAAAAGTAATTTAAGATCATAGTTTAATCCAATCAAGTACCAAGGAATCCTTAAGTGTTTGTGGAAGACCTAAGGAAAAAGGCAAGAAGAATGAGAAGTGTGATAAATCCAATTCCAACTTGGGAGATCCAAATCTCTTGGAATATCTAGAGTTATTTGTTGGAGCTACAGTAAGCCTAGACATGTTTGTAAGGAATGCAAAGAAGAAAATAAGAAGACAAGAAATTTGATTCTAGTTCTAATTCTAAGAAGGAAGATGGCGATTCATTCATTACATCTTTTTCAACTCATATACATAATGATGCATGGTTAATTGGCTTAGGTGCATATTTCCATATGACCTTAACAAAGATTGGTTTTCTAGATATGAAGAATTTGATGGAGGTAAGGTGTACTTGGGTGATGCTTCTTATTTGAAAAAAAATTGTTTTTTGTGGTAAATTTAGAATCAATTTTCTTGGTGACAGAATAAAAAGGATTAATGGTGTGTTGCATATCCCTAGTTTACGGGGAAAAAAAAATTGTGAGAAAACTAATAGATGCATGTGTGTAGGTAGAGTTTTCTTATACAGGATGCAAGATGGTTAGAGGTGCTATGGTGATTGCTAGAGGTGTCATATATGACACATTGTATAATATTGATGTATTCACTATTGAGTGAAATTAAGTACTTCTTTTAAAATCAAGTATGTGGAAGAAGTGAGAGTTTCACCTTCTGCATATGGTCATGGATTTTGGGTACCCAAGTGTGCTCTTTCCTCTAAATCAAAGTTACCTAAAGAAAAACTATGTTATGGCACAAAAGACTTTACCACATTGGAGAAAAGGATCTAAGGACCTTGAAAAATAGAAACCTCATTGAAGGTTTATCTGATGTAATCTTGAATTTGATTTCTATGAGCATTGCATTTATGGAAAACATAATTATGTCCAATTTTACTAAAATTTTCATAAATCTTCTATTGTATTGGATCTTATTTATTCTAATGTGTTTGGTCTTGTAGATGTTCATTAAATTGGTAAATCCATATAGAATGTTTCATTTATTGATGATTATAGTATAAGGACATGTGTATATTTTCCAAAAAGAAAATTTAAATTTTTCAATCAATTTAAATAATTTAGAGCAATGGTTGAGTTACATACTAGAAAGAAAATAAAATGTTCGAGGAGTGATAATGGTGGTGATTTTTTCTCTAATTATTTTAATAGACTTTGAAAAGATTGTGGTATTCATAGACAAAAGAAAACTCTATATTATCCACAATAGAATGGAGGTGTAGAAAAAATGAATAGGATAATGATGGATAAGGCTATGAGTATGTTGAGTGGTGTCGGTATAGAATAAAGGTCTTAGATAGAAGATATTGCCACTTCTTGTTACCTTATTTAAATATCTCCTACATCAGCTCTTGTTGATAATATTCCAATAGACATCTTAGATTTTTTGGTTGTGAGGCATATGCACTTGTGCCAAAGGAGAAGTGAACAAAGTTGGAGAACAAGACTATGAAATGTATCTTCATGAGATATAGTTAGGATGTGAAAGCATACAATCTTTGGTATCCTATTGAACAAAAGGTAATACATAGTAGAAGTGTTCTTTTTAGAGAAGTGAAGCCTTCTTCTGTTACATTATTGCTAGACCAAAGCGAAAAAGATATGATTCAATTTCCTTCTACACCTAAGAAATTTGAATCGAGGCCCATGGATAGATAAGTAATTGACAAGGTATCATCTAGATGTAAATAATTAGAAGAGGAGGAAGAACCTCCAACTCAGCTTGTTTATAGGTCTATAAGGCATAGACAACCACCTAGAAAGTATTCACCTAATAATTGGAGATATACTTTTTCTTTAAATTCTAACATTGGTGAACCCAAATCACTAGAAGAGGCATTAGGTATGAATGATGCAAAATCTTGAAAGATTTCTATGGATGAAGAAATGGCAGTTTTAAAAAAGAAGGAAATATGGGAACTTGTACCATTTCTTGAAGGATGAAAACCTATTGGTTGCAAATGGGCATTAAGAAAAATTATTGGTTTAGGTGGAAGTATTAATAAATACAAAGAAAGGCTGGTTGCAAAAGGTTACTCTCAAGTTGAGGGTGTTGATTATGGTGAGATATTTTCTCCCTTTGCAAAAATGGCATCCATTAGATTTTTCCTTTCTATTGTTGCTGCTTATGATTTAGAGGTTGAACAAATGGATGTAAAAATTTATTTCCTTCATGGTGAGTTGGAGGAGGATATATAGATAAAACAACAAGAGAAACACATGGTGAAAGGTAAAATTAAATTGGTTTTCAAATTGAAGAAATTTTTATATGCCCTGAAACAGATTCCTAGGATGTGATACCAAAAAATTGATACATATGTCTTGAGTTTGGGATTTTAGCATTCTAAATCAGATCATTGTTTCTACTATAAAATTGATGGTCATAATTTATTTTTTATTTTCTTATATGTTGATGACATGTTATTTATTGGTAGAGGGAATTTATCATTTTAAAACTACAATCTTAACTTGTTAAATTTAAAATGAAATATATTGGTGTAGCTAAACACATTCCTGAGATGGAAATTAATAGAGATAGAATGAACAGAAAACTATGGTTTGGCCAAAGTAAACTTGTCAGTTCAATTTTATAGAGATTCAATATATAAGATTGTAGACCATTGTCTGTTCTTGTTTTAGATGGAATAAAGTTATCTATTTTATATTTTCGAACATCCCCATGAAAGATGGAAGACATGAATAGAGTACCTTACCAGAGTGCAGTTGGATGTTTGATGTATGTTCTAGTTTGTACTAGACCTTGATACATCACCCAAGTAGTGGGAGTTATTTTCAGATATATTTCTAATCCAAGTAGAGTTCATTGGGATGCAGTTGAAAGATTCTTTAGATATTATTCCTTGTGTTATCATAGTAATATGACTGAAGATGATATTTACCTTAATCTTCATGGTTATGTGGATTCAGACTAGGAAAGTGATATTGATAGAAGATTATCCACCAGTGCTTATGTGTTTACTTTATTTGGTGGTGCAATTAGTTGAATTAGTAAGTGATAGGTTCTAGTTGCTTTGTCCACTACTGAAGCTGAGGATATGACAACTACTCATGTTTTTAAAGAAGCCATTTGGCTTAAGAGACCGTGTTCAGATGTTGGAATAAAATAAGGTTCAAATAAAATCTATTGTGAAAGTTAGAGTGTGATATGTCTAGCCAAGTGTCAATTTTTTGATTTTCCCATCTAGGCTTTGAAAATATCTAAGAGGTAGCCAACCTGAATATTCAAGAATCAAAAAGGCTAGTAGCCAACTAAGTAGATTGAGTCAAAGACTGAATCTCCAACACTTTTGGCTTTGTGAAACCGAGGAGGGTTTTCCTAGGTGTGTTCATGAGAATGTTTCATGGCCAGGTAAGAACACTTCTTCCTACATATATAGTCCACACCAACACAATTAGATAGAAATTATCCTAGTTGTGGAAAACCAAAGAATAACAACAAATATATTAAAGCAACAAGATTGGAAATTAACATAAGATTCTTATCTCCAAAGAGATAAGGTTTGATATATTAGATTTTTTCAGATTTTAAAACACCGTGCTTAGAACTACAACCTTATACTCTCACAACAGGGATCCTGAGTAAATTAACTAGTGCTTTATCCATTGGGCAGGAGTCATATAATGTATAATAGAGATATCAAAGACATATCACCATAGTGATTTACACTATGAGACTTCCAATTATCAAAACAATACTCCTTAGGAATCCTGAAGATAACATCATAAATTTGTAACTCAGTTTAAGCAGTTTAATTAACTCATTAAGTTAAAGTGCCAGAAACTGAGCTACACACTCAAATATACCATTAAAGCTGAATGAATGTATCATTCATAAACTCATTCATAATTCATGACATGAAACTAGGAGAGCAATTGATCTAGCATATTGTCATTTATTGCTTCAATATCTTTAATTACATAAGCAAAGCCTGCTTGTTTTATAATATTCCCACCCTAGACAAAATATACTAGTGAATACCACCAAAGAAAATCCAAAAATAACAAACTAATTGTAACCAAAAAAATAAGTCCTCAGATAGCAAAAATCTGACCCTTAATAATGAGCCATGAAATCTCCTTTATCAAATAGGAGAGCAACAAGCCTCAAGCTCCATTATTAAATTTAAAATTGAATTTCATTCGAAAAAGAAATGAAATTCAAATTCACCACCCCCAAAAATATTCCTCATCATTAAAAAAATAGTATATGATTCGAGGAATCAAAAAAATGGTTGCACCTAGTAACCAGTCAGAGAATTATAAAAGAGTATGTCACAGACGTGCACGTCCATATCCACCAATCGAAGCACCCCCAAAAATAACACACACCAGCACTAGAAATAATTTAGTCAACACACAACCCTGGTATAGGCGACCGCTTCTGGTTTTAGCCTCAGTTTGAAGCGGAACCACTTTCTTTCTGCTATCCACATCAACACTAACCCTAACAACTTGACATGGTGCCATTGTAGTTATTGGAGAAACTGCAAGGACCTCTTCATCAACTCCCATGAGCTTGGTCATGGTTGCAAGATAGAAGTGATAGTTTGAGTCAGTCTCAGACCCATCACCACAAGAACTCAAAGAGAGCACAATAGGAGAACTGCAACACTGAGACTATTTTCCATCACCTTGAGCACTCGCCTCAGGAGCATCAAGAGCACATTGTTCCTCCTTACACTGAGAATTCCTCACACCTACTCTGGTACTTCGATGCACCCCATACTTTCCCATTGAAGATGAGTAGCTTAGAAATTATTAAACAACTCCACTACCTGCAAAACATATCAACTTAAATAAAACATGATAATACTTAGCAATTCATCAGGTATTTATAGAGTAATCGAGTGTAGGGAATAATAATTTACCAAATGCTTGCACAAGCATGTGAATTACTAGAGACTGATATTGCCACCACAAATTTAGTTCAAGCGTGCAACCCATCATTGTATTTATTAGGAGGCTACTACTCGCACGCAAGGAAAATCCACTGAAAAATATGTGTCATTAATGAAACAAGTTACATAGCACAAAAATTCCTCACATAGATGAACTGTACCCCCTTTGAATTTGAACCATTGATGCGGAACAAACCTGGCAATTCAGACGACTCAAATCAAGTCAATGAGTGTTGAAAATTCACATCACTGCCTGGGAAAAACCACAACCAATCATAGCCCATGAAAATGGGAGTTTGCAATTGGGAAACACAACCCACCTAGCCCTGTTGTTCCAAGAGCTAGGCCATGTTTCACCTTTTCACAAACCTTGTGGTATGTTTGGACCATTTACTCTGATCGTGCGACGCCTGCGAGGGACGGACATCATTAATCCCAGTCATTAAATTTAGACTAGTTAAATGACACCCGCTTGTCACCGCTGGCACCTTGGGAAAAGTCCCCACTCCTTTGTATATGACAGATGGCAGCATCTCGTATACCTCGCACCACTTAAGTGACATCAATAGGAAAACCTGTGAGGTTTGTAAGAAACGGTCTAGATCAAAACTAGTGATCAGACGTTTTCCAAGCTGCATAAAACTCATAGAATATATTGGTGGGGTCGGCCAAAAATAAATCTTCAACGACATAATCATTTAAGCCCAAGTGAAAAATAAGAGACCGATAGGTTGGGTAAAAAGGGGTCAGTCAGAAAACGAAGGAAAGGCTCAATTAGATAACTTGATTGACCGGTAACCCTCCACAACAAGTCAACTTTGAAATATAACATGAGGGTTTTAATAAAATTTTCATGAGTGATCAAAAACCCTTTACCTAAAATATTAGACCTCATCACTATTAAAAGTAACCAGTCATGCCTAATTCAAACAAAACTTTGAAATATTTTAAAAGTCCCATCAATGGCTCCAACTAGGGATTTATGCCCCTTGTGGGCATAGCAAGAATTCAGAATATCTGGCTTCGTGGACCAAAATACTAAATAGATTTTATTTTAGTGCATTATTTGCAAACCAGAATAAAGGTGAAAAAATGACACTTTATCTATTCTTACGAAATCACCATCATTAAATAGAATTTGAAAAAATAAGCATTTTAGGAAAACACTTTTAAATTTTCATTCTATTGCAAATTTACACCAATAAAATTTATAAAATCAGGAAAATTAAATATTTTTAAAAGAAAAGGGGGGTGTCAAAGAGTTGTGGTTAAAAAGCCACTCCAATTTATTTTCTTTCAATTTTCTAAAAGTTGAAGATCAGAACTAAGCATGGAGCCAAATGCAAAAAGCAAGGATCCAAATGCAGTTAAGGATAAAGAAATAAATGAGCAACAAAATCAGAAAAAAAAGGAAAATATGGAAAATACTCATTTTGGAGGATAGTTTTTTCCCATTAGGTTTTCTACCTTTCTCCATCTTTATAAGATTTTGCATTGTAAATGAGTACCTTTTTAGGCCTTTTTGTCGGGACTCAAATTTCCATTGCTTTTGTGCCGACCTAAACTATGCTTAAGGGGGGGTGTTGGTGTACTCATAGCTTTATACCTGACTTACTTAAGCCTTTTCCATTGCATTTGTACCCACCTAAGCTATGCTTAAGGGGGGGTGTTGGTGTACTCATAGCTTTACACCTAGCTTAGTTAAGCCGAGTTAGCTGTCCAAGAAGTTGATTTATTCACTCCACTTCTTTCCACTTCATGTGGATCCTAATCTTGATCTTCTTGTAATTTTCTATTAAAGGTTTCACATTCTATCATCTAATGAATAAGTTGGTTTTGTGCAAATTCTTGATCTTTATGTCTAGTTAATTTGTCTTTGTGATTTACTAGTTCTCACACCTTCTCATGGTATGCAAAAGTTAAGATTGAGATGCAAGAATTAATGCCATAGAACTTCCTTTATCAATAGAGACATGAGTATCTATAGTAGAATAGGTCTATTGTCTAGTCACATCATTGACTAGTAAATCTGGTGTATTGAAAAGCATGCACTTGAATCAATGGATCATGATATATCTCTTATCAAATGACTCACTAGTTATGATGTGTTTCATTTATAATCTCAAATTAGAGACTATTTTCTTGTATGGTACCTATTTTTCTTTCGAGAAGCTGTTTATGAGGTGTATATAGAAAACAATTTTGACATTAAAAAAAATTACGTTATAAGATTTAATCAAATTGAAGTTCAATCGTAGCTGCTATGGGTTATTATTAATTTTTGCATGTTAAAAAAATCTATGTTATAATATTTAATCAAATTGAAGTTCAATAGTAGTTGCTATTGGTTATTATTAATTGTCGCATATTTTATAAATAACATTAAATGGAAATACTACTAGCTAATCAACCAATTTAAATCATATTTGTTTCATATAGATCATTAGTTGATTAGTGAAAGTTATTGAGATTATCAACAACTAATGCTAACATATGAATAATACCTATTAAAATTATCTTCAAATAATGCTAAAAAAAGAGTAATAGCTTATCTCAAATGCACTCTTACATGGGAAAGTTGTATTTTTTACTCACAAGATACTAATAAAATATCTTAACTATTTATTCACACAATATTATTGAATTGAGAAGTATGTTATTTGAATTCAAAAAATATAAATAAATTATTGATAGAAATATTCTTTTACATATTGCACAAAGTTCTTAGAGTATATAGATTCATTCTAACCATCTTTAACTATTCTAGACTCCTAACAACCTAATCTAAGCTACACGTCTCAACTCATTTCTAGAACATAGGAAGATGATTGTTTTTATTTCAACAAAATATAAATACGAAACTTAGTCATGATTAAATCTTTCAAAGAGTACAATCCTACTACAACTTTTCAACTATAAATGAAAGAAATTGAAATAATAGAGATGTGCAGTCTAAGCTGTGACTTCCACTATCTACCGATGATTTAATTTCTCTCTTATTTCTCATTGAAGATATTATTGCCACTAAATGTGTCATTTGTGATTGAACTCATGACTAGTTCCTTCATCTTTGAGAATTTACTCCTTCGGCTATGAGTACTTGTTCTTTTAGCTGTGATAATCATGCTTGCAACTGTACATTTACAACAATCTTGGCTACAAGTATTGAATGTCTTGTTGCATTAAGGGTTAGCTTATTTTTTCAAAATACTTCTATGCTAAAATCATCATAATCAATAATAATACACTACTATATTTTGAAAGTAATTATCAAAACACATAACTATTTATCAAGACATCATGTATTAGTTTCAGCACTTTAAACATTAAATAGTAATATCATGTATCAAATATTGGATGAAATTGTTCAAGGAAATGTCTTGTGAAACAAAATATAAATATAATAAATAAGAGCAATTCTAGGTTCCATCATCCATGACCAATCAACACACACCACATTAAAAAAATTCAATCTACATATAGTTTCTCAACACTACCCTAGATCGTATGTGTTATCAATACTTGTTGTAAATTGAACTCATTTTAAGGTAAGAACCTCTATTAAATACTAAATTCAATTAGTAGCAACACATAATCATATACTATATTTAGCTATAAGTGGTTGAGATCTTGATTGGATTTAGACACTAATAGAAATAATTAAACACTCTGCATCCATGCACACAACTCCTTGCAAACCACCAACCTTCTACATGGGGATCTAATCTCTAATAAATGTTCAAATTTTGGCCCATTCCATAGAGATTAATTTCATTTATCTATTCTCCACAAGAGATGGGCACTATGTTATTCATTAAATATCCTAACAAAAAACTATAGACTCATACTTGATGACCATAGTCCCATATTTATCTTTAATCTTTGCCACCATTAGTGCATTGCAATCATATCTACCTATAGGAACATTCTTCCCAAAAAAAATTCACTCTAGGCACTATCATCATGGGAATTTATAAAATCAACATACTATTTTTAATCATGACATGGGCCATCAAAATTATTCTTTGTATCAACACATTTGGCCACAATCCACCATGTCACATGCATATATTGTCCTAATTATCACTTGATAATATGTGAACATCGGCAATGAAATAAATGTGAGAATTTCTATGTGTCACAACTTTTTATCAGCACACACCTTGCACAAAAGAATATTTGAGCATATAGATTCATAAGCTAGTGTGATTTCTATTACACACCCACATCAACCAATCACAATGATCATATGATATCCTCTACCAATAAGTGGAAATCATTTATCAATATGAGATTTAAGGGTTCACATGGCCTCTAGTCTAACAAATTATAAAATTAGCATAAGGAATGTGTTGGGCATCTAGATCTCAAATGAGATGAATGGTAAGTGTGACCCTATATTGAAACATCTTAAACTATTCCTCTATAGATGTGTGGTTCATTGGATCACACAACTCATTACAAGATCGAACAATTTCGTCATACCACTAACATCAAAATATATGAACCAATAACACAACCTCAAATCTTTCCATACACCATTCTACAATGGCGGTTATGTAGGCTATGTTTCACTGAACACAACCATTACTGGTGGTTGACACAAGCCAAGAGTGATAATAAAATATGACACCACTTAGGGAAATGCATGATCCTCCAATTCAATATCAATATCATTGGACAATAAGTAATTTATAATCACAAAACATACAAATGATAAGGTCCCCACCAATGATGTGATGGAGATTTGTTGGTAAATTGTGTAATAGGAAGTAAAACATTCATTGATAGCCATTTAGGGATGTGTGGTATCACCACATTATGCCTTGATGATATCACACCCCACCAAGAAATTATATAAGAGAAGTAACGCATAGGAGATGATATGGTTGTAGACTAACCAATCACATAAGTAGAGGAAACAACAATCTTTGATACCACAAGAAGAAAAAATATAGATTATAGAATAATAAATTTGGTTCACTACTGAATAAACTTGACCTTGCCATGCATAATAATCAAGCCCAATCCATGGTCACCTAGTATAATATGGACATGGCCAAAGATCAACACTGCTTTGAAGGTATAAGATATCATAAAATCACAACTTGGCCTTTGGTGTTGAATATCATGATTGAATTATTCCTTTAAAGCTTAATAAGGTCATACATCACTTACATAAGATTCTTTAAATACAACATGAAACCACAATAAACTTGTGGCTATATTTAACGTAAAACGATTATCATAAGGGAAGGAAAGAAGATATAGGAGCATGACAATGTGATTTAATGGGTCCAAAAAAATATTTTTTGAAGAAGGCAATTAATTAATACTTATGGAACTTCAACTCATCAATATTTTTAATTGTAAAAAATGTGTTAATCATTCCTAATTCTTTTGCAATAAGAATAAATGGGTTTATCCTTCTTAGGTGTATCCTCTTGGAAAGGAAGTGAGGCTCATTATATTCTCTCTTCCACTTTGTTTCTTCTTTCCTTTTCTTCTGGGTGATTGAGCCACCAATATATGAATCTTGGGAAGTGCATCTAACTATACAAATTTAACTTTATCTCTAGCCAAATGGTCACAAAATTTCTAAAAAAGGTCCAAGAAAGGACTACAAATGGTTAGTTTAATCGAGACAATATTAATAATATAATTTCCTTATAAGATATATCTTTCCCACAACCAACCTATTGAGATCTCAAATATTTGAACTTAATCAAATAATATTCAATGGAAGAAAATAAAGAAAGAGAATGAGAAATTAATTTTGTCTCTATTTTTAAAGCACACAATTAAATTATTCTACTAAATAGATCTTGGAATTTATCTCATACTTTCTTAGGTGTTGTACATTCCTTAATATGGAACAAGCTATTAAACACAAGTAAAAAAATCAAACCCATAAATTTATCAAGTTTGTTCCTATAATTAGATATCTCACACTCCGCATTAAAATCATATTAAATATCATCCAAGCTAGGCCACCAAACCCTATATACGGGTATTCGTTTCATAATTAGCATTTATGTATTATAATTATAAGGGGTGAGTAGTTCAAGTGAATTAGAATTCACCATTAGACACATAAATAACAATAAAGAAAAATAAATAATATACCATGTCACCAAAAATTATATATATTTCAAGAAAAGGACAATTTTATGCCTGTTTTGGTCCTACTTTAGGTCCCGTTTCATCAATTGTCACCCTAAAACAATATTTGTAGGCCCCTAAGGCTCATTATTTTGGAATTTCAGGCCTCTTATACCTAATAAATCATTCAATCCCTGACAAACAACATCAAAATTATTCAAAAGTCACTAATCCCACTTCAAAATCCCTTAGTGGGATGGTCACACAAGTTGGTGACCTAGTCCTTTTTGAGAATTTTTGCATTTTAAGCGAGAAAATGTAGATTTTTCCAAAACATCTCGATGGGTGTCAGCCTCTTAGGTCAAAATTTATGACAATTAGGTCTTTTGGCTTATAAATACTTGTTTTTACATCATTTTTACACTCTCTCTTGGTCATTTTTCACATCCAACTTCAAGAATCAAGTGAAAACCATCTTCCTCAAGAAGATTCATCTCTCTTCCACAACAAAGTTGAAGCTTTTGGACAAAAACTAGGCCATTTTGTAAGTCTTCAAGGTCACTCCACATTCAAGATCACACAAAGGTTGAACATAGATACCTATATAGATTCATGGAGAAATGTAGGTTGAGGAGGTGCAACTAGCCACCAAATCATACCTAAAGGTTGTTTTCAAAGTGACTCCATCTTTTATTTTCAGCCCATCTTCAGATTTGAGGTCTGAAACACATTTCCATTCCTCTTTACATTCATTTGTAATGTTTTAGGGTTTCTAGGATTGAAGTCTTACATCATTCCAAATATTTTGCATACATCTTATTCTAGCACAATAAAATAGGGTTGTGTCTTATTTAAAGTTTTCCTAGTTCTAGACACATTTAGGGCTAGGGTTTATGCAAATTTTATATCTCATTACAAGTTTAAATAAAAATTAGGGGTTTGACCAAGGAAAACCCCACATTAGAAATCCAAATACACTTTATTTTGTAGATTATTTTAAAGGTCTAAATTCAAATTCTTGTGGAGAAACAATATACAGATCATAGGCCTTCATGTCCACTTTCTATTTTCTAGAAAAGCTGAAAGGGACTAGGTCACCAATAGTGGTGACCTAGTCCCACCGGAGGTTCCCAACACAAAAAATTTCAGATTTGAGTACCGAGTTTCTTAGAAATGACATTCAGAGCAGTTTACCTAAAAAGGGATTAGGTCACGCAACTTGGCGTAAGTGTCCTAGTGGGCTCAAAACTTAGATTTTCTAGATTTTCAGAGGCTTCCACAACTTTTTCATCGGTCTACGACAGTTTTCAGGTGTATCCATTTGATATATTAAGTTATATTGCTTAGTTTAGTCTTCATTTTATCATTATTGCATTACATAATGTGTTTTCCAACAACATACGTTGTCTAAGTTTAGATCAAATAGTTAGGTTTACATATTACATTTCAACATTTAATACATTCACCACATATTCTATCCCTAGTATTGAATGAATCACAAGGTTTAATGCTCCCCAAAAGGATAATCCCTTCCTTCTAGGTAAAAACCCTAGAAAGTTGTAGGGAACCCCTTCTTTTACCCCAAAAGCATTAAATTATGTGGTTCATTGTGGTGAACCTACACTTAGACATATTTTACTTCTAATTTAGTCTGCATTTGCATCCTACGAACTCTTTCTATAGCTTTGCATTAAATTTTACATTGTTTAAAAAGGCATCTTAGGGTTTCATATTTTGGATTTGTGAAAGACTCATATTTTGCATTCATTTCATATCATCTTATGGAAATTTTGCATCTACCATAAATTGTTGATTCTTACGTTCCAAAATATTATCTTTTCTTCAGAAAACATAGAAAAAACTCGAAAATACCCATACCAGGACTAAGTCACCACCTTGGGCGACGTAGTCGTAGTAGACATTTTTCATCAGCAATTTTTTAATTTATTTGTGAGTTTCTACATTTTCTTTTATCACAGTTGATACCCTATTTTAAATTAGTTACTTTCTGTTATTTGGTTGTCATTAGCTTAAATCTTTTTTATTGTAATGGCATTTATGAGTTGCATTAGATCTTTACAAGTTTCATTTTTTGCTTTAGTTCCCATCTCTTTTAAAGTAAATTCAGTAGAACATGAAATCGAAAACATGGAAACCTCACATTATACAATACACACACTTCTACACTATAGGAACACTATATCATCTAAACCTTTTAGTAGTGATGATTTGGATAAGTTAGATGAAGCCCATCAAGGCTTCCTCTCACTCACTTCATCCACTAAGGTTGGTGATGATAAATTCAAAACCTCCCCTCCCTTGTCTTCCAAACCTTTTAGTTGTAATGATATGGGAATGTTAGATGAAGTTCTCTAGGATTTCATCTCACCTACTTCATCCACTAGGGTTTGTGATGAAAAACCTCAAACAAAAAATGCCAATATCATCCAACCTCAACTTGTTCTCTACCCACCTTCCCATAAAACTCCCACCCTTTCCCAGGCTAAGTTTACCCTTTACCCTCCTAAGCAGGATACCATTGCTCAAACTCATTATACCCATAATAAACCACATCCCCTACAACCAACTACCTCAAGGTCCCTACTATTTCCCAATCCCATCTTACCTTCAACTCCTCTTTTAAACTTTCAACTTAGGGAGGATGATTTGGTTCTGCAACTTAAGAACACTCCTGCTAAGATATACATTTGGGATCTCCTTCAAAATTTCCCTAACTATCATTCTATGCTTCAAACAACATTGCAACAAATAGTGGTCCCTCCTGGTACAAATGCAAATGAGGTGGCAGCTCTCCTACATGAAATGAATACAACTAATGTGGACATTCCTTTCTGTCAATATGAGATCCCTCAATTAGAATTAAGAAAAAAAATGAATCCTTTATTATCATAACCCCATATGATCGGATTGGTATCAAAAGGACCCTCATTGATAATGGCTATGCCCTAAATGTGTGCAGTGTGAAAATTCTTGATAGGTTACATGTGGATAGATCAAAAATCCAATCTGATTCATTTTTTATTAGAGGATTTCATAATGTTACGAATAAACCCCTTGATGTCATCACCTTACCCATTATTGTCAAAATTGTTACACTACAAAATCCTATCCATGTCATAACCTATGACCTTTCTTATAATCTCCTCTTTGGTCAACCATGGATACATGAGATTCATGTGGTACCCTCGACCCTCATCATAAAATGAAATATGTCTATAATAAGAAATTTTATCAAATTGACATAGACCCTAAACCTGAGAGTTTCTTACAACTTGAAAAGGCCACCTCAAGCCCTCTCAATACCTTAATTCCTACCTCCAATATTGACCCTTTTGAGAAGGATCTACCAGAAGATAAACCCAAGTTTAATTTACTTGGTGATGATTGGAGATCTTTAGAATTTACTCCTTCCTTTATGGGTGAATGTACTATCACACGAAAATAGGATACCCACTAGGAGTTGAAATCAATTGTCCTCTCTACCCAACAAGAAGAACACCCTTCACACACATCTTCCTCATCTCTTTTCGAAGAAAATGCCACATATACAACCAATTTTGGTGAGATAGATTATCAATAGCCACCTAACCCACAATAAATGGAGAGACTTTATGGATGTGGTTATGATCTTGTGAAACAATTAGGCTACAATGGTAAAGGGTGTCACAAGCATGAGCAAGGCATTAATGTACCCATTGAACCTAATACGCAAGGAACTAAGACTCGTGTAGGGTTTTCCTTTTCAAAAGCTACAAAAGCCAATCAACGACCCTCTCTCAACATCAATAATATAACATGCACATCGAGAACCAACCTCCCACTTAAGCATCTCAAATTCCTTGATCTGGATTCTCCCTTATTCACCTATGTTCATGACGATGAAGATTGAAACACTTGTTAGGTGCTTCAAATAAGAGTTATCACTCCAATATAAATTCCTCTTGTACTATGATAATTTTTGAGCCCACCATTAGTAATGTTAATGAACCTTGCACAAGCATGGAACCATATTATCTTGAGATTCCTAATTACAATACACTCCCTTTAGGAGATACCTTGACATACCAATGGATATAGATGATAAAGACAAATTCATTAAAATCAAGAAGTTCCTTGATGATGAAGAAAAAGAGGACCTTACCACCTTTCTTCATACCTTTCCTAAACTATTTTCTTGGAAATATTCTGATATTCCTAGAATAGGTCCCCAAATAGTTACCCATAACATTGTCCTTGCTGAAAATACTAAGCCTGTTCTCCAAGAATCAAAAAATGAATCCTAGGATAGCCTTGCATGTTAAAGGAGAACTTGAAAAACTCCTCAATGCGGGTTTATTCACCCCATTGATTATTCCCCTTGGATATTAAACATTGTCAAGGTGGCTAAACCCAATAATCGTGTTAGGATATGTACAAATTTTAGAGACTTGAATAAAGCCTCTTTAAAAAATGAATTTCCTATTCATAACATTGGCATGATCGTGGTTTCCACTGCTGGACATGATTTTGTATCCTTTATGGCTAAATTCTCTAGATATAATCAAATCTTCATAAACCCACAAGATCAATACAAGATGACCTTTACATCCGCTTGGAGAAAATTTTGTTGGGTTATGATGCATTTTGGTTTAAAGAACATTGGAACTACCTCTCAATGTGCAATGACCTTAATCTTTGATGAATACATCCACAAAATCTTAGAAGATTATGTTGACGACATTCTTGGTAAATCATTAACCCGTCATGATAATGTGAATTTTCTATGACAAATCTTCGAGCTTCTGCATAAATATGACATGCACTTAAATCCCAAAAAGTGTGTCTTTGGAGTAGATATTGGTAAACTTTTAGGGTTTATCATATCTCACAGATGCATTGTGGTGGACACCAAAAAAAATGATGCTGCAATTAATATGCCACCTCCTCATAACATCTCCCAATTGTGTACATTTCAAGGATGGATTCAAGCCATCCATTGTTTTGTCACATCCTTAGCCGACCAAATGTTGCCCTTCACACATCTCCACAAAAAAGACATAAATTATGATTGGAATGACTATTGTAAACAAGCCTTTGATAGTTTGAAGTAATACATTATAACTCCACCTATTTTATAGCTTTCTATACCCAACCAACCTTTCATCCATTATACATCTACCTCTTCCCATGCTCTTCCTGCATTGTTAGCTTAACAAGACACCAATGGTAAAGATAATCATGTTTATAATATCAGTAGAACGCTCTTTAATTATGAGACTTGTTACTCAAAAATTGAAAAAAAAATGTCTGGCTCTTGTATATGCCACTAGTAATTTGTGACATTACTTACTTAACTTTGAAATACAAGTAATGATAAATTTTGACCCTCTTAGATATCTTTTTAATAAAACAATATTTCAGGATGTCTCGCTAAATGGATCATGTTGTTAACCAATTTTGACCATAATTTTATTGCTCAAAAATCAATCAAAGGCCAAGCCTTAACTGACCATTTAGCCGATGCTCCTTCACCCTTAGTGTTGCCCACCAATGAATCTTTCCCTGATGATAGTGTGTTTACTATAGACCTTCCTACATGGTAATTGTACTTTGATGGATCCAAGTGTCAAATAGGCTCTAGTACTAGAGTTATTTTAATTCCACCATTAGGTAAGCCTATTCACTTATCCTATCACCTCAATTTACTATGTACAAATAACACATCTAATTATGAAGTATTAATTGCTAGATTACACGTTGCTTTAGTCATGGGGGTCAAATATATAAAGATCTATGGTGATTCACAATTAGTGATTAAATAAATCAATTGTCTCTATCAAACTAAACATGATAAACTATCACAATATAAGGATCACATCCTAACTTTGTTAGATAAGTTTGCCTCGTTCACCATTGTTAACATCCCTCAAAAATACAATCACCATGTGAATGCAATGGCTAGTGCGACCTCTCTTATCTCTCCTGTTGATCCTTCTCAAAAAGTCATCTTTACCATCCACCCCATTATGAAACCCTCCATGAGTGATAAACCTAATGATTTCCTTCCCCCTTTTCCTAATAATCAGTGTGAATGGTATGATTCCATCTATAATTATTTAAGTTATGGTACCATTCCTAAACCTACAACCAAGAATACCCGCATTCACCTCAAAATTTTAGCCACTAAGTATATAATCGTTGCCAATACATTGTATAGAAGATCCTATGATTTTTTTCTAGGATGCCTCAAGGATGCTTAAACTCATGTTTCCCTCGAACAAGCCCATTCTTGCATTTGTGGAGGATATTTTGCAGGAAAAACCTTAGTGTAAAATCTACTTCGCAACTATTAATACTAGAAAAATATGGAAAAATATTGCTATGTGTATGTTAAGAAATGTCATCAATGCCAAGAACATAGCCATTTGATCCACACACGTGCTTAAGAGCTCGATGCCCAAATCCCTATTTGGCCATTCTTTGTGTTGGGATTGGACCTAATTTGAAAAAAAAAATCACCTTCTTCTATTGGACATATGTTTATCATTACTACTACCGACTATTTCACTAAATGGGTTGAAGCTATTCCCCTCCGATCTATGACTGTTGAGGTGATATGTCATTTCTTATTGGAAAATATCATCGCTTGCTTTCACCTTCCTTCCACATTAGTCTTAGACGATGGTACACCATTCAAGAACAGTTATGTGAAGAAGTTGCTCAATACATTCCATATTCAACAACAATTTTCAACACCTTACTACCCATAGTCTAATTGTCAAGCTGAAAGTACTAATAGAATCTTAGAAAAAATCCTTAAGAAGACTATTAACCAAAACCAAAAAAGATTGGCATACACAATTGCAATATGCATAATGGGAATATTGCACAAGTGTTCATTCTTCTATGGGAAATACACCTTTCAACCTTATTTACGGTGTTGAGGCTATCCTACATTTAGAGTTAGAGATCCCCATGTTTCAGATTGCTCTCCAAGGTCTTGTCAATAATGACACATATGCAAAATAATGATTACACCAACTTTAAATTCTTGATGAACAACACATCAATTCTCTCGAGCATCATCAAGCTTACGCTAAATAATTGCAATGCAAACATGATATTGGTGTCATTCCTAGGATATTTAACAAAGGCGATTTGGTTTTATATGAAAACCAATGTAACACCACCACCGATTATGCTGAAAAAAGTAAATTCAGTCGTAATTGGTTAGGCCCTTATGTGGTCAATATGAATTATGCATCTGGTGCTTATACCTTAACCGACCATGATGGCACTCCTCTAAAATATCCCATTAATGTCGCTCATTTGCATCAATATTATGTCTAATCCCCTATTTGAATGGTATGAATTATAGAAAAGTGTTCTCAAAGCTATTGGATTCTATCCTATTGGCTTTCTCATTGCTTCATTTTTGACAAATAATTATGCATGTGTCCTGAACACTAAAGTGATTATTTAATTCATTTTTATAATTGCTTTAGATTTCATACTATTTAATTTTCCCTTTTGTGTGCTATGTTACTTTAAAATCATAAGTGCATAACATAATTAATCTTTATGTTGTATCTAATAATACATTCTAAACATGTTTTAATTAGATCACATAAATTTTGTTAAATCATGTTGCCATTAATTTAATACTCTCACCAAGGCTATTTAATTAATCACATTTTCATTTAACATCAGCACAAATAAATTGCACCATATACAATACCAATGGATATATATATATATATATCAAAATTATTTTGTACATTTCATCATAGTATTTGGTGTCACTGAGGACTGTGATTACTAGATCCCTTGGGATCTAGTACTCATGTTGCATCAGTAGTAGGACATCGAGAGATGATCGTGCATGATTGTTATCACGATCCATCGAATCTGAGTGTGAACTCCATCCCCTCAATCAGTGCAAGTTTCACCCACTTCTCTCCTTCTATTTGATCCCTCTCTACCTACAACCATGCTACCTCTCTCTCCATTATCTCCACCTATGATGGTGTTTGTGATAGTTGTGTTTGTGGTGCAGCTTTGACTTGGCGAATTTTCCTCCTCAGGCCCTCATAAGCTACCTACAGTCTTCTGAAGGTTCTCAGCATCTCTAGATCTCGCTCCACAATTGATGGGGGAACATAATTAGAGTCCATCTCGTCTTCATAGAAATATTACAACACTATCTCTATGGTCGCATGATGGTAGAGATCTAACCAATCCTCTGAGGGCCCTACAAAATTGAAACACAATTTAATCAGTACACATCATGATATATATGCATCAAATAATACAATAAAATATAACATACATATATCAAAATTAAATATCATCCTCTATATCTCTGGTGGAATGTGCAATGTCCACTTCATCCTGTGTAGGGGGCATAGATAATGTGCTTGTCTCCCCTTGGTAGTAAGTGCTAGCACCCATTGTTGTTGATGTCTGGGATCTAGTCATATATACATGTGAGACCTCTCCTTGCTCATATTGGTCCTTGGTTGTTGTCTCGTCATCATCACATAGAGGTGGATCCTCAAATCTATCCTCATCCTCCTCCTCATCCTTATCCTTATCCTCCATCTCTCTCTAGTATATCATAATCTGGGTTTGCGTCCTCATCAATAATATACTTAAATATATCAACAACCCTATAGCGTGTCTCCTCGGCTCTATCCTCCCTCTCTCTCATCCCCCTCATCTAGTACAGGTCCTATATCTCCCACTAGCTCATCCATCAGAAATAATGGATTTGGTCATCATTCCATCTACCACTCCTCATGGTCCCATGTGGCACCAACATAATATGTCATCCACCAGTAGCTGATCATGATCAGAATAGTCAGTCACTATGGATGCCATCTACCACTCCACACAGATATCTTGAAAGATGATAATGCCTTGGGTGCTATTTGTACCTGTCTAAATTGCCTCATCACCTGATCATAATAGAAGGGTTGCACTACATGGCCATGTTATCCCACAAAAAATTTGTCCAGCTACAGCATCCTTATCTGTCTAGTGTGATCTGGCCACTTAAGTACAATCTGGTATGAACTCCACAGGATATCCTTCTCATGCAGTCAGTAAAATATCACCCTCCAAAAGTGTAGATTACCGTACAATATAGCATGCTATTAAGCTCCCAGAAGACAAATTGACCCATATCATAGTACAAATACACTAGAATGCACCATCTCTAGGCATAAAACGTCTAATGCTTTGTGATCCCTCGTACTAGTTACACTAGTCCACACTCAAGGTGTGCTTCCTATCCATCTAGTAGGAGGACTAATGCTATAGTATGCATCATGATCTGCCTAAACACTAGTGCTTGTGAGTAGAGTAGCATGGCCTACTTGATTTGTCCCACTACTCTATCATCATCCACTGGACCATCGAGGGAGTACTGCATGTCTGCCCACTACTTCTAGAAATAATGACCCCTTTGATGATGTACCTACTCCCACCAAATAGGGACTCAAAGTATATGGTGAACGTCCTCTAAGGTGATAGTCATCTCACCTGTAGGCAAGTTGAAGGTGCATGTGTCTACATTCAAAAACTCACACAATGCCATCAATGTGGCATCGTGACATCATGGAAGGCATGAGGTATGCCTAGTATATCCCCATCTCTTAAATATTCTCTATCTCTGTTCCTGATAAAGTGGGAGCCACATCTCTAAGAAAACTCAGTTGTCTTCCACCAAGACACTAACGGGATCGGGTAGGTACCTATATAAACCATCAAAATATTCTATCTAAATCATCTAATATCTTTAATTCTACTCTAATTCATCATGCAATTCTGCTAATTTTGTTCTAGTGCTCTTTTCCGAAGGCCCTAGACACTTTAGAACCCTTTTAGGACACTTCATGAAGAAATAGGACACTTTGCGAACTTGTTTTCTAGGACCCTAATCCAATCTAAACATGCATTAAATTCATTCCATAATTGAAAAATTAGAAAGAACAGGCTCTGGAATCAACTTACCTCTTGTTGTAAAATTTCGTTGGCTGCGTGATCCCTCAACACATCCAATCTAGTCAATGTGAATCCATGTGTACTCAACATCCTCTCATTCTCTTCTCGTCACTCTTGAGTGCTAAAAAAGGTAAATGAGCAAGTAAGTGAAAAATTACTCTATTTTCATTCCTTCTAACTATCTCATTTTACACATGTGCACATTTGTACCTTTTAGTGTACTTTTCATTTAAATCAACATACTGAGTGCTAGTGAGCTCCATTTTTTAGGCCATTTAATGTGTCAAAATTATGTTTCAACACCCTACATCATCACTCACCTATCATTATAAGGCATGGTACTTGGAAATTACCTTTGATATGCATGCCCTAATTTGAAATGGTTAGATCGCTACCTTGATTCCACCTCTATAAAGCAAGTAGAATCAAGTGGGGGCATACATCTACCCTCAAATTTGATCCCTAGGAATTAGATAAGAGGATTTTTAGGAAGTCTAACAAATTTGAGTTGCAGGATGTGGTTCCTAACATTGTCGTTTTGTAGACAACTACACTATAAGCTTCATTCTCTCATCTTTAAATGAGAATCCTTTAATAAAAAAAAAGGTGCATTATTTGTCTAGAGTCCTTTAGCCTACATATACATGTAGAGTCATACAGGTGCTAAGGTGGGGACTAAATGTGTCACCAAAAATTGTATACCTTTGAAGAAAAGGATAATTTTGTGCCCTTGTTGGTCCTACTTTAGGTCCCCTTTCATCAATTATCACCCTAAAACAACATTTATACGCCCATAAGGTTCATTAGTTTTGACTTTGAGGCCTGTTATACCTACGAAATCATTAGACCCTTGACAAACAAAATCAAAATTACTCAAAAATCACTAATCCCACTTTAAAATCCCTTAGTGGGACTAGGTTGCCCAAGTTGGTGACCTAGTCCTTTTTGAGGATTTTTGCATTTTTAAGCAGAAAAATGTATATTTTTCCAAAACTTCTCGATGGGTGTTTGCCACTTAGGTCAAAATTATTGACAATTAGGTCTTGTTTCTTATAAATACTTGTTTTCAGGTCATTTTACCAGTCTCTCTTAGCCATTTTTCACATCCAACTTCAAGAATCAAGTGAAAAACATCTTTCTCAAGAAGATTCATCTCTCTTCCACAACAAAGTTGAAGCTTTTGGACAACAAGCTAGGGATTTTTTCTCATCTTCAAGCTCATTGCACATTCAAGATAACACATTTTCAAAGGTTGAACATATATTTTTGTGGAGATTCATGGAAAAATATAGGTTGAGGAGGTGCAACTAGCCACCAAATCATATCTAAAGATTGTTTTCAAAGTGACTTCATCTTCTATTTTTAGTCAATCTTTAGATTTGCGGTTTGCATCCCATTTGAATTCCTTTTACATTAATTTTATAATTTTGTAGGGTTTCAAGGATTGAAGTCTTGCATCATTCCAAATATTTTGCATGCATCTTATTCTAGCACAATAGAATAGGGTTTTATCTTATTTCAATTTTCCTAGTTCTAGACACACTTAGGGCTAGGGTTTATGCATATTTTCTATCTCTTTACAAGTTTATATACAAATTAGGGGTTTGAAAAAGGAAAAAACCAAATTAGAAACCCAAATACACTCTTTTTTGTAGGTTATTTTACAGGCCCAAGTCTAGATTCCTGTGGAGAAATAGTAAACAGATCATAGGCCTTTGTGTCCACTTTCAATTTTCTAGAAAATTTCAAAGGGAATAGGTTTCCTATAGTGGTGACCTAATCCCAATGGAGGTTCTCAACAAGGAATTTTGTAGATTTCAGTACCCAGTTGGCAGAAATGACATATGGAGGAGTTAACTTGAAAAGGGACTAGGTCGCCCAACTTGGTGTAAGTGTCCCAGTGGGCTCAAATCTCAGATTTTATAGATTTTCAAAGGCTTCCACAACTTCTTCACTGGTCTAAAATTTTTTCCATGTGCATCCATTTGATCTATTAGGTTACATTGCTTAGTTCAGTCTTCATTTTATCATTATTGCATTACATCATGTGTTTTCCAGCAACATAGGTTCTCTTAGTTTAGATCAAATAGTTAGGTTTACATATTACATTTCAGAATTTAACACATTCAACACATATTCAATCCCTAGTATTGAATTAATCACAAGGTTTAATGCTCCCCAAAAGGATATTCCCTTCCTTCTAGGTGAAAACCCTAGAAATTTGTAGAGAACCCCTTCCTTTACCCCAAAAGCATAAATTTTTTATGTTCATATACAACAATATTTTATGTTGGAACCTCCTAAGAAAATATGAATTAATATTAAAAATGAAACGCCCCAAGAAATAAAATCCACCAATTTAAATATTTTTCCTATAAATGAGCTAAAGTACAAAAAATACACCAAACTAAAATTTAGATATTTTAGGTAAAATTTAGAAAAAATATATGAATGAATGTGTATTGATTACAATTTTATTTTTAATGGATATAATGACTTCAAAATTAGATCCTATAAATTCACAAGATATGTCTTGTCAAAAAACATAAGAAAATTTAGGCTTCAAATTCAAGTAGTAGGAACCAACATCAAAATCTAAAAAAGTATACTTGTACCACCATGGAGTGCTTAAAATAAGCTTTCTAACACATAAGAAGGAAAAAATATAATACTTTGGTGAAAATTTATGCCTCTTGTGGATGCCTTTTCTGTATTTTCTCAAAAACAACAAACATTAGTATTATTAGTTAAATCAAGCAAACCAAATAGAGCATCCCTATGAAATATTTGATCATTCCTAAGCCAACAAGATAAATTAGAACAAAAGCAACTAAGTAAAAGCATAATAAAGATCAAAATTTATTCCATAGTGGGAGTGGGGTCTCTTGAAATGTGGAAAGAAAGCCCTTTCCCACCCCCTAATAAGCAAGATTGCCAAAATGAGATATGATGCAAATGCCAAGATTGTGCATCAAATTGTGTTGTTGAAAAACCTTGCTTTTATAGATTCAAGTTTGGAAGAGTGAGATATTTTCATGAATGTGGGATCATTTATAAGCAAATGACAAGATATCACTTGTCAAGATTTGAGAGGAAGAGAAATGTTCAAGTTTTGGCCAATGTGCCAATTTCAAATTTGAATTTTGTTGAAATTAGATGTTTAGGGGGGATGAAAGGTACATTAAATTCCAAGTTTGACCTATGCAAGAGATGTGTATGAGAATGTGTAAGAGAATTTAATGCTTTGTTTGAACGGACAAGTCCTTTGGAGGGAAGATTCAAATTGATAGAATATTCCATCTCAATGCCCTTTTGAAAGAAATTAGAAGAATTAATAAATAAAAGAATTGATTTATTGGTGCAAGTGGGTGGGTTAGTTGAGAGTTTAGATTTGACTCCAGTTGAGTCAAAAGCTAGAGAATGAGTGATTATTATTAGAGGTTAATTAATCCAAATTAATTAACTTAGAGGATTTTAGGAGTTTGATATTTTATTTAAATTATTTTGATTTATTGAATCAAATGAGAAGAACTTAAGGAATTAATTAAATAATTTGATTTATTTAATTAAATACAATGAAGCTTAGGGAAGTAATCAATAATTTTTTTTAACTAGTTAATAGGAGAATTTGATGTTAGTTAGAGCGAGATGTATGATGTCTATTTTATGTGTCTTCATTTTTCCCCTATTTGAAGCAATGTACTTGTTGCATTGGTTCAAAGAATGATGCCACTAACATCAAAATTAAAAATAAATTCTAATTTTTTCAAATGCCCCAGCGAAAAGAAGTACATTAGTACATTGCCTCCTCAAGAGATCGAGCGAAAAAATTTGATTTGAGGTTGATCTCGCAACAAAGAGGCTCAAAATGAATGTATGGATGGTTAGACTATATGATCTATATGATAATGATGATTTAAATGAGATGTTTGGAAGATGCTTACGATAAAAAAAGTATATTATCCTAAACAACTTAAATGGTTACGAAAATTAGATGGATGATGTTGTCCTATGATGATATCACATGATTATGTAGGATGTAGGATGGATGCGGGATGGATTCATTGTTAGTGTGAAAGAGGATAGAAGAATGAGAGGGATCAACCCTTAAATCCAAGAAGATGTAGAAGTACAACAAGTCCACTAGTCGTCGAGACTTTATTGGATATGATAATGAATGATGATGATGTATTACGTATCCAAGGTTCGGAGAGATAAAGATCATAACCTTCTTTATGTTTTATAACACACATAGGTCTGATGCATCAAGGTATTAAGAACCAAGATGGCGTGGCACCTAGTGTGATGGAATTTGACTCATCAAACAGATAGGAGTACTCTTGTTCACACTTGACAAACATGACCTTATTTAGAATGTAGTTCAGATATTCTAGACATCTCGGGCCAGAACATAAAAAGGAAAGCCTTCTTATGTGGTCAACAAGATACCTAAAACATCCTTCCTACAAACAAAACAAAGTACACATGACAAAGTTATTCTGCAAGAGTATCCAACAAGCATAGTAGATAAAAACATAATGATCGTTGCCCCATTACTTTCTCTCTAAACTTGTTTTGTTTAGGCATCATCGAGAGGTCCTTGGAATGGGAGAAAAATAAGATAAGTCAACAAAGACCAAATAAAGTAAAAATACAAGCTAATGTTATTCATACCACTAGCCAAGGATAAAATACTATGGGGTATCTGATGCTTATGTCCATCATGGGAAGGATTCATCCTAGGACATGTAGTGATTAGGGTTTTGATGAGACCAATTTGGGTGATAAGTTATTGATAATCTAAGTTGATCAACTTGCTTTCTTACTGACTTATGCTTAAGACTCTGACGATTAGGTGTTCACTTTGGAACCTGCTAAAATTACTTCTGACTGACTCACCAAAAGGTGAAAGCGACGATTGATTAATAATGAGTGATGATAATTGCGAGTGAAAATGAGATGAAATGGATGCACTATTTTGGGGTTTTTCAAATATTTGGATGTTTTTGATGATTTGAAATGTTTTGGGGCTATTTTGATTTTTGGATTTTCTAATGTTTTTGGGGTTTTGAGATTTTATGAATGTTTTTGGATTTTGTGTCTCGGGGGCCAATCAAGAATTATCCTTCCATACGTTTAAGATCAGAGACAACGTAGTTAAGATGACAACTAACTTGACTTTTGAGGAGATAGATGGGAAAACAGATTGTCATTGCGACAGACACCTAAAGGACTGACCTAAACTATGAAATAGATGGGAAAATGGATTTCCAATGCGATGGATGCCTAAAATCCTAAAATTTAAACTAGATGGGAAAACAAATTGCCTTTCCGATGGATGCCTAAAATCCTAAAATGTAATCTAGATGGGCAAATGGATTGCCATTGCGACGAACGCCTAAAATCCTAAAATGTAAACTAGATGGGAAAAGAGATTTCTATTGTGACGAACGCCTGAAATCTTAAAATGTAAAGTATATGGGAAAATGGATTTCCATTGCAACGAACACCTAAAATCCTAAAATGTAAACTAGATGGGCAAATAGATTGCCATTGCGACGGATGCCTAAAATCCTAAAATGTAAATTAGATGGGAAAACAGATTGTCATTGTGAAATATGCCTAAAGGACTAACCTAGATGTCTTGGGGGATGATCAAAGATCAACCTTTCCCACGTTCAAGCTCAAAGACAATGTACTTCGACAAGATGACTCTGTTTTTTTTTTTTTTGGATTTTGGCATGTTTTTTATTTTTGATGAATTTTTGAATGTTTTTGAAATTTTGATGAGTTTTTTAAGCTGATGTTGAACCACCTGGTACTATTGATAATGATGTTTCTATCATAATATGCCATCAATATCTTGCTTGAAGAAGCTTCTTTTCCAAGATATGTGCACTTGAAAGAAATTTTTGAGATTCTTGATCTATTTTGCTAATACCAGAGTTGGCTTTGTCTTTGGTTGTAAATCGTAATAGAGTGCCTTCTGAATCCTAATGATGAAGAGTCGTTGCCAACACATGGCCAATGTGAGAATTGGATATTATGCATGGAGGCATGGATGGTGGAGTTTGTTTAGGAATAAAAGATGGATTGGTAGATAGGTTGGAACTTTTGACTCCCCAAACTTGGGAAGATGAGGAATGATGGGTGGATAGGGAAGTGTGCATGTAATTAGGACCAACAACTCAATACACTTTGTATGTCACTTGAGAAGCTTGTTTTTCCTTTTGTGGAAATCTTTGATGGATACTTTTCCCTTTTTGATTTTTCCCCATAGTTTTTTTGACTAATGGAGATTGATAGGGATAGTGCTTCTTTGTATTCTTTGGTATCCATATGTATTTGATTTGTCCTTCATGCTTCAATACTTATTTTTCTTTGATGATGTTTTTCGCGCTTTGATTCATATCTTTCTTATGTTGTTGGTCCCAATTCATGGATGGGGTGATCGGTGGATGAAGATTCATGGCATGGCTATATGTAGTATTGGCCTTGATTCCATCGTAAGGATTCTTCGTGCTCCTTATGTTGACTTTTTCTTGAGACATAGTTGCCCCTAGTTTTATAGGGGTATCACTAATATGTTTATATCCCTTTATTTTTCAATAACCAAGACCTTGATGCTTAGGATTACCAATAATCTACACCGGTTCTAGGATACCTTGTTCATGTTGTCCTAATCCTTTGCCTTGATAATTCACCTGCTAAAACATTTTATTTGCAATAAGATATGATTTACCTTGCAAACAAGGTGCTACTCCTTCTTTGCTCTGTGGTAGACCTTCAAAAGTGTCATCTTCTTTATTGATGAGATAAATTTCTCTAATAAAGGTAAGTGATCCAAGTTTATAAGTGATAGGATCTTCCACATGTGGGATGCATGCCTGATTGATATCTTTAGCTTGATCTTGTGAAATATCAGATTTCAATGCTTCTTTAAGAGGTATTGGTGATTTACTGTCCACATACAAGTCTTCCTCTTGACTCCTTTTATAGGATGTTTCTGATTTATATATTTTGTAGGAGCATTCTTCATGATTCATTTCTGCTAAGTGTCCATAGGATGTTTCTGATTTAGAAATTTTGCAGAAGCGTTTTTCATGACCTCTTTCTGATATGTCTATATTTTTATATATCTTGATCAATTGTACAAATGTTAAGAGTACAAGAGACTCTTGTTTCTTGGTAATGATTTCAAGAGTATGAGACTCTTGTTTTGAATGAAGATCATCTATGTTTCCATCCAAAGAAAGCATCTTATGAGTAGGTGGAGGAATATGTGCTATATGGATATGATCATCATTTAGGACATCTTGTCTAGATAAAAGAGTTCCCATTAGATCATTGTAGTATCTTGGAGATACGAATTCTTAATCTTGAATGTTTTAAAAATTGCTTTTGACATGCCTTGGATCAGGTTCTTGACATGGGTCCATTTCAAAGGGTGAATTTCTTACAAAGGTTTCTTGGGTATCGTCCTTAGGCATGGGAAGTGGCTTAATATCCTATTGATATTTGAGAAGATTTGGATCATGTGTAGAGTCAAAGATTCTTTCACTATTCACAACCATGAGGTCAAAGGATGTCAATATGTCCTGGGCAAGACCATTGCTAGACCTTGATGGAAGATTTTGATCATGCTTTGGAATATGTTCTTGACATATGTCCTCTAATTCATTAGGTAATGTAGATACATTTTCAATATGATCATTGGTTGAGGGATCTTGGTTCATGTCAATAGGATCAAATACCATCAATACTCCTTGAAATAGATCTTTGTTGGAAGGGTCTTGATCATATCTAAAAATGGCTATTGATGTATGTTGATTTGATCATTAGATGAGGTGGAAACATCTTCAAGGTGTTCATTGATGGATGGATCTTGATTATTGTTTTCAAAAAATTTGGTGGGAATCTGTTGCAAGCCTTGTTGAGTGAGTAATGATTTTTTTTGTTGTTGGTCATGTTATTGTTGGTCTTGTTGTTGTTGTTGCGCCAATGAGGCTTGTTGTTGGTCAAGTTATTGTTGCACCAACAAGGCTTGTTGTTGTTCGAGCTTTTGTTGCACCAACAAGGATTATTGTTGGTCAAGTTGTTGTTGCACCAACGAGGCTTGTTGTTGGTCGAGTTGTTGTTGCACCAACGAGGCTTGTTTTTGGTCAACTTGTTGTTGAGCGAACAAAGTTTGTTGTTGGTCGAGTTGTTGTTGATCCAACAAAGCATGTTTTTGGGCAAGATTTTGTTGAGCCAATGAATTCTATTGTCAGGCAAGTTGTTGTTGAGCCAATGAAGTTTGTGATTGCGAAAGTTGTTGTGCCTGAAAATATTCTAGGGATTTTTGGTATGCTTGTTGATGGATTGCTTGCAGTTACGCTTGGTATTGTGCTTTCCCTTGTCGAGCTTGGTGTTGGGCTTGAGCTTGAGCATGTTCTTGTTGGGCTACTTGAGTGGCTTGTGTAGCTTGTTGGGTAGCTAATTCTGATTGTGCTTGCTGAGCAGCCTACTGTGCAGCTTGTTGGTTCTGGAGTGCCTTTTGGCGGGCAGCTTGTTGAGCATCTTGCAACATGATGGAGAATGAATTTTCCATGTTGTTTTTTGGTGGTGGTGGTGGTGGATTGGGAATTATGTTGATTTTGGGCATTGCTTGGATGGTTGCCACCTATTGTTGCGATATCGATGGAAAAATGGGATGATTTGATATGATGCTTTTCTTTATGATTGGGGTGTTGCTCAGTTTAAATTGATTGATGGTTGGTAAAGGGGGAAGGCTCATGCCTTGATTTTTTGGTTGATAGATTTGTAAGTTTTTATTTTGATTTAAATCTACCAAAGGGAAAGATGTTCCAAAATTTAGATTGCGAAAACTTACATTTGTTGTATCATTGAGGTTTGTAGGAGATAATGATCCTATGTATGGATTGTACAAATGCAAGTTTTAAAAATCAATTGGCATTGCGAGACTTGGATAGTTTGGTTGAATTGGATTACTCATGATGGATGGATCAACTTTATATTCCATGTTCCTCTTGTGTTGCAACCTCGTTTGGACCATAAAATAGAGATCATTTGATCTTACTATTAGAAAAAAAAAGAACTAAGAAGGTCTAATGGTCAAAATATGATGATGAGATAAATGAAGTATGAGTAGTTCGGATGAGTGAAACTCTTGGAGAAATTTTAGGGGTGATGCTAAAATTTTAAGGCTTGGATTGATTTTGATAGTTTGACTAGGTGCATTAAGCCAAATAGGATGAGGGTGAACTTGTAGCCCCTAGGAAATTGTGTTATCCTAGAGAAGACTTGCTCAAGATAATGAATTGGCTAAGTGTGTTAAGTCAAATCAAAGTGATTATGAACTAGTAGACCTTAGTAAGTTATGTTATCCTAAAGGTAAATTTGTTCAAGAGGATTGATAGCTTGACTAGGTGTATTAAGTCAAATGTAATGATGTTGATTTTGCCTTTAAGTTTAGCATGGATGATATTTCAAAGTTCTTAAAATTTTGTTGGTGAAATGAAAGTTTGATTGATGTTTGAGATGATTGAAGTGTTTGACTCGATTCTAGATGAACCTAAGAGGAATTTTCTTACAGGACCAAGGTGGTGAAGAATATTCTTTTCCCTAAGAGTAATTCAAACCCAAAAAACCAAAGTTCACATGAAAACCATATGACCCAAAAGAGAACAAGGACATGTGTGGTTCAATTGTTTGTTATCTTCGTTAGATTCAGTTCCTTTTGAAACAAGCACTTTCTTGATTATGTTTTCAAACTGAATGTCCAATGTCCTAACTTTCTTTTGTCCCACAAAGTGTATTATGTGGAAATCAACATAATCAAGGCAAAGATTATCTATTGTTGACATTAGTGAGAAAATAGAGGTATAAATTCGAATGTTTTAGAAGCCTCTAAGGATAGAATCACTAGGGCAAGAAATAACACTTGAATTTTTTCAATCGTATTTACTTCCTAAAGGGTTTGAAATTTTGATGATTCTTTGAATGGTTTTTTCCACTGTTTTGGATCCAAGAAAAGTGTTTTCGATTCCAATAACATGCATAATCCTAGGCTGAAAAGATAGTATTTTTTGGGATCCCATTTGGATAAACCCAGTTGTGCATATTCGGTGTGGATGATTAGATGCTTGACCACACATGCTCCCCCTTATAGTGCACTCACTTCCTGGATCAGCCAAGCATCAGTACCCATGAATCTGACATGGCATACTTTTCATCTCTACAAAAGAACCGTATATATGCGTGGGATGGCTTTAGAGGACATGACCTCTTGCACCAAAAAATCGATAGTATTTTTGGCTTCTAAACAAAAGTTTGTAGTAAGGGAATCCAGTTTAGGGGGTGCAATAATAAACTCCTTCTGAAATATCTCCCAACCCTTAGAACAAGGGCTTTATGCATCATAAAGATACTAGGGGAGAGTTATCATGCGTCGCTTCCCATTGGCCATGGCTTTCACCATGGACACAAATTTATATAGCGATTTGGAAGAGCTTGGCTTTAGCTCATTACCGCTTGAGTCGTTCCCTTGGGGTGAGTAATTTTTCCCACCAAGGAAGGATCTCTAAAGGTGTAAAATAGCAAGTAAGTGCATTCATACTTCGATCATCTTTGTTTATTTGAAAAAAGAAAGAACACTCACAATGCCTTTTCCTCACACTAAACAAGTTTTGTTCAGTTTTAGAACCCAAATGAAAGTGTGCAGACAATCTTTCTAACAAATTAATATCATAAAAATACTTTGATTCTCAAGATCATCGTGAAGCATGAGAGAAGCACATACGGCTTTTAAATGATATTAATTTGTGAAAAATATTACAAAACATAAAAAACACTTGTTCATTTTTTACCTTGAAAGTAGTGATTTTGATTCGTTTTAAAGCACCAAAATGTAGATGTGAAGTTTCTTGTTCAATTTTAGACAAAGTAAAAGAGCCTAATGAATTTCTAAGTTCAATTTTAATCCAACTTTGACAAAGCATGAATTGAAGATTAATTTTAAGCCCAAAATATGGAGTGAGTTAGTTTAAGACATAAAATAAAAGTGAGAAATGGAGGCCCGAATTATAACACTAAGCATTAAGAAATGATTTTTCAAATCTTTAATTCGATGCTCAAGGATTAATCTTCTTCAATTTCACTCCATTTTATTTTATTCAAATTCCAATGCTCCACTCCAACTCCACCTTATAAACCATCACAATATATAATCTTAAATAATATTTATTTCAAGAAGTTAATGATAAGTTCTAGACAAAATGAATGCATTTAATAATTATAATAAATTCATTCTCATGTAAGACTCTGAGATTGATGATTTCGTAAATGTATGCCAGTCCATAATAAAGCTTGATTAATGATTTTAAGAGAATGAAATCACACAAATTCATAAATTTAAAACTAGAACATGCATTGATGGTTTAAGTGACTCTGTAGAAATGTCAATAGACTTATGCATAGCCTGGGCATGATAATTGCATAAAGACCATTCAATGACAAATACGATTTGGAATGGAAGCTTTAAATCTAGATCACTGCAAATGATAATGAATGACAAAGATTCCAAATATTCTTAAAAATAATTTACAACTCCAAATCTCAAATAGAAACTGATGGGAGGAGTGGAAAATAAATGCCATGTGACATAGAGTTGGGAAGATTGGAAGAAATCACAGCTAATTTCCCTTGCATAATCATTAACGCATTAGTCATCATGCATGTAGTGAGGTTGAAAAGAAAACTAAATCAAACAACCACATGTACTTTTATCTATTTGACATGACACCTCAATTTTAACCAATATTCAACCAACCAAGATTTAAGGTTCGGGTATGTGCAGGATCATCATGGAAGAAATAGGCCCTTAAGTGGCAATAAAATTTAGAAAAATCAGAGTTAGGCAACTTGACGTAAAAATTTGAATAAGTTATCTATATTATTTCAAAAATATGTAAGAATAAAATTTGTTGAAACTTGAGTTTAGTTTCTAAAATACTAGGTTTATTTAAAAAAATTAAAAATCTATTTGGTGAAAATTCAAAATTTCAATGCTGTAGTACTTAAATTTCAGGGAAAAAATAAGAAGTAGGTGTCTGTCTGACCACCCTAACCACAATAAAATGATAATATTTTTTTATAATATTTTAGATATAAGTAGGGGACTCATGTCCCGATGTGATGCATAATTTTTTGTAATTTTTTTCCAAGTAAATAGTTAATTATGATTTTATTATTACAATTTAAAAAAAAAAAATAACTTGTATGTCTAACCACCTTAATTTGGTCAAAACTTCATGAAATTCATTTTTTTTTTTAAATCCTATAGTATGCAAAGCATAGAATGTGACACATGTTTCGGATTCAAAAATTGTGATACCATTTGAAAGTTATAGATGTTTTCAATCAGCCTATCAATGAGGACTTTAGTCGTAATTCAAATAGAAAATGAATAATAATTATTCATTAAATTCAAAGTAAAGTATAATTTATATTGGTGGAAGCTGAAAATATCCTTTAAAAACCCTCTTTGTTTCATCAATTTTGGGTAAAAAAAAGGTCGTCAGCCACATGGGTCATCATATCACTTAGATATCACAACTTTTTGGCCCATCATGATCCTGCACATACCCATGTAGTGTTGATCCCATTCACAGATATTCAAAAAACTTTTCCATGGCTCAGTTAAAAATAAAATCAAAACTCCTTATGTATGGTGGAGAATAAAGGAGAATAGATGCAGGACTTATAAAGTAATAATAAATAATAAATAATTGCATGAGTTAAAAGTCATCTGCAATTTCAAACGACAATCGTCTGTCTTTCAAATGCCACCTTCTTCCCTTGGGTCGTGACTATTTGTAGGAAGCCATGGTGCCACATAGAGTCATTTCTTGGCATAAAAACACATGTATTTTTGAAGGATTGGTGTTCCTATTGCTCAAGCTTGCAATGTGAAGTCGAATGTACCTATTTGTCACATAAGTACAAATTTTGACAGATATGTATAAGATCATGCAGAGGAAATATAGGTGGGTGAGATGGATTCTTCGAATTGAGTGAATCTCAAGAAGTGTAAAGACAAATGAATGACCTGCCAACATTTAATAACATTCAATGTTTAGGACAACACTATCAAAAAAGAAAGAAAAGTATGCCTATTACGCCAAATTACTGAGAAATAAACAATTGATTGACATAGAGTGCAAGTGTCCATGGCATCATTCTTGCGTCTATCATTTTCTTTGATTGGTGAGAAGATATGCTAAGAAAAGATCACCTATGTCTAAGTCATTGTCTACACTTAACTTAAAGAAAACCTTGTTAGTCAAAGTATGTCAGACACTCTTGTAAAATGTTGAATGCAAAATATTTGCATGAAAAGTAATGATGGGTAGTAGTAAATGCACTATATTTTCTTAGAATGCAATTGATTTCATTTAATGAATGTAAATGGCATCAACAACAAATGAATAGCTAATTTTTGAAACTTTCAATCTAATGATGCAATTGGCAGTTGTGAAAAATAAGGAATAAGTGCTTTAATGTGATTGGTAGGTGTAAATTCAAAATTTGACACTCTTTTCCAAAACATAATGGAAATATGCTAGTTTTTCTCCTCTTAAACGCATTCAATCACCTATCACTCAGTCAATAACTCATATAGCAGCAAATGTACAGATTGCCCAACATGAAGAAAATTAACCTACACATTTGACTTACTAGGAAGCTCATTAACTTACGCACTTATGGGTCTTGTATCACAAACCTTCCCACACAAATAAAAATGTACCAGAGGATTACACACAAGGTTTTGGATTGTAAAAATAGTGGATGGTTGCTTCACTAGTAAAGAGGTCATCTATCAATGTGATCTTCACTCATCCTTTTGAGGACTCTGCCAAAGTCAAGAACCTCATGGCGGACAAATTGAACAACTTCATAAAGGAAATTAAGGCGCTATATAAATTTTTTATCATAGGTTTGATAAAGGCTCATAATGACATCAAAATTGATAGCTCATGGCGGGCTGTGAAATGCAAAATAATAACTTCAGTGGTCAATTTTCCCTCAACAGCTACGAGTGCCTCGTGGAAAAAGGTAGAAGGTTGATTCGGCCCAAGAATTTGAGTTGATTCTCAGGCAAAGTGATGGGTCCTTCCTGTCACAATAGTAGTCAATCGATGTTTCATCTCTCTCACCAAGTATCGGGTGTTGGCAAGAAGTTGAGTCCACTTTTTGGCCAAAAAGTGGAAGTGTTTTCCCTGATTTTCAGAGTTTGACGCATTTTGACCTTAAAATTTGAAGCACTTAGAGATGAAATATTCAAACAAGTCATTCATCATAAAATGTATTACTCGGAGTCTAGTTTCCAAATATGTAATTTATTTCAATACCCACATTGCACAAATTGAGTTTCAATAGGATTTTGTAAAAGCCACTATTTAAATGTCATTTTTTTACCATACCATGCACGTGTACGACATTAATATTTTGACTTAAATTATCATATTTTTCTAAATCCTTTTGGGAAAAAAATTGTAACTCACTGAAGTGTGCCCTGGATATTTTTTTGTAATTATTTATTGAATATTTTTTTTTTGTTAATTTTTTATCAGACATATTTGTTGTTTAGAAAAATTGTCGTCTACAACACACATAAGATGACCTAAAGTTATCATTTTGTCCATTTTTTTTTTTAAATTGAAAATAATTTTCTGAAGTTTGCCCTTGTGCAATCCGTTCATCAAAATGTTATGTTGATCAAAAGTTATTAAAATAGTAAAAAACACTGATATTTAAAGTTTATGGACCAATTTCATCAAAAATTAATTGAAAAATAGAAAAAATAATCCAATTGTAAAAAAAATTACATATTTGGAATCTACATTGTCTCATCTAAAATGGGTTTTAATTTCGTCAAAAAATTCTGCAAAAAAAGGTGTCAGCCATATGCCCAATCTCAGTATTTTTTTGTGACATTGCTAGGACCTTCAACTTGTAGGTCAAACCAGGTCCAACGCTTAGGTTTGGGTCCCCAAGCCTTTTCCCAAACCAAAAAACAAAGCAAAAACCTGACCAAAAATTAAAATTAAAAAAAACGGGATCCTGTTTCATAATTTTTGTTTTTATGAATTTAAGAAACAGGATCCCGTTTCAAAATGGGGTCCCATATTTTAAAAAGTGGGATCCTGTTTGAAAACAAGATCCAAATTTTAAAAATACGGGATCCCGTTTCTTAAATTCATAAAAAAATAAAAATTCTTATGAAACGAGATCCCGTTTTTGGCTCGGGGTCCCGAACCTTAACGAGATCCCATTTTTTGCAAGTGGATTTCATTTTTTTTGCCTAAGGCAAAAATTTCCACATTTTGTGGAATCATCTTTATGCTTCTACCCTACCTACATGTTTGATTAGCATAAAAAAAATGTACCAGTATATGGAAGTGCACTCATCAAAATTATCGTTATCAAAGTATCCATGTATAAATATGCATTCAAAATACAGAAACATAGACTATCGAATCATTGTGCCTACATAAAGATATGATAAATAAATGTGTAGAGGTAGAGGATTTATGATGTATGTGTATTTAGTTAATATTCAATATCATCCTTGGCAAAGATGGTGTCATTGAAGTTATAGTAGTGCTAACATATTTATCTGATATAATGATGAATAAATGTAGTAGGTTAAATAAAACCTCAAATAGAAGAAATGAAATGCACTGATTATCTTCCTATAAGGAGGAGGATCCTTCGACTGTTATCAATGCTACATACATGTTTGAACATTTTCCAATAGCTAAGCTGATTTAGGGTTAGCAAGGCCCCTGGTGGATGAGGAAAATTGTGTCTTGATTCTGAGCGCCATTTATAGAAATTTTGACATTCTGCTTGCCTAGTTCATGGGTGAAGAAGCAGTGGAGCTCAAATGCTTATCAGATGAAAAAAATATCAAAAGGATTTTCAAATGCTCTGGTGAGATTCAAAGTTAGAGACAATTGATGACAGTAAAGAGAACTAAGGTAACAGTGGCATCAATGGCACCAACAAATACATATCAAATTATGAAGAAAAACAAAAGATAAATGGAGTCTTCAAAAATCCATTAATTTATAGAAGATATGTTAGATTAATAAAACTACTAGCATTGGTGAGTCACAAAATCTATGGAAGCATATTTAAAGATATATTTAAATACATCTTATATTTTAAAGATTGCACACTATCGATATCTAGTTAGCCGACACGGTGAATCATTAGGAAATGATGGAAACATAAAAATAACTAAATATAGCACTTACTAGATGCTAATTGTACGAACTATAAGGACTTTGAAAATGGTAGAAGATGTAACAATGGGAAGTGGCGCTTTGTTTTTTTTTGACATGTGAGATGATAAAAATGAAGATGATGTAATTGATTCATAATCGATTGCAAGCTTGGCCTCTCTAGAACTTCCCAAGCAAAAATCTAATGCTAAAGACAAATCTAAGACTTCCCAAAACAAAGATGCAACTGGAAAAAATAAAGATGTCAAAGCATAGGGAAAAGGAAAAACAAAGGCTACATTTGCACACAGATCAACAGTTGCTGGTAAATCTACAATAGATAGTAAGTCTACAAAAAAAAATGATCAAATGGAACACAAATTTGATCATTCTACTAATAATGATACTTATCTCGGGTCTGGTATAGCAGAGAAAAACATTTTTCCTAAAACTAAAACCTGTCAGTTAGAGTGCATACCTTATGATGATGTATGTGCATCAAAAGCAGGTGAACTATTTGGAAAATTCCTTAAAGAAGCATGGAAAAGGCATGTGATGAAGTGTAATAAGAAATTTTAATGGTGTCCCTACTCTGATAAACAAATGCTCATGGCTTGAGAATATCACACACAATATGCCTGAAAATTATCTATTCAAGACAAATTACCTTCGCAATAAAGATATCAATAGAGAAAAAGAAAAAACGGCCAAACACATTCACTAATCTATCTTCGAATAAACCAGAAAACTTAGAGCATTGGATGGGTATGTGCAGGATCATGATGTGCCAAAAAGTGGCGATATCTAAGTGATATGATGACCCATGTGGATGACAACTTTTTTTTTACCAAAAATTAATGAAACGAAAAGTGTTTTTAAAGGAGATTCTTAGCTTTCCACCAATATAAATTATGATTTACTTTGAAATTAATAAATAATTATTATTCATTTTCTATTTGAATTACGACTAAAGTCTCAATTGATAGGTTGATTGAAAACATCTATAACTTTCAAACAGTATCACATTTTTTGAATCCGAAACATGCATCACATTCTATGCTTGGATAATATAGGATAAAAAAAAAATGAATTTCATGAATTTTTGACCAAGTTAAGGTGGTTAGACATATGAGTTTTTTATATTTTTTTAAAAATGTAATAAAAAAATCATAATTAATTATTTACTTGGAAACAAATTACAAAAAAATATGCATCACATCGGGACATGAGTCCCCTACTTATATCTAAAATATTATCATTTAATTATGGTTAGGGTGGTCAGACAGACACCTACTTCTTATTTTTTCCCTAAAATTTAAGTACTACTCCATTGAAATTTCAAATTTTCACCAAATAGATTTAAAAAATAAATAAATAAACCAAGTAGTTTAGAAACTAAATTCAATTTTCTACAGATTCTATTCTTACATATTTTTAAAATAATATAGATATTGCCACTTAAGGGCCTGTTTTTTCCATGATGATCCTGCACATACTCAGATTCTACCTATCAAGTGATTTCTCTTTCAGTGAGAAAGGCAGGTATATATATTTGAATAGGAATATTTTTTTTTACAAATTAATTTGATTCCTATAGGCTAAGAGTTTTGGTATGCTCTCCCTCTAGCGCCATTTTGTGGATGCATTTTCTACATTTTCTCAAAAACAACAAACATTAGTATTTTTAGTTAAATCAAGAAAACCAAATAGAGCATCCCTATGAAATATCTGATCATTCCTAAGCGAACAAGATAAATTAGAACAAAAACAACTAAGTAAAAGCATAAGAAAGATCAAACTTTATTCCATAGTGGGAGTGGTACCTCTTGAAATGTTGAAAGAAAGCCCTTTCCCACCCCTTGATAAAAAAGATTCCCGAAATGAGAGATGATGCAAATGCCAAGATTGTGCATCAAATTGTGTTATTCTAAAATTGTGTTGTGTTGTGTTGTTGAAAATCCTTGCTTTTATAGATTCAAGGTTGGAAGAGTGAGATATTTTGATGAATGTGGGATCATTCATAAGCCAATGACAAGATGCCACTTGTCAAGATTTGAGAGGAAGAGGAATGTGCAAGTTTTGGTCAATGTGCCAATTTCAAATTTGAATTTTTTTGAAATGACATGTTTGGGGAGGGTGAAAAGTGCATTAAATTCCAAGTTTGAATTTTTGACTTGCGCAAGAGATGTGTAAGAGCATTTAATGCATTTTTTGAAGGGACAAGTCCTTTGGAAGGAAGATTCAAATTGATAGAATATTCCATCTTGATGCCCTTTTGAAAGAAATTAGAAGAATTAATAAATAAAAGAATTGATTTATTGGTGCAAGTGGGTGGGTTAGTTGAGAGTTTAGATTTGACTCTAGTTGAGTCAAAAGCTAGAGAATGAGTGATTATGATTAGAGGTTAATTAATCCAGATTAATTAATTTGGAGGATTTTAGGAGTTTGATATTTTATTTAAATCATTTTGATTTATTGAATCAAATGAGAAGAACTTAAGGAATTAATTAAATAATTTTATCTATTTAATTAAATACGATGAAGCTTAGGGAATTAATCAATAATGTTTTTTACTCATTAATAGGATAATTTGATGTTAGTTAGAGCGAGATGTATGATATCTATTTTACTTGTCTACACCTTTAAAAAAATCAAGTTGAATAGGGCCACCAAGTACAATTTTGGTGGTGCTACTCCTTGGGTGGTAGATCTAAGTGGATCCACTTGAGGTAGAGTGGAGGTGGTGGTGTGGTGAAAGTTAGTACATAATTGAGAATATAACCAATAGAGTCTAGAAGCAATGACTCTTTCACACTGCTCAATGGCTCTTAGCTCCTTGCATTGGGAGGAATTCACTGCTAAATCCTAAGTGATTTTGGTTTTACCAAAAAATCATACCTACTCGCATAGTTCTCATGACTAATAATGTATGCGTGATCTATAAAGGATAGATAATAAAGTCAATTATAGAGGATAAATAATATTTCTTTACAACCATAAAAAATAGCCAATTTTTTTCCTAACTCTAAACATTATCGAGTTTTATATTGGTTTATAATATTTCGGGATTTCTTAACTCAATGGTGTGGCCTATTTTCACAAAAAAAATCATAACAAAAACACTCCAAATTAATAATGAGGTTGTATATTTAAAGTTATTATAACTTGATCAAGAAATGACTATCAAAACACTCAAGAACTTAGATCTTCATTTGCAAAACTTGTAATAGCATAAGAATCAAATGCACATTTCTACTTTATAAACAATTAAGAACTATAAATTATTTAGTCGAGTAAGTATCACCTAACAACCTATTTTATATTTGACCAGCTTCATTTATATCAAAATATCAACCACCCTTCAGATGAAAACTCTTAACACAAATCAAAATGATCATAAATTGTCCTATAATTTTTGTCACCGTGCTTATTTAATGCAAATGCATGATAAATTATATTTGTAGTAGAGCTCCTAGTAAAACACAATTTTTCATCCAATTAATTTTTTATTATAACTAAGACTCATATTGTAACTTAGTTACTCATCCCAATAAATATGGGAGAATACCTCATAGGCATTTATAATTCCACATTTTCTCAACTGTAGTTGCATGTTTATAATCGATTTTTCTGTTGATTCCATTTTGTTAGTTTATTATTCTACATGTTTGATATATTGAAAGGATGAAGTGTTATGAAAGTCCTATATCTTTGGAATCACGCCACCCTTCAAATAAATCATGCCACCCCTCAAAGATAACTAAAATACTTCATAGCTCTCCTTGTATGCTACTTTAAAACTAAAATAAATTGGAGCAAAGATCTTCAAAGCCATAGTTATAGAGTTGAACTTCAAAGCTAAAACATTAGATCTACAACTTCATGCCTAATTCAAAGATTTAACCTTAGGTTTGAACTTCTATCAACATCCAAAAAATCAAAATACTCTTAAAATATAAAATTTGTATCTTTTGTCTAGGTAAAATATTAGAGCATACTAAAATTTTAGCATTAATGACTTCCAAAAAAATACCAAATATATATTTCCTATATTGTATTTTATGCAAGTTATAGATCTTAAATATATACATAAATCCATTTTGAAACATGAGATAAGAAGAAAAAACAAATTACTTTTAGACTCTAGATGAGATAATTGATTCTCACTAATCATATCTTAATGTAGGTGCATTTAATACCAACTTTTACTATTTAGTCATTTCTAGTTTCCCACTCATCCATGATTTCAATTAGTATAGTCTTTCATGTGTCTAGTACATTGATTAGTCCCAACTCTTATTGGTTGTCATTCAAGCCCATGCTGGTTGGAGACATTCTTAGGTAGTCTTAATTTGTGCTCATAATTACACATAAATCATACACACAATCACACTTATAAAATAAATTATAAAAGTTTCAATTTTTAATTATTTCACCTATCATATGACTTCCCATAGTGTCTTTCATCTTATTGAGTTTATGATAGAGCAGAGATTTTCCTTAGTGAGAACAATTAATATTTGATTGTTGTTAAGTGAAAAATATAATTATGTTTTAGCAATGAGAAAGCAAACTCTTGTGATGTTTTGATTATTCTAAGACTTATGAATAATATCTATCAATATCTAATTGAATAATTCTAGACTACAATTAACAAAAAAAAAAATCTTTTTAAAATACTAAAAATAAATATTAATTTAAAAAAAAATTATTAATAAATAATATTTTTATGTTTTATTCACTTGATTACTGAAGATACACTCAGATTTCTTTTAGATCTAAATCTAAATTTTCTCTATTTTAAGACATTTGCTAAAATAGCTTAGATAACGAGATAAGCCAAGAGATCAGGTGTAAAAATAAAAGCAATTAATAGTAATATTCTCTTAACTGGAAAAATATATAGCTATCTTCTGTTCTCTCTCGAGAGTTACAATATATAATAGAAAACCTAAAACAGAAGTTAATTATAATTAAACATATGATCATTTTGACTGTAGGAAAATTTACCGTCAACAATTTACCATAGGAAAATTCAGATCATGACAAATTCAGTGTCAAGTAAAATTTACGACCAACAATAATATATTTTCTAAACTAATAACAAACAACGACTTACACTTATTAAATTCTTTCAATTCATGCAATTAAAAACTAAAACACAAATTAAGTCATTTACTTCTCTATGTACTCAGTTATTTGAGCTAGTTTAACGAATTTCATAGAATATATCAAAATTCAATGTCGGATGAGGGAAATCTTTGAAGAAAGCCCTGGATGTGATAGCACAGGAATGTCAAGGGTTCCTTCCAACATCCGAACGACTCTTTTCATGGAACACAACGCCACCAACACCATTCGTTCCAACTGTCTTGTATTTATATCACTTGTGCGTTGCTGCTCTACCAAATTTACATGGTCTCCATCTCCCAAGCAATCTTACGCCCAATCAGACAAGATGTTCTCATTTTCTGGAATATCTACCTTGGACATAATTGATGGATTACTGTTTCTGCTCGACCAAGTTTACAAGCCCTCCATCTCTCATGAAATCGTATGCCTAGTTAGACAAGATGTTCTCATTTTCTGGAATATCTACCTTGGCCATTTTTCTACAACAAATGATTTCTAATAACATAACTCCAAAACTATACACGTCTACTTGAACAGTAATTGCCATGCCCCTCTGCCACTCAGGTGCCCGGCTCCATATGCATCGCAAAACAATAGGACAGGAGCAAACATTATATCGAACTCGAAATATGTGGACTAATTTTTAATGGATTTTGCCAGAGAGAGTCCAAATTAAATTCAAACTTAACTGTAGCAGTGAATGTCACCTAAAGAGGCAGGAGACAACAGAGCACAACAGAAAATAGAAGGTTTAGATGGCACACATCAGCCACGTAAACTGTCAATGCTTAGAATGTGTTAGTTAAGCCAACCCAGTTTCATAGACTGTTTTAGTATGATGAAAGATATTGAAACCTCTTTTACCCCCAACTAACATATAATGCAGAGACATTTTTTTATCAATCTTTTAGCCTATATTGTCTAGTTCATATTTTGGCTAATTCCATTTTATTTTTTGTTAATTTTTTATGGCTCAAAGGTTAACTTGGAATTTTTTTGGGTGATGTTAAAAGGTGTTTTGAGATCAATAATAATGAATTTCTGAAATGTCTGTATTTAACAAACAATATATTTTGCTACAAAGAACAATAATAATGTTTGAATGCCATTTCTTGCAGACTTAAGAATCATAAATACCAAGTAAATCTTGCAAGTTTATAAGGTTTGTTTTTTCTTAAAATATATTTGAATGTAGAGGATTTTTTTAATAAAAGAGTGAATAATAGAAAAAAAATTGTTATTTTGAGTGTAATATATTATTAATTGTTTTAAAGATTTAAAATTTAAGGAATTAATCTAATATTTGAATCATGTTATTTGTGATTTATTCTTAAGTCAAGATCAAGTAATATGTTAATAAAATAAACTTTAAAGAACAATAAAATAATAATAATGGCGCGAGTGGTCTACAATGGTCATGGCAAACTGCAACGGTCTGATGGTGGTCATCATTTTGGAAGAGGACAAGAAGTCCATAGATATTATCGTCAAGAAAAAAGTGAAGGCATCTTGAAGTCGGAATGATGGGCCTGCTACACGGGTGAGCATTCCAAACCTAGGGTTGAGGACCATGGTCGAGATGCGCACCATTCAAAAAAGGAGGAGCTGGTTTTGAATGGTCACCAAAGTAGAGGGGGTTACCATAATGTTGCCTTTTGTAGACCTCATCAACAAGATGGAGGAAAAAAATCTTTTGGGGGTCTCCCATGCATGGAGGGATCAAGTCATGGTTGGAACCGTAATTGGAAAATGGTTCTAATCGATGGGTCTGGTAGAGGAAGAAAGAGAAACATGAATGGGAGGAGGTCAAGGAAGATGAGAAAAGTGGAGATTCTCAATAGGAGGAGTCTCAGTTGGGTAATGGAATATTGGGCGGTAGGGCTACTCTCATGGTCAGCTCTATAAAGCTCCAAGCCAAGGTTTAAAGGTTGGAAAACCTGGGGTTGGTCAGAAAATGGTATGATGTGGATCTTAATTAGACCTATCTTGTTAAATGGTGGAAAGATCGATAGGGACAGGATCTCCAATTTAAAACCCTTCAAAAATAGTTTTTTCTTATCATTTTCCCATCTAGAAATCTAAGAAATAAGATAGTGAATGGATTTTGGGTTTTGGATGGATGCGGTTTTTACCTAAGGCATTGGAACTTGGAAGGTCAGATTCAACCCAGAATCACATGTTGTGGAGACTTTTCAAGACTTGTATGGGCTTCCTAACCTTCCTCTAGAATATTGGGAACCAAATATCCTTGAGGAGATTAAGAATAGATTGGGAACTTTTGGTTGTGTTGAAAAAAGGAGGAAGGGAATCGAGTCCAAATAATATGTGAGAATATGCGTCGAAAACAACCTAGTGCGACATATTTGGGATCAAATTAATTTCATCATCAATTATGGTGGCTGGGTACAAAAACTAGAATGAGACTCTTTCACTCAAATTATTTTTGTGTGGCCTTTGGGTTTTAGAGTGCTATTAAAAAATCAAGGGAAATCGAGTTCTTCTTTGGTGTCTAAGAGTCCTCATAGGAGGGAGAAAATAGTGTTAAAAACTAAACCACATGAAAATTTATCAACACCCATTATCGTTTACATGGAAGCACCTATCAATGGATCATAGGTTAATATGGAAAAGGAGAGAGGGGCAAGCCTAGGGTCAACTGGTAGTCTTGAGCAGTTTGTCTCAAATGTATTAGATTCAACAAAAAAGGATGGAGTGGAAGAGAAATGGGTTGAATAGAATCTGTCTTTAGATGATGAGATCTCAGAGGCTTTGGACATTTTAGGAGAATATTGTAGAAAGATGTATCTATAGTCCTTGATAGAAGTTGGTAAAGAATTAGTGGTCCTCACGAAGACAACAAAAGAAAGTTCCTAGGATGTAGGGGAAAAGGGGAGCCTAAAGGAATAGATCATGATGGGTTTCTTATAGGGAATGGTGAAGGATGTGAGATCCTTAGCCCTCAATATGGGTTAAAAAGGAAAATAACTCAAGGCTTAGCAGAAGCTAGAGAAAAATTAGGAATTCATTGTAAGGAAATGGAAAAAATGACACTAGACGAGGAAGAATTTCAAACCAAGAAAAATGCAGATGGGATGGAGATGCTAACGGTCAAAATAAAATTGAATCAATGATGAAATTAGGGATGAGCGATGTTCTTCCTAAAAAAAAATGAGGCTCATAACATGGAATGTTAGGGGCTTAAACGCTCCTAAAAAATGGTGTCTTATAAGGCATCATATAGAATTTTGTTAGGCAGGTATAGGTTTATTGCAAGAAACAAAATTGGGGGATAAGGATTTGGTCTCTTTTAGTAGAAATTTGAAACAATGGAAATGGATTTTTGTTGGTGCTAAAGGGGCCTCGAGGGGACTTCTAATCATGTAGAAGCCCCAAGACATTTTGGTGGAAGAACTTGCCAGCAGTCAACACTTATTAGCCTGTAGAGTTAGAAGCATACATTCGTGTCTTCATTTCATGATGATAAATGTTTATGGCCCATATTTAAATGTTCAAAATAGGATTATTTGGATATAATTGGATGAGGCCCTTAATAGTTATTATGATCAAAGATTTTATATTTTGGGAGGTGATTTTAATGCTATTTTGCACCCGAAAGATGAAAAAGGTGGTGTGGGTCGAGCTCTTCAATCGCAAATGGATTTTCAAAGTTTTATAGAGAGAAACATGTCATTGGAAATTCAAATGGGTAACAATAGCTTTACATGGATAAATCATAGAAAGGGGTTCTACAGTATTGTGAAAAAGGTAGATAGATTTTTCTTCAAATGTAATTTGAGCTCTTTTCCTTTCAAGTTAGACAATAGAATAAATTTTGGGATTGGGTTAGATCACTACCTTTTTCAACTTCAAATTTATGGGGAGAAAGGGCCTATTCCGTGCCCTTTGAATTTTGAAATGATGTAGTTCAAGGACCAAAACATCATTAACCTGCTAGAACCCTAGTGGAAGGAATGCAATTCAGGGGGATAAAAAATGTTTAATTTAGTCATCAAGATGAAATATTTAAAATAAAAGTTAAAGCAGTGGAACAAAGATAGTTTCAAGAACATTTTTGAGGAGACAATCAAAATGGAAGCAAAACGAGATGCTTTGCTTGAAGAAATTATTAAGAATGGAATGGATGATGTCCAGTTTGAGAGAGAAAATGGGTTGTTGAAGAAGCTTAATGTGGTGCTAACGAAAGAGGAAATTTTCTCGAGGCAAAAATCAAGAGAGGTGTGGTTGCATGTAGGAGATAAGAACACAAAAAAATTAACAACTCAACTAAGGCAAGGCGAGAAGTAAACAGGGTGGCTTGTATAAAGGATTCTAGTGGACAACAAATTGAGGATCCGCTAGAAATTAAAGATTCAGTGGTGTCTTTCTTTCAAAATATCCTTGATGATCAGGAAGGATCTAATTTGGAGCCTTAAAAGGAGATTTTAAGGAATATCCCAAATTTTATCTCCCCTTCTCAAATGAATTCTTTGAATGCTAACTTTTCAGAGGAGGAGATAAAGGCTACAACATTTGACTTGGAGCCTAAAAGGGCTCCTGGGCCGGATGGGTTCCCAATTGTATTTTTTAAAAGTGTTGGGCATATGTGGGTAAGGAGGTTTCAAAAGTAATTGAAGATTCCAGGAGTTCAGGAAATCTCCTTAAGGAATTGAATAACACTTTAACTTCACTTTCTCGCAAAAAAGAAAAGCCCGAGTCTTGGGAGGAAATTTTCCCAACATCGCTTTGTAATACGCTTTATAAAATTCATTCCAAAGTTGTTGAAAATAGACTTAAGATGATTCTTTCAACCATAATCTCAAAAGAACAAAGTGGGTTCATCCTTGGAAGAACAATTCTTGACGGGGTGATAATTGCAAAAGAGGTGATCCACTCCATTCAAAAGACAAAGAAACCTACTATTCTTTTGAAATTGGATATTAATATTCAAGCATATGACAAGGTAAATTGGTGCTTTCTTTTTAAAGTATTGGAGGCTTTTGGCTTTTAGAGAAGTTGGTTGGACTAGCTATTTGGTTGGGTGCTTGACCAAGATATTTTGTTCTAGTTAATGGGTCACCTAAAGGTTTTTTCATGGCCTCAAGGATTTTAAGGAAAGGTGACCCTTTGTTATCATTCCTATTTATCAATATACATCTGAAGTGTTGGGACGTTCATTGAAGGAAGCAAGAAAGACTGGCTGGGTGGATGGACTTCAGGTCACATATGGATTTCCATCTGTTATGCATCAAAAATTTGTTGATGATACAATGTTGTTTGGAGTGGCCTTGGTTAGGGAATCCAAAAGAATGAAAGAAATTTTGGACAAATATTTCATTGCTTTAGGGTAGGACGTTAGTGTTGCAAAATCATAAGTTGTTTTCTTTAATATTAATTGTTTAAGTGAAACCCAGATCCTAAGATTGTTGGGGTTCAAGAAGGATCAAATGCCATGTAAATATTTGGGCCTCCCACTGGAAAAGGATGTTCAAAATGGTAACTATTGGACCTCCCTATTTGTAAGGTACAAGGAGTGACTATTCTCTTGGATAGACCATTGGTTGTCTTGGGTGGGGCAACTAACTATGATGAAATTGGTTATTTAGGCTCTTCCTATACTTATGATGTCTTGCTTGTAGATGTCAGTTGGTACTGAAAAATCCTTGAATAGAATCATGAAATATTTCTTTTGGAAATGAATTTTAGATCAAAATAAAATTCCCCTTATCAAGTGGCAGAAGGTTTTTGAGAAAAGTGAGAAGGATGGGGTAGGGGTAGGTCTCAAAAATTTGTTTTGCAAAATAAAGAACTAGGAGTGAAATTGGCGTGGGTGATACATTCTCACCCTAAAATAAAATGGGTGAAATTAGTTTAGGTGAAGTATATAGATATTGATTCAACATGTTTCTTTACTGCCAATTCCTTACTTAATGGGTCTCAAATTTGGAATTTTATTAAAAGCTCAAGAGATCTAATTTTGGATTATTAACCTAGGAGGTAAAAGTCGGTGGTGAGGAATTGTTTTGGGAGGTCTATTGGGAAGGTTTTCCCATTCCAACGAAGGATCCTAAGTTAGCTATTGTTTAGCAAGGGACATTTCAAGCTTGGGGGTTAAGGGTAAATGACTTCTTTGATATCTCTTCTTCTGGCAAAGGGGGGGTTTACATTTGTAAGTCTATCAGATAACTAGGTTCTCAAGAGCACAAGATGGAAGCCTTTGAGCAAGAAATGAATAAAATGTGGCTGTGGAAAAAGTAGGGATGGGATAGATTGAGGTGGAATGCTTCCTCTAATGGAGATTACTCTGCTAAAATTGGTTATGATGTTTTGGATTCTGAAGGGGAGGATGTTCCAAGTTTTCCAGTTGACCTTTATTGGAATAAGGATTGTCTTCCCAAGGTAGACATTTTTACCTGGGCAGCAACCCAAGTCAAAGTCCTTACAGGGGATAGGTTTGTCAAATTGGGCTACTATGGGCCTTCTAGATGCTCATTGTGCCACAAAAATGAAGAGACTATTGATCACCTACTCTTGAATTGTTAATTTTTGCAGAGCATTTGGAGGTGGTTGTGTGTGGAACTTAATTGGAAAACACCTCTTCCAAAACATTTGATTGATTTATTAAAGTCATAGGCAACGAAGTTGAAAAATTTAGTTTTTGGTGATTTATGGGTCTCTAGTCCATTGCTAGTGTTATGGGAAATATGGAAGGAGAGTAATAGATGCATTTTTCAGGAGAACAAGATGTGTATTCCAAGGTTGCAATACAAGATAGAAGCTTGCATTGTAGAAATTTTTAATGCAAGAGTGGAGGAGTTGAATACTAAAAAAGGAATTGTTTTATCTTGTGATTCATGGATCTTAAAGCATTGGTTTGGAATCAAAACTCCCTCGTATGGGGGAACCGGGGCTGCAAATTTTATGGACTTGAATAAAGTAAGGTGGTTTGGCTTCCTCCTAACCCTAGCCGGGTAAAGCTAAATTTTGATGGAGCTTCAAAATGGAATCATGGCCCCTCTAGAGCGAGATGCATTGTTAAAGAATATAAAGGGAATATTTTGTGGAAACTAGCAATAACTCTCAATGAAGGAATGAACAATGTTACTGAATTTCAAGCCTTAATTTTGTGTTTGGAGCTCTATGAAAAATTGGGTGTGAATCAAGTAATTATAGAAGGGAATTCTCTACTAGTTATAAATGTTCTAAGGTCTAAAAATATTCAAAGCTAGAATTTGGGGGAGATGTTGGATGAAACATTTGAATTGATCAAGAATTTCGAGCAAGTAATGTTTACTCATACTTTCAGAGAAGGAAACTTAGAGGAAAATATTCTTTCTAATCTAGGTTTTATGGGCCAGGACCTAAAGGAAATAGTTGTCATCCGAGTTTAAGGATTGCGGGTGGATGGGTGGGCTCCCCTTCCAACATGGAGGAGGGACGTGGCCGAAAGGTCAGGAGTGCTAGCAAGCTAGGAAAGACCATCGACGTGGGCATGTTTTCACAAGTTGAAGGTGGAGGAAAATGTCTCATCAATTAGTATGTGGTATGATGGCAAGGTGATGGTTGCCTTCCCAAGGCTAGCTATTGTGCTTGGATACTGATGGACATAGTCCTTCAACTGGGTTTTGGCACGTTTTGAGGTGCCTCATTAGTGAAGCTGATGACAATTTATTACTTGGCAGAAAGCTTTGATGGGTGATTTTAAGCCCATTTCAGGTGTCTATTTTCCTCATTATTTTTTCATTGGTTGCAGATGGTGCAAATTATCTTTTTGATAGAGTGTTGTCTACGCTTGGGTATCGATGGCCAAGCACTCAAGTTTCGAGATCAAGGTGTCGTTGGATGGGCTGGAAAAGTTTGGGGCAGGCAACCCAATCTCTTTGAAGAAATCAACTCACCAAACTTCGTTCAGAGCAATAATGGACCAGAGATTGAAAGGGGTCCTCCTTAAAAATGACCCCTTGGTAGCAGTGGTGACCAAGATGATCATGGGGCTCATAAATTTTTAGAATAAAGAATATGGAAGGGATAATTTGTAAATCTCTTCCAAGTTTATGGTGCCCCTTCGAGATAACAAAGTGGACAAAGTAGAGGCAAAACTGTTGCTTGAATTTTTTCCTAGGGAGGAATTGCTGGAAGGATTTGATGAGGATTTGAGGGCTGTGGTGGTATGAAGAGGCACTCCACATTCAAGTGACTTGGAGCTTTTCTAGGGTTCAGACAAGGCTATCAAACTGTATCCATTTCTTCTTTATTTGAGTAGACCTGAACTCATGAAGCATAGGATGATAGCGACAGTGGAGGTGGAGTTCCTGAAGAAATTCTTTGGACTTGTGGTTGTTGGAGGAGTGGATTGGAATAATGACTTTGTAGAGTTCGCAAAATTAAATCAATTTTTCTAAGTGTGGCTAGTGGCCCTGGTTTAGTAAGGTAGTGTTTTTTTGTATATAATTATTGGGTTAGTCTCGGGTTGAAGGCATTAGCCATGGTGGTTTTTGGGCATTAATACAGTTCTAGTAGACTGTGGGTAGGGTGGTTGGTGGTTGTCCATATTGAAGTTGGGTGGATTTTTTTGGCATGGATTGGTGCTTGAAGGGTAATCCTCATTCTTGCATTCGTAGACATTTGTATTTCCAGACTCTTATTAATTTAAATCAAATCTTGCATGGGTATGTGCAGGATCATGATGGGCCAAAAAGTGGTGATCTCTAGGTGATATGATGGCCCATGTGGCTCACAATTTTTTTACCCAAAACTGATGAAACGAAAGGGTTTTTCAAGGAGATTCTCAGCTTTATACCAATATAAATTATGCTTTACTTTGAATTTAATAAATAATTATTATTCATTTTCTATTTGAATTATGACTAAAGTACTAATTGATAGGCTGATTGAAAAAATTCTATAGATCTCAAATGGTATCACTTTTTTTTAATCCAAAACATGTGTCACATACTATAGGATTAAAAAAAAAACTGAATTTCATGAATTTTTGACCAAGTTAAGGTGGTTAGACATACGAGTTTTTTATATTTTTTAAAATTTGTAATAAAATAATAATAATTAAATATTTACTTGGAAAAAAATTACAAAAAATATGCATGACATTGAGACATGAGTCCCCTACTTATATCAAAAATCTTATAAAAAAATATTATCATTTTATTGTGGTTAGGGTGGTCCGACATACACCTACTTCTTATTTTTTCCCTAAAATTTAATTACTACTGCATTGAAATTTCAAATTTTCACCAAATAGATTTAAAAAAAAAAAAAACCCTAGTAGTTTAGAAACTACATTCAATTTGCTACAGATTCTATTCTTACATATTTTTGAAATAATATAGATAACTTAGTCAAATTTTTACGTCAATTTGTCTAACTTTGATTTTCTGAATTTTATTGCCACTTAAGGGCCTATTTTTTCCATGATGATCCTACACATACCCTCATGCCAAAAAATAAAAAAAATATTTGAAGAAAGTTTTAATCATAAAACCTTTCAACAAATAAATTATAGAGATCTAAATTTTTAGATATATATGTTTTAAATTATATTTTTAAACTTTCAAATTTTATAATATATTGCAAATCATATTTTATTTTATTAAAATATACTGTAAAAATAAATATACTACATTTGAATAAAAATAAATTAATATAAATATCTATTTCATCAAAAAAATTGTATAATTATTAATAAATTCACTTTTATTTTAATGTCAGGTTAGCATTTTACATGTTGAGGCTATAACAAGGCCAGGATTCTAAAATTTCATCTTCATATTCACCACACTACTTTCTTTGACCATGCCTTTTAGCACAAAATCCTAACCATAAAAATCTTCTACGTCTAGATAACTTTGTCAAAAAACATAAAATCAAACTAGTCTTGATAGATGGTGGAGTAGAATTGAATGTTTCCACCTTAATTTTGGTCATGACATTGGTTTTATCTGAGGCTTGTGTAGTCACATCAAAGTCAATTATCATAAAGGCATATTACGATGAAGAACACTCTTCTAAAGGTGTCATTTCATTACCTATCAAAGTTGGATCCACCATATTAGATACATTCAAAATTTTGGATCTAGATCTCCCCTATGATATCCACCTTGGCCAACCATGGATTTAAGTTATGAAGTTCATCTGCCTTACATACCACCAATACTTTTAATTTCCTCATAATTGTGAGGAAGATAAGGTAGCGGAACAACTTCATATACTAATCTTGAGAGGAGGATAATGCAAATACTTTTACAGATCTTTAATAGTTACACAAATTTAAATAGAAATAAACATAAATATCATGCATACCACAACATAGTGAGTTATGTGGGAAAAACAATTTCAGGAGAAAAACCCCACACTCCAAAAGTCACCCAATATACTATTCAAAAATCACAAAGATTACAATATACTTGCAGAGCAAGCTTCTCACACGAGTATCACGAACTAGAGATCCAAAGGAAACATGAATGCTATTAGAATCTCAAGATACATCACACTACACACTTGTACTACAATGCCCTCATAAAATAGTGTTGAACTCTAGGGCAAGTCAAGCCAATAAAATATCGATTGCTAGATCTAAGACCTAATGATGAATGGTCTAGATTTACAACAATAAAATATAAATAAAATGTGGTTTTTGAGGGTGCTACCCCCAAACCCCTACTTAGGCACACAAGCCCCAGACCCCCACATGGGGGTACCCCTTACACCCCCTCGCATTGATGTATCAATAGTACCTTATGTATTTGCAAGGTTGAGACATATTTTTTCAAAAACTCTCCCACTTGTTGAACACCTTGCAAGAGCAATTGGAGGGTGTATAAACATCATCTCTTAATTGTTAGTGGCTAAGACACCCATAGTATCTGAACACCATCTAAAATTATCTACGCTTAAAGGATTAGTTAAAGAATCAATCAAATTCATCAAATTATCTACATTAACCAACTTCACCCTGCCATCTTCAAATATATCTCTAACAAAATGATATTATACATAAATTGGCTTGATCTTGGCATGAAGTGTTGGGTTCTTGGTGATGGGACTTTTAAAAGAATTCAAAGTTTTTCCTAAATTGGGCATGACTGGTTACTTTTAATAGTGATGAGGTCTGATATTCTGGGTAAAGGGTTTTTGATCACTCATGAAAAATTGAATAAAACCCTCACATTATATTTCAAAGTTGACTTGTTGTGGAGGGTTACCGGTCACTCAAGTTATCTGGTTGAGCCTTTCCTTTGTGCTCTTACCGGACCCTTTCTACCCAACCTATCGGTCTCTTATTTTCCACTTGGGCTTAAATTCTTATGTCGTTGAAGGTTTTTTGCGGCCGGCCCCACCAATATATTATCAGTTTTATGCAACTTGGTCAACCATCTTATCACGGGTTTTAATCTAGACCATTTCTCAAAAACCTCGCAGGTTTTCCTACTAATGTCACTTAAGTGGTGCGAGGTGTGTGAGATACCACCATATATCATATACAATGGAGTGGGGCCTTTTCCTGAGGTGCTAGCAATGACTAGTAGGCATCATTTCACCAGTGGGAATTTAATGACGGGGATTAATGATGAATGTCCCTCGCAAGCCTCGCACGATTCGAGTAAATGTTCCAAACATACCATGAGGTTTACGTAAAGGTGAGACATGGCCTGGATCTTGGAAAAACAGGGCTAGGTGGGGCTTGTTGCTCGATTGCCCTCCTATTTTCATGGGTCGTGATTGGTTGTGGTTTTTCCCAGGCATTGATGTGGATTTTCAACACTCATTGACTTGATCTAAGTCATCTGACTTGCCATGTCTTTTCCATATCAATGGTTCAAATTCAAAGGACGTATTGTTCATTTGTGTGAGGAATTTTGGTGCTATGTAATTTTTTTCATTAATGGCATGGGTTTTTCAGTGGATTTTCCTCTTGATTTCCTTGTGTGGGAGTATTAGCCTCTTGATAAATACAATGATGGATTGTATGCTTGAAATAAATTTGTGGTGGAAATATCAGCCACTAATCATTCACATGCTTGTGCAAGTATTGGGGAAATTATTATTCCCTGCACCGGATTACTCTATAAATACCTGATGAATTGTTCAGTATTATAATTTCTTTTTAAGTTGATCTATTTGTAAGTAGTGGACTTTTATAATAATTTCTGAACTACAGATCTTCAATGGACAAGTCTGGGGTGTGGCAAAGTACCAGAGTAGGTGTGAGGAATTCTCAGCATAAGGAGGAACAACATGCTCCTGATGCTCCTGAGGCAAGTGCTCTAGGTACGAGGAAATGGTCTTGGCGTTGCAGTTCTCCTATCGTGCTCTCTTCAAGTTCTAGTGGTGATGGGTCTAAAACTTACTTAGACTATAGCTCCTATCTGGTAGCCATGACTGAGTTCATGGGATTTGATGAAGAGGTCCTTACAATTTCACCAATAACTGCAATGGAACCATGTCAATTTGTTGGGGTTATTGTTGATGTGGATAGAAAAATAAAGTGGTTTCACCTCAAAATGAGGCTAAAACTAGAAGCAGTCGCCTGTACCAGAACCATGTGTTCACTAAATGATTGCTAGTGCTTGTGTGTTGTTTGTGGGTGGTGCTTTGATTGGTGGATATGGATGTGCACGTGCATGGCATACTTTGTTTTGTTTTCCTCTAACGGGTTACTGGGTATAACCATTTTTTCGATTCTTCAGATCATATACTATTTTTCTAATGATGAAGAATATTCTTTGGCGGTGGTGAATTCGAATTTCATTTCATTTTCGAATGAAATTTAATTTTAAATTTAACAATGGAGCCCGAGGTCTGTTGCCCTCCTATTAGATAAAGGATATTTCATGGCTCATTTTTAAGGGCCATATTTTTGCTATTTGAGGTCTTAGTTTTTTTGTTATAGTCAATTTGGTATTGTTGGTTTTTCTTTAGAGGTATTCACTAGTAAGTTTTGTCTGGGGTAGGAATATAATAAAACAAGCAGGCTCTGCTTATGCAATTAAAGATATTGAAGCAATAAATGACAATATGTTAGAACATTTGCTCTCCTAGTTTCATTTCATGAATTATTAATGAGCTTACTAATGATACATTCATTTAGCTTCAATGGTATATTTGAGTGTGTACCTCATTTTCCTACTTTAACTTAATGAGTTAATTAAATTTCTTAAAATGAGTTACAAATTTATGATGTTGTCTTTAGGATTCCTAAGGAGGTTATGTGCAAGATCATCATGGAAAAAATAGGCCCTTAAGTGGTAATAAAAGACAAAAAATTAGAGTTAAACAACTTGATGTAAAAATTTGAATAAGTTATCTATATTATTTCAAAAAACAACTGTAAAAATAGAATTTGTAGGAGATTGAATGTAGTTTCTAAACTACTAGACCTTTATTTAAAAAAAAAATCTATTTGATGAAAATTTGAAATTTCAGGGTAAAAAAAGAAGTAGGTGTCTGTCTGACCACCCCAACCATAGTAAAATGATAAGATTATTTTATAAGCTTTTAGATATAAGTAGAGGACTCATGTCGTGATGTGATGCATATTTTTTTATAATTTGTTTCCAAGTAGATAATTAATTATGATTTTTTTCTTACAACTTAAATAAAATATAAAAGCTCATCCGTCTAACCACCTTAACTTGGTCAAAAATTCATGAAATTCAATTTTTTATTTTCTAATCCTATAGTATGTGAAGCATAGAATGTGACACATGTTTTGGATTCAAAAAATTTGATACCATTTGAAAGTTATAGATTTTTTTCAATCAACCTATCAATCAGGACTTTATTCATAATTCTAATAGAAAATGAATAATAATTATTTATTAAATTCAAAGTAAAACATATTTTATATTGGTGGAAAGTTGAGAATATCCTCTAAAAACCATTTTCATTTCATCAATTTTGGAATAAAAAAAGTCGCAGCCACATGGACCATCATATGGCTTACATATCGCTACTTTTTGGCCCATCATGATCCTGCACATACCCAGGAGTATTGTTTTGATAACTGAAATTCTCATAGTGTAAATCAATATGGTGATATGTCTGTGAAATATCTCTTATGCTTTATATAACTCCGACCCAATGGATAAAGCACTAGTTAATTTCTTCAGGATTCCTATTGTGAGAGTATAAGGTTGTAGTTCCAAGCATGGTGTTTTAAAATTTGAACAAATATAATATATCAAACCTTATCTCTTTGGAGGTAAGAATCTTATGTTAATTTTCAGTCCTGTTGCTTTAAGATATTTGTTGTTGTTCTTTGGCTTGCCACAACCAGGATAATTTATATCTAATTCTGTTGGTGGGGATTGTATCTGTAGGAAGAAGTGTTCTTACTTGGAAATTAAAAATTCTCATGAACACACCTAGGAAAACCCTCCTTGCTTTCAAAGAGCCAAAAGTGTAGGAGATTCAGTATTTGACTAAATCTTGTCAGTTGACCACTAGCTTTTTTGATTCTTGAATATTGAGGTTGGCTACCTCTTAGATATTTTAAAAGCCTACCTGGGAAAATTAAAACACATACAAAATGGTGATTCTGTTGGGGAACAAACTTAGATTTTTGGTTGCAGACGGTGTTCTTAAGATTCATGCATAAGAGTCAAATGATTTTTCATTTTGAATTTACATAGAGAAAATTTTCAACCTTAGAAGGAGGAGGTTGATGAAATGAACCTAACAATCCTATGATCTATGGTGCTCCACTGGAAACATAATCAGGAGTTTTGGGTACAAAAAGTCCTGTTATAATTGTCATTGTAATAACTGACATATTACTGGTAACCTTAAAGGTTAAACTCAATGGAATAGGCCCTCTACCTAAATAATTAGTTGAATGGTGGTTTTATTGGGGAGAAATTCTGATAAATTTAAAAGAAAAAGAGAAAAGAGAAACCATAGCAGTTGGAGGCGGCTATCTATAATCATTTGTTTAAATGGAGCTGAATGTTAAGTTTGGCTGGTGATGGATTATGGTTTTAAAATAATTTGGTAGTGGCATGGTGTTAGAATGTTTGAGGTATGACTCTATTGTGGACAAAGACCTAGAATCTGACAAGATTTGAAAAGGATTTTCATATTTCTATTGAAATCCAGTCCTTTGTTGAAAAGGTGGTGACTCTGTCTAAAGAACCAGTTGATGTATGAAGGAAAAGTCTTGGATGTATGATATTTATAGTCAAGGAGAAAATACTAACAACTATTTCCATAATTACTAGGTATTTTATTAAATATAAACAATTCAGTACTCTAATTGTGAGGGTTGTTTGTAATTAAGGATGAAACATGGTTCCAAACTAGATTTTTAGCATCAAGAGAGGGACAATGATTAGATTTTCCATACTTCTAATGATGTAATATGTAAAAGGACTTAGGAAAAAATATTTATGTTGCATCATATCTCTGAAAGCAAGGAATAATAAATTCAGTCACTAATGGAATCATGGTTGAAATGATAAATGATATATTTGATAAACATGTACTGATTTGATAAAATTTAAATGGGTATAAATGATTTTCCCATATGTAATGTCAGAGATAAATATGCAAAGAGAACAAGTTTCATTAAGCCCATCAAGGGGTTTTGTAACTAAAAGTTATATGCCTTTTATTTTTAGTGATATCAGTGGTTACCCTAGTCGAATTCCTAAGAAGATTAGGAAGTATTTTCCTAAATACATAGGTTAAAGTGTAGAATCAACCTCTAGGCATTTACAATATTTTGTAGATGTAATGGGAGATTATGAAATCAGTCATGAGGATGTTGTTATGCAGCTTTTTGTGCAATCCTTAAGGGTTGATGCAACTCATGGAATCAGTTGGTGATAGTTTTTATTGAACAATTTGGTGAAAGAATCAATCCCAAGATATTAAGAAAAGGTTTTATGGGAGTCCACATAAAAGAAGAGGAGCTAGTCCCATATTTTAATCTCAGATTTTCAAAAGTTTTAAGAGAAATTCCTAGAGAAATAAGACCAAGTGAGGTTGAATGCTTGGTTTTATATCTTGGTGCTTTTGAGAAAAGGATGGGTTACCTATTAAGAGATAAAGAACCTAAAAACCTATACCAAGCATATCAAATAGATATGGAGATTGAGAACCACATGAATTACTCAATGATGAAATGGTATCAGGCTATAAGTATTGATTACTCTGGCCTAGCTCATACTAGTAAAATTTCAATGTTGGTTGCATAGAACATTGATTATGATAAGAGTGTTTTGAAAATTGTAATATCCTTACCACTGTAGCATGATGATGATGACATAAAAGTTGAAAGCTAGTCCAATTTAAATGATGATGATCAAATTTCTTTTGTGCCAGAATTGTATGAAATGAAAAGGCTAGAGGAAGAATCATCATATGAGTTTGTCTTGATAATCTTAGAAGCCTTAATACAAATTCCTAGAGATCTCAGACCTAATGACTATGAATGGATTGAATTGTTTTGTGAACTTTATGAACTAGGGCTAAGTGCTTTTCCAGAAGAATTTAAACTTGTTAACTTGGCCCAAGTCCTTAAATGGGTAGAAATTGCAGAATCAGGCAAAAATGTATCTACCCAAAATGAATATAATTCTTGCCCTTTTGAAGAAAGTTGGATAACTGCAGAAGAATTTGAGGGAAAAAAGGATGAAGGATTAAGGGACACACCCATTGTTGTTCCTTATCCTGAGTATAATACTCATGTCAATGAAAATTTGTTATAGGCTAGTGATTGTGATTTTAGAAGTGATGATTGCATTACCGAGGATGGAGTTGAGCCTCTCCTTTTTCTAGAGTTGTATGGAAATGTGGAACATCATGATTTTACTTGTTTCTAAATGAAGGAAAAAATTTCAAACGATAAATATTTAGAGTATACTCCAGGTATACTGACAATGGAACAATTTTATTGTATAAATCTGAAGGAATTTGAGTACAATGAGGTGTGTGATAAGAAGAATAGTACTAGAGATAACCAGCATATTGATGAAAATATTGGTACTATAGATTATCCTGACTATTTGTATAAAGCTGAGAGTGATTTTTTGTTACCAGGTAACATTGATATTGCTGGTGAAAAGTTTTTAGCTTATAATGAAGGTGCTCAAATTTTCACTTATAAGTTAACACATACAACAGGTGGGGTTGAGCACAAGGAGGCCAGTGCATATTATTATTTCTCTATTGCGCATGATGAGATTGATGTGTTTGACTCCTTTTTTTTTAAGTATTTCATTTGGGAATGGATGAAGGATTGCAGGAAGGGATGTATGCGGAGGAACTTGAGATGAATATGTTTACACATTCCCTAGAGAAAGATGTAACTTATATGGCCCACCTCTGTTGTATCGCGATGTGTTCTAAAACACTTGAACACAGGTGTTGGCGACCAAGCTTGTATGAAAAGCATCAGGGTGAGGATTCCCTAGGTTATGTGTCCTCCTTGTTGTACTTTGAGGGTCTGTGTGACATACACATAGTTTTATATGAAAATTTTCAGTTTTATGTACAAGCTGATGATGATGCCCAGATGTGTGATGTTGCAAACTAGATAAGTTATGAATTTTTCCACTTCTCAGCTAAATAAATCCAGCATTCTATGACATATGATCAGGTGCAAGATAAGGTAAAATGTCATCATGGTCATACATTACAATTAATGTTTGGACATAGGGTGTTGACCGATCAAATACATAGGAGTATAAGTAAATATTATGATATTTCCAAGGATACTTATTACTCTAGTAATTCAAAAGCATCAAGAGGTAAAATTTGCAGATTTGGTTTACTCCAGGTAACAAAGAATTTTGTTTTTGATAGGGGTAATTTTTTTTTTCTCTTGCTTGGTGGCTTGGGGTCACCAAGTTGGATATACACAAGTTCAAATTGACAAGAAAAGTAGAAAATTTGTCAAGGCACTTGTGTGAGATCAAAGATATAAATATCAAACACGGGATGTCGTGATTAAGATCAAGATCCACACAAAGTGGAAAGGAGTGGAGTGAATAACTCAACTTCTTGGACACCTAACTAGACTTAAGTAACCCAAGTGTAAAGCTATGAGTGCACCAACACAAGGAAAGGTGTTAGAATCTAAGAGTCTTTTCATGGTTAAAATGTCTTCATAATTGCCTAGGATATTTTATGGGATACATACTTGTGTATATTCTAGAGGTTACACTTTACTGAAACATGAATTTATTTAATTTATTCACATTACCATGAGCAAGATTGCAAAAGAACAAATTACACCTCAGCTGAAGCAGAGTCCATGAATTTATTTACATTCTTATAGTAAAGAAAAGAAAAAAGTAGTCAATAACTACCTTTTGATACATTGAATAATTTGGGGCTGTTCCAAATAGAAGGCCACCAGAAAACCCCAAAGACCATTCAATTCAATGCTACATGAGGGCAATAATAGATGCCATCTAAATACGGTAGTATGATAAAATTCAAATACAATTTACAACCATGTACAATTATCTACAACTTTGATCCAATTTTCCTTGAGGAGAGGATAGGAAATCTTGGAAAGAAAATCTGTAACAGTTAAGTTACATCCAGATATATTTCTCAAAATGTACAGCAATTTACATCAAGCCAGGAGTTATTCTGGCAATGTTAACTCGATCTCATTCACTGATCAGGGGGATCTCTACCCTCAGCTGTAGACCTTTTACTTTCATTAATCAGCTGCAGAAGTTCAAGTGCTGCTTCTCTATTTAAACCAGTAATGCAACCCTCTGAATAACCCTTGGATTGTTCTCGAAGCACTTTTGCAAATTCCAGTATGTCCTCATTAAAAATCTCTCTCCACTACAAATCAAGGAAAACTAATCAATACATGGGTAATAAGAAAATACACGTAATAGGGGGGTTAGAATGGTATGTTAGGATTTCGTTTCGTGGGTCTCCTCAAATATTGATTCTTTTATTGAAAAATTAAAAATAAAACTCCATCTATACTTATCATCTTAAAGTGCAGTAACTTACTTGTTCTATCAATCCCATGTCATAATCTTTTTCAGGATAACTTAATCTTCTGTCTTCAGGTATACGTGTGACTAACATAACTTTGTCAGAACTTCTGTAAGCCAAGGGCATCATATAATTTTCTCATAAACTAAATATCAATAGAAATAACAATAGAAGATGCGACAAACAATATTTAGAGTACTAACCTTGCTGCTGCTTCAGGAATTTAATATTGACCTGTAAAACAAACAAAGTTGACAGTGTATAAATTTAATAACATCAGATAGCATTACAAAAATAAAATGGAAACTCTAAAATTTGTGGATGATTTTCCTTTCCTACAAGTACCCTTCATTCGAATTAGAAATGCTTGGTAGGCTGCTATATTTACTCACCAAAGTTAATTTGTCTGTCTATAGGCCTCTGTAACCTGCAGAGAAATAAGATGGAAGAGCATATTTATTAATTTAAAACTTGAAGAAATATATCTTCCAACAATTTTATGCCACATTGCCAATATAAAAATTTTGGTCAGATAGTAATTAAAATTGTCACCAAAATAAGAGAGGGTATACCATATGTTGCATTCCCAACGTCCAGTTCTCTTGTATGCATGGGCTCCTATGAATGGATTGTCTCCCCTTCGAGGTCTGCCTTTCAGAGGCTTACACATTTTCCTCCTCCTAGAAGTTCTCATCTTTTGTTGACTAGCACCAATTTCAAAATGAACAATGGAATGGCCAGCATCAAGTCCAATTTCAGTATGTCCAATATCTCCTTTCTCAACTTCAACCTCCAAAAAAGAGTCTACATGAAAAACCTTAGTATTAAGGTTTTCCATACTATTATGATTTCTTATCTCAATTTTGTGATGGGAGACCTCGGTATTAAGATCGGTCATCTCAATTTCGGGATAAGAAACCTCAGTATTAAAATTGATCATCTCATCTTGACGATAAGAAACTTCAGTACTAAGTTTCGTCATCTCACCTTTGGGATGACAAACTGCTGTTCTAATTCCAAGAAGATGACAGTGGCTAGCAGTAATTCCATGTATGATTTTTCTGTGGGAAACTGAAACATTAGGATTTATCATTTCAGGATGATCAGCGATCTTTCCATCAGCTCTAAAACAACACAATTTTCCAAGGCTTGAATGTTTCAAGTTAATGTGAGAAAACTCAGCAAGACAACCTAATTCTTCAAGGATTGAAGGCTTGATGTTATTGTCAGAAACCATAATATCATGGTTTATCATTTCACTGTGACCAAAACTCTCATCTTTAGCTATAGGATAATTCGAGTCTTTAAGGTTTGTATGATTCACCTTATTGTGGGAAATCTTTGAATTTAGGTTTATGATTTGAAGGTGATCAGCACTCCCAACATCGGTTGAAGGATAAATTGATTCTTCTGGGCTTGAATGTTTGACCTTATTGTGAAAAACCTTAGCACTATGGTTTATTTGTCTAGGTTGATCACTGTTCCCAACATTAGCTAGATGATAACCTGATTTTTCATGGCTTAAGTGTTTATCTTTGTAAACAACAGCTTTATGTTTCACAAAGAGTAGTCCCTTGATTGCCATCTTCTCTTCATCCTATTCAAAATAGAGATATACACTTAAATTTATTCTAAATAGAGTCATTTTTCCATAGAATATATTAATCTTTATTTTGAAAATAATGATTTCTAATTTCAAATAAATAAATAAAATTATAATGAAAGATAAAAATTTACAAAATATTCACAGTTAATGTTTTAGATCTGTAATAATAGTCACCTGTATGCAATTGAATCCCCTTATTGATATGCTTCATCATTACAATCTGTTCATAAAAAACAATTCTCAACAAAAAAAAAAAAAAATGTATATATAAAATTCCAATAAGATATGAAGGAAAAAAATGTTATATTATAAACATATGTTACAATATATTTATAACTTTTAAATCACATAAAATATAAAAATAAAATAAAGCACCTTACAAAATTTATATTTTTGTGATGTTGCTTCTTACGCTTGAAGAGAAGCTTACTATAATCTTCCTCTACTAAATGAAGATAGGACCAAATTTATTATCTGCAGAATACTTCTCGCACTTACAGACTTCTTTTCGGACTAACAAAGTAAAATCATTGCATATTTTTCATTTTTAAGTTAGCATTACATTCCTTTTATAGAAATACCATATACTTGTAATACGTAGATAGAGCCGACCCATAACACCAACGAGAAATCAGAATTGGTTATTATTGGTTATTTGTTTTTCCCTCCTCGCATTTAAGCCCAACAAATTTTTATGTATATCATTGGTTGACGTTTATTTTTTAATTTCATTTTATAATTTTAGATAATATTTAAATATTAAACAATATTTAATTTTTGTCAACATATTCTAATAATAATTTTTAAATATTTAAACATTATGTTTGAATATATAATATTTAAGGTGTTATATTTTTAATGATGAAGAATTATATATGTTATATTCATATATTAAAGATATAGTACGCAATTCGTATAGAAGTTAGGTGGAATAAAATCATACCACACGAATTCTATGGTAGAGTCATACAAAGGTAATAAAAATGTAGTCAAACTATTAACTCACTAAGACTATATTAGCAATGGGATGGAAAAATCTATTGAGGGGAGAGTCCCAACAATTTGAGAGATCCTAACCATCAACAATGGGACCATAGTCCATTATGGCATCATCCTTATGTTTATCTTTTTACTAATTAGCAACATGCACAAGTCAGATGGTCAACTCCAAGTAGGAAAAAATTCCACTATCTAAGAAACCAAAGTTACCACAAAGAGAGGCAGAGGAGTCCATCCATGATGTCCATGCCTAGATTTGTGACTACAAACATGTTGACGCCCATGTGACAAAGAGGCACACCCTCATAGAAAAGAAGTTTTTGTTGGATGTCGTGGTTTCATTATTGATATGTGGTTGTCATCAATGTCAACACTATTAACATTATTGTCTTTAGGACTATATATGTTGAGGATATTGAGAAAATTATAATAAATATGTTACAGGTGTCTGTGAAGCAGTAAAGATCAATGTGTTCGAAAGTTTAGTATGTTAATTGTGAGAAGTTGCGAATCAAAGGGTTTGTTTTCAAGACTATCTAGTTTGTATGCTGAAATTTTTAGAGGTCCACATGAAGATTTCAGCAAGTTATGATTTTTTGTGCTTCGACAGTTATTTTGTTACTAGAAATGGTGCTCATAAAAGAAGATAATGTTATTCTGGTAATCTGAGTTGTTGTGTATGTTACTGTAGTGTTTGTGGATGTTTTTAGATCATGTTATATCTGTGTTGCACATCTACATTGATTTTTGTGCTCGTGATCCAAGATTTTCTCTTGCATGTTCATGTTTTTCATGCTCATGGTCGACAAGGTGATTGTAGTGTGTTTTTGATCTTCGAGGAAGAATCTTTGGAGGTGTTTTGTGTTCGAGGACATTGTTTTGGGTATCTACTATGTTGTGGCAAACCTTGGTTGATTTGTATTAATAATCTTTATTGTTTTAGGCCAAAAGTTTGTATTCATTATGTTATTTTTTTGAAGCCGACATGAAGCAATGTAATTTCTTATTGAAATATATATGAGCAATTTTTTGTCTCATTTGAGACATGCACAAGTATGCAAGTATGATATGTAGAATTGTTGTGTGCAAATAAGGTTCACATCATTAAAAAAATAGAGAAGAGTGTGAAGAAGAGTGAAGAAGAGTGAAGAAGTATTCATGTGCTTAACCAATATTGTACTCAAACATTGGCATATGCTAATTTCTTAGTTCAAATTCTTCAAATGGATTTAATTTGAATATTTATGTAAGATAGTGATTCTTCCTTTGTATTTGAGCAATGAGCTCTAGGAAGTGTGCATGAATTCAAGTGTATTCCTCATTTATTCTTCCTATACTTTTAACAAGGTATAACTTGTGGATTAACCTCCACCGTGATTTTTCCCCTAATAGGGTTTTCACGCAATTTTTTTGGTGTTATGTGTATTTTTGATGAGTTATTGATTTATGATTTTATGGTTATTAATTAGATCTGAGAATAAGGGTTAATAAGTTTAATAAGTCTAAGATTTTGAGACAACTGATTAACCCCCTATCTTAGTTGTCTACCCTTGTGTTGCCAATGGTATCATTGTTTACATAAAACTTGTGGCACACAAGAAACCATACATTGCATGTTAAACTAATGCTTAATTATCTTGTCTCAAGATGGAATACATCTAGAGCCACTTTATTATCTTGGAATTAGATTCATAACATGGCATTAGAATAGATGATAACTTTAGTATAAATAGAGAGATTTTTATGCACAATAAAGAAAACAAAAATATAGAATCTTTACAAATCAAGAAAATTATCTCCACTCTAAACCATGTCAAATATAAGTGTATCTTTCTAGTGTTCTAGCCAATCTCCTAAAATAATCATCTTCCAAGAAAAAGGATCCAGTCCAAATGGTTTAAAAATCATGGATCCATCACCAAGAAAACTAGGCATGTGGAAATAACTAAAATAAAAGTTTTGAGCGCTTTTATATGACCATAAAAAGGACAAAGTGGAGCTATCACTCATAGATGAACAAGAAAAGATCCCATGGGGAGACCTTGGTAAAGAAGACACCAAGTAAAGTGAACCAACTTGCATTCCACCAAAGACGACCAAACTATTTGAAACTAGCATTCCCATGTTGAAGCAAAGGATTAAAAGTATCATCTCACATTAAGCTTAGAAGTAATTGAAAAAATGAGAGAAATCCAAGAATATTCCTTGCAAGGTGATATAATCTAGATATGGATATTATTAGATAACAAAAATGTAGCAGCCAAAAACTTATTTTTTCACAACAATAAATTTATGTGAGTTTTATTTCAATTATTTAAACAAATGGCCTTTACGATCTTTATAGGATTCTAATCAATCTCTCATTCAATCAAAATCACCTTCAAAAGAATCACCAATTTCAATCCTTCCAAAATCTCCCTTCCCAAAAAACATCCATAGAGTTTACAACAAATTTATTTTATACTTCAAGCTCAAAGGAAGTTAAATCATTAAAAACTCAATGATTAAAGGTAACTAGATCGTTGCAAAATGAAATATCCAACAATAGTGTAAAGTCCTACAAGTGACTAGTTTTGGAAGAAAACTCATGTCACATCTCATGAAGTCAAAGTTCATATCAAGTTATTTTCAAGGGGAGTAATCCACAAGTATGGGTGATATACCAGGAAAATTAATATGATGTTGTTGGAAAAAAAAAAGCTACTAAGAAAAAATTAAATAAGAAGAATGAGTACCATGGAAAAATGAATGAAAGGGAGCACAAAATGAGCATCCATCAACACATTAAATTGTTGGTATGGGTATGTAGGAATTATGAATAAATAGTGTCTATCATTAAATTAAAGTGATATGACATTCCATCCCCTTGATTGTCCAAAAATTATAGGTCACATGGAGAAAAAATGGCACTTGGAGTAGACTATAAACCTCTACAACCCCTTATTCTATGGACTCGATCTTTTCCTCTATGGAAAAGTATGAAAGAGGGGAAATAAAAGTGTGTGGGAGAGGAAAGGAAAACTATAGGAAATTTTGGGAGAAATTTGAAGGTAGAAATAAAAATAGAGAAGAATGTAGAAAATCATGTGGAATAAAGAGAGGAGATAAATGTGAGTGGAAGGAGGGGTGATTGAACATAGAGTTGGAAGATGATTGGAAGAGAGCGACATTATGAGAAGTGAAGAGGATGGAAATCTAGAGCTTGGTGTAGTTGTTGAGAGGAACCCAAGTGATAAATCATGAAATTCTTGTTGTGGTAAGAGTTAGAGCATAAAGAGGCCCAAATTATTAATGAAATCCCTAAAGGAAGTCTAGTCTCATAGAATTAAAATATTGTAGGATATTGTAGACATGCAAAATTAACATCATATTTAATCATATTCTCCTTCATCAAATAAATCAAGTTTATTTGATTAATCTCTAAAGTCATCCATTAAAATTAAATAAATTCATCATTAATACTAACATCATCCCCTTTAGCTAAATAAATCAAAATATTTATTTAACAAGGTATAAATAATTTTCTATCTCCTTTTGATTTATTTTAACCCATAAATATATATCAAATAGGTCAAATCACCTAGCCTTCTCTTAATTTAGCTAAATCATGATTAATGTTAATCTTGATGCAAGTCACATCCTCTAACTTTTACCACTTGCACAAATAAATCATTTAATTGATTTATTAAATCTTCTAATTTCTCTCAACATGGCATCTTTAGGGAATATTCCTCCAATTTTAATTTCCCTCTCAAATAACTTGTCCCTTCCAACATGGAATTACCTCCCCTCTTACATGTCCTCCACTTGGCATTTAATACCCCTTCTTCTACCTCCAACAAATCAAATTTCAAACTTGAAAAGGCCACCGAATGTCATTTATTGACACATTGACCAAAACTTGTACAACCTTGGCCCATTCACATGGTGAAAAGTGGATCCTTTCTATGGGTTGATGATTAGTCCAATATTCCTTAATTTTTCTTCTTCTCTCATCAAACTCTTCTATAAATGGAGAGGCTATCCTTCATTTCAAACACCTACAATTTCGGCATGCTTACTATAGGAAACTTGAGTTAATATTATCTCTTTGTCTATCTTCATTCAAGCTTATCTAGGATTGGAAAAGGGCTCCTTCACATACCAAAGGTGCACTAATCCAATATGGAATATGTATGCAATAATTTTCTTTTCATGCCTTCATTTGGTTTGTTTGATTTGTTGATTGTGTTATGAAGCTTGTTGTATTATTTCATAAGGATGCTAGATTATATTTTCTTTAATAATTATAATAATGTGTGGAATAGGTTAAAGCACTTGTGGATTTTAAGAATCCACTCATATCAGAGTTTCTAGATGAATCCATCTTCAATCTCAGCATGGCCGATCACTGTAAACTCTACTTTGATGGCTCATACACACAACATGGATAAGGAGCCAGTGTTTTCTTCATCACCCCATAGGGGGATTGTATACTTAAATCCTACAAATTGTGATTCCCCTACAATAATAACATTGCAAAGTATGAGGCTTTAACCATAGGTCTCAAGATTGTAGCACAGTGGTGGGTCATGGCACTAAAGGTTTATGGGGATTCACAACTTATTATCAGCCAAGTCAATGGCGAGTACTTAACTAAGGATGGTAAGCTAACACCATACAAGAAGTTAGTAGAGAGCCTCAAATAATCATTCATTGATATCACCTTTGAGTAGATACCAAGGTCTAACAATAGAGCAATTGATGCCATGGAAACAATTGGATTCTTACTGGATATCCCTTGCAATGTCCCAAAACATGAATTATTGGTAGAGAAACTTTTTGTACTGATATTTGAGGTACCAGAGTCTAAATTCATGTGCAAAATCATTAGTCCTGGTGATCCCTCGTATCAAGAAATCTACACATACTTGAGAATAGGATTCCTCCCAACTGACATAACCCCAAACATCAAATGAGCCTTTGTCAAAAGGTCCTTACATTTTTTCATCCTAGGAGAAACCCTCTATTTTAGGATCATTGAAGAAACCCTATTGCATTGCTTAAATCTTGAGGAAGCTGTGACTGCTCTGACTGAGGATCCACAATGGAATTTGCGGTTCACACTCAAGTGGTATAAATTTTGCTAAGAAACTGTTGAGGATTGGGTGCTACTGATCAACAATGGAAAGAGAGGTACATGTATTCGTCAGAAATTGTTTACAGTGCCAACAACATGGAGACCTTATTCATGCACCAACTCAAGAGATTCATCCTATTGTTACACCTTAGCCCTTTTCATAGTGGGGGCTCATTCTCATTAGCAAAATCACACCCACCTCATCTAATGGCCACAAATTCATCATCATCGCCACATAGTACTTTACAAAGTGATTCCAGGCTATCCCAATGACCTACATAACTGGAAAGTAGATATCAAATTTCATCTTGAACTATCTCATTTGTCGATATGGTGTCCCCCAAGCTATTATCTCTGATAATGAGACAACTTTCAAGAATCAGGATGTGCATGAACTTTGCCACAAATTCAATATCCAACATCACTTTTCCACTCCATATTACCTGCAAGGCAATGGCCAAGCAAAAGCCACTAATAAAACTATCTCAAAAATCCTTAAGAAAATAGTCAATGACTCTAGTCGTGACTAGCATCTGCAGCTAAATCCTGCCTTATGGGCCTATCACACCAACATCCATATGCCAATAGGTGCCACCACATTCTCCTTGGTCTACAGATTAGAAGCCATCCTCCCAATCGAGATTGATCTCCCATCATTAAGGATATCACTGCAAAACCTCATTACAGATGAGGAATATTGGGTTTCAAGGTTAAATGACTTCGAGTTATTATATGAACGACAAATGGATTCCCTCAACCATCTAGAGGTCTATCAGAACTTCCTAAAGCATAGCTACAACAAGAAGATCAGGAGACATACCTATTAAGTCAGTGAGCTTGTGCAAAAGGAAAACCAAAAGAATGTGGCGAACCCAAAAAGCAAAGGTAATTTTGAGCCCAACTGGTTGGGACCTTTCATCATCACAACAAGCTATAAATCAGGGGCATATCAACTATCAACACCAAAAGACAAGCCTCTGTAGGAGCTCCTAAACAACTCCCATCTCAAAATGTTTTATGCCTAAAACCTTGCAAGGTATAGAACCGAAAATTACAAAAAAAGGAGAAAATGTCTTGAAAAAATGGTCACCTTGATGAAAACCTAGTAAATAGGCATCACAACAAAAAAATACCAAAATACAAAAATAAAAAAAAATAGAAAAATGATTGAAAACAGTAAAGAAAAAAATCATCCTCTAGTGAAAAGAACTTCGGTAGCACTTTGGACAAGTACCTTGGTGAAAACCTGGCAAATAGGCGCCAAGCGTAAGTAAATCACTCTCCATCCACCAAGATCTTTACGAAGTTTTTTGTGCACTCACTTATCCATTACATTCCATGTATCCTTCCACCATCCATTCACATTTGGACCATAGCCTGATCTTGTGCTCGTATCATGCTCCACGATAGTACTAGGGTGCTACCACAATAATGGGTTACACTTTTTGGGACATCCCGATTTTTTTTGAAATCACATATTTTTAGAAAATATAATGATTTAAGCCTTAAAAAGGTTCCATTTTAAGGGTTTTAATTGAAGAGGGTTTGATCAAACCCACTTATATCAAACCCCCTTGGATAGAAAACCGCTAGTTTTAAACCATACCTATAATGGAGTCTCCTCTACACCTATCAAAATGCTGATAAAAAACCACTTTTGATTTACCTTTTAGGGGATCAAATTAATTTATTTAAAATTATTTTTTTGTAAACATGTATTCCTTATTATAAGCTTCCCAAAAAGTATAATTTTAAATATATTTAATTTTATTATTATATTTATTTTTTATTTCTTGTGAATGTAGGTTTTTCTATGAACATTGAGGTCTTTATTTCACACTTACGGAAAAATAGGGAAAGAAATAAGTTTTTTTCTTAAAAATGCATGTACACTAGCTATTGATGTCCTTATTCCAACAAAAAAATAATAAATTAATTCAAATGAATACAAAAAAAAGTTATGCAGCTGAAAGTATAATATATCTAGATTAATAATTACTCTAAATTATAAAATTAATTAAAAAATATATATGCAACAAAAAACTATGAAAAAATATACATCCACTAGATAATGGTGTGAAAACATTGTATTTAAAAAATTAGAATTGTATGCTTTCTATAAAAAAATTTATGCAGCTGAAAGTAAGCATTAGTTTTTGAAAATGATGTTTAGTAAAAAAAATAAGTTAATAAAAACTAAATAAAATAATTCACAATTCATTTTTTAATTTTAAAAAAATATATAATTAGATTCTCAACACAAAATATCACAAATCACTACTTTACTTCATCTTCAAATTCTTAATGGTTTAGCTTCTATAGGCATTCGAAAGTGAAGATCTGGTGAAAAATGTTGATTTCAATGTCAAGTTTGGCCAAAAAGTGTAACCCATTATTGTGGGATTACCCACTACTTGGCATATTCCCAAGATCATTTTGTCCTATCTATATCGAATTAGTCTATCACTTCACGTTGGGGACATGTTCCTGTACCTACATTAGATTGGATTCATGTATATTCTTGTGATCTTCCTAAATATCAAAAAACCAAAAACATTCAGAAAATACTTCAAAAAATCCAAAAACATTCAGAAAATCCTTCAAACAAACCAAATTACTCAAAATCCAAAACATGTCAGTCGAACTAAGTCATCTCTGAGCTTGAACGTAGGCAAGGTTGATCTTTGATCATCCCCCGAGACATTTTAGGTCAGTCCTCTAGGCATCTGTTAGAATGGCAATTCATTTTCCCATTTATTTCACATTTTAGGTTAGTCCTTTAGATGTTCATCATAATGGAAATCCATTTTCCCATACATCTTATCATCGAGTTATGTCTATCGCCAGTCAAACTACATTGTCTTTGTGTGTATAACGTAGGCAAGGCTAATCTATTGATCAGATCCTGAGACCCCTAAGATAGGTCTTTAAGTTAGTCTCTTGGTCAAAATATGGAAAATACCAAAATAAAATTGTAAAACATCTTGAAAATAACAAAAAAGCCTCAAAATATCTAAAAAAACCCAAAATGGTGCATCCATCTCATCTCACTTTCACCCATAATAAAAATCACTCATAATAAGTCATCATCGCCTTCATCCATTGGTAAGGCAATCATAAGCAAGTCTAGGAGGTTCAAAAGTGAACATGATAGTGTAGGGTCGGATGCAGCAATCACTGTTCCATGCTATTGATCTTTCCTAGCAAGATCTCCTTGGTGTCTTAACCACCATAACCTTTAGGACCTTCTCTTTGGTACCCCTGGTTCTCTTGGCCAACCCAACTATCATCTCAATTCCAATCTACCAAGTCACCCTTGGTGCAATGCTTCTATTCTTCCTTAGCCTTTAATCTTCCCTAAAGACTAATACCCTCCAATAACTAATTTTAACTTTGCAAGGGTGTAGAGATGTTTCCAAAGGCTTCAAACTATCTCCCTAGGGTTCTTGACAATCCACCATACTCCATTTACAGTTCGCTTCCACCAAACCCTCAGTTAGGGTTTATTAGGCTACTAGCCCAAAGGCCCAATTAGGTCTTTATCTCCAAGAAAACACACTAATACTCCAAGGTTACCAAAGAATAGTGAATTTACTCTCAGGGTTCTTGTTCCTCATGTTTCTCACTTGAAGAATATAGTGGTCCTGACCTCCAACTGCCCGTACAGTTCCTCAAACTAGAACTGATAAGGAGCTTAGGTCTTTTTGGGTCTTTTCCTTGTCTTTTTGCAGATTGTCAAAGGTTTCCTCTCATCAAACAAGTTGATGGGGCTTCCTCCTTCTTATTAAGCCTTGGCAAGGCATTCACCTGCCCTCTCCACACCATGAATTTCCAAGAGTTAGACACCCCTGCTAGTTAAGTGCCTTTCACTTCTTATATTTCCTAGCTGGGCACTGTCAAGCTCGCCTAGGAGAAGAATTTTTCAAAGCTTCCCTACTCCTAACCACTCCTAATCCTAATCTATATATAGACATGGAGCCTAATCATAGTTCCCAAGGCCCGTACACTAGGTATAGTGGGATTGCAACTAGAACTCCATCCTTTACAAGCTAACTGTCAGATTAGCAACCTAAAAGAAATAATTCAACTAAACAAACAACGCCTGCAAATAGATAACACAACCTAAATTCTACCGCAAAAACTTAGAACACAGTTTACACTACAAACTATGACACATTACAGAGCCATGATCGCTCCTGATCACACAAAATCAAAGCAAACATAGAAAATTAGACAATTTTTCTCACTGTCCACACTAGTATTCATGAACTTTTCACATTACAAAGCTTCCAACCTTCCAACAGGTCAAGACACACCTTATAAAGGTTTCCAAATAAGTTAAGCTCGAGCTTAATTGTTCCATGGCCACTTGGGGCTTTCCGAATAGGCCTTATTTGCAATTTTTTGAAAAAAACTAACACGTAGGAAGGTCTATAAGGTCCTAAGTGATCCTTGTAGCCAAACCTCAATCTAAAAAATGGCCAACATGACCTTCACTAACTTATTGCAAGTTCTCAAATGCCTCTAAGGCACAAATACAAGAATTATAAGGAGTCTACTACATGTGATCTAAAACAAATTGCTAATTCTTGACCTTCTGGTTAACCCTCCTAGATGCACTTTGGGGTGCTCCTGCACCATTCTCCCCTCTGAATAGACATCAAGGAATGCGAGGAGAGATTAGAGATGGGTCAATATCTTGCTTCTTGAACTGAGCTCCATCCACCCATGTAGCCTTAGATTCATGTTTGTTCTTCCACTTGACAAGATGCTCCATGTACACTTTGTGCCTTGTAGATTTCTTCACCCTTGACTCCAAGATCCTTTCTGCCTGAAACTTGTCTTGAATAGGTAAGGGTATGTTTCTTACATCCCTGAAGATCTCCCTACTAGTCTGATCCATGTCATTGACTGATCCCTTGTATATGATCAAATCAACTACATTGAAGACTGGTGAAATTCCCAAATCTGCAAGTAACTCCACCTTGTATGCATTCTTCCCATACTTGGTTAATACCTTGCATGGTCCTACTCTTTTCATCTGAAATTTGGTGGATGTACCCTTCTGAAACTTGAATTTGTTAAGGTGGACCATGACATAGTCTCCTACTACAAATTGCAAATCCTTTCTTGACATATCTACCTTGTCTTTCAACTTTTGTGTAGCCTCAGTGATTGTCTTCTTTACCTGCTCCTAAATCTCTTTCATGGTTTGAGTGAAGTCCTCTGCATGTCCACTCCTATGTTCCATGGCTCCTAGATCCCTGAGCTCACATATACCTCTTGGGTGCATTCCATACACAATCTCAAAAGGACTCTTCCCTGTGGTCTAGTTTACACTATCATTATAAGCATACTCAGCCTGTGAGATAACCATGTCCCATGTCTATCCATACTCTTTGGTTAGGCACCTTAGTAGGTTACCTAGCACCCTATTAACCACCTCTATTTGACCATCGGTCTAAGGATGGTAAGTCGATCCAAAACATAGGTTGGTACCTAATATGCTCCATAGAGTCTTCCAAAAGTGACTCATGAACTTAACATCCCTGTCTGAAACAATGCTTAAGGGAAATCCATGGATCCTTACAATTTCCTTAAAGAAAAGGTGAGCTATATAGCTAGCATCATGTGTGGTTTTGCAAGGGATAAAGTGACTCATCTTGCTGAATCTATCTACCACCACATACACACTATCAATTCTAGTCTTGGTCTTAGGGAGTCCTACCACAAAATCCATGCTAACACACTCCCATGGTTTGTTAGGAATGGGTAGGGGTTGATATAGGCCAGCATTACTAGCTCATCCCTTAGCTTTCATACACACAACACATTGCTCCACATACCTCCTGACATCTCTTGACAACTTAGGCCAATAATAGAACCTTTGCACTAGTTCTAATGTCTTGTTGATGCCAGAATGTCCACTAAGACTACCATTATGCTTTTCTTGAATGAGGTTTTCTCTCGTTGACCCTTTTGGAACACATAACTGATTCCCTTAAAACAAAAATCCACTTTGCAATGTATACTCTGTGTATTGGCTATGAAAATGATTCTCAAAGTCAGAACATACCTTGTAGGCCTCTGAGAAATCTTCGTCCTCCCCATAGAGACCCTTGAAGCTCTCTATTCCAATGCTCTTGATCTGTATCTCTTGCACTGTCAGCAATCTTCTACTCAATGCATCTTCTACCTTGTTCAATTGTCCCTTCTTGTGCTTGATGGTGAAAGTAAAAGCTTGGATGTACTCCATCCATTTCAAGTGTCTATTGCTCAACTTCTCTTGGGTGTTGATATAAGTAAGTGTCTGATTGTCAGTAAAGACCACAAACTCCTTGGGTAGAAGGTAGTGTCTCCACTTCCTAAGTGACTGAACCAAAGCATAAATTTATAGGTCATACGTCGAATACTTCTTCTTAGCTTCATTGAGCTTTTCACTGAAGAAAGCTATGGGCCTACCTTCTTGACTAAGCACTCCTCCTACTGCAACTCCACTAGCATCACACTCCACAATAAACAATTTGTCAAAACTTGGTAATAAGAGAATAGGTTCAGTTTCCACTTCTTGTTTCAGTTTCTCAAAACCTTTCTCAGCTTCTTGAGTCCACACAAACTTAGTTTTCAAACCACCCTTGATTGTATTCAGGATTGGTGCACATATGCGACTAACTTTTCTTATGAATTTCCTATAAAATTGAGCCAATCCATGGAAACTTCTTACCTCAGTCCTTGTGGTTGGTGTAGGCTAGTTTAGGATAGCTTCCACCTTGCTTGGATCCATTTTCAATGATCCTTGGGACACTACAAAACCCAAATATACAAGCTCTTGTTGAAAAACTCACACTTCTCTAGGTTATGGCTAACTTCTCTTCTTGTAATCTTCTAAGAACCAACTCCACATATTTTAAGTGTTCTTCTATTGTCTTGCTAAATATGAGTATATCATCAAGATATACCACCACAAATAACCCTGTAAAGTCCTTGAGCACTTCATTCATGAGCCTCATGAATGTGCTAGGGGCATTAGAGAGGCCAAATGGCATAACTCTCCACTCATACAACCCATCTGTTGTCTTAAATGTTGTCTTTCACTCATCTCCATCCTTGATTCTGATTTGATGGTATCCACTCTTGAGATCCAACTTGGTGAAGTACTGAGCTCCTCGAAGACAATCATCAAGTCTTCAATCCTAGGAATAGGGAACCTATACCTGATTGTGATTTTGTTTATTGCTCTAAAGTCAATGCATAATCTCCACTTGCCTCCTTTCTTGGTTGCTAAGACCACTGGCACTACACATGGGCTGATGCTCTTCCTAATCAATTCTTGATCCAGTAACTCCTGCACTTGTCTAGCTACCTCTAGATTCTGATCTGGTGTAAGCTTATAAGATGCTTGATTAGGCAATGATGCTCCAAGTATGAAGTCAATCTGATGACTAATGGCCCTTTTTGGAGGTAAAGTTCTAGGTGCACCATCACTCACTATGTCCTTATACTTCTCAAGTAACTTCTGGACTGCTCCAGGTATGACTATTTTTTTAGTCTTGTCTTCTTCTTTGGACTGCAACATGATCACATATCCTTCACCCCCTTGATGTAGGTTGTTAAGGAACTCCTTTCCACTACTTAACAGGACACTTGGTGTCTTTGACTGTCCTTCCTCTTCTGATAGTGACTGCAACTTAAATGTCTTCCCATCCTTTTTAAAAGAAATAGTATTCTCCTTCTCATCATACATGGCACTTCTGTCATACTACCATGGTTTTCCCAATAGTAGATGGCATGCATCCATGGGTAACAGATCACAAATCAACTTATCCTTGTACCCTCCAATGGAAAACTCCACCGTTACTTGCTCATTGAAAAGAAAACTTTGCCCTTTGTTCAACCATGTTACTTTGTAGGGGTTAGTGTGGGGTACCTTCTCCAATTTTAAATTCTTTATTTCCTCTTCTGAGATGATGTTATCTATTGAACCTGAATCTACAATAACCTTACATACTTTTCCAAGTATCTTGCATCTCACTCTAAATAAAGCTCTCCTTTGTTTTGGTTCTTCCTTGACCGATTGTTTGATCAAAACTCTCCTAAACATCAGATTCTCTCCCATTTCAGATTCAATGTGACTAATCTATGGTGATTTAGTACTCATGGTTTCCTCTTGAGCATATGCCACCCTCTTCTCAGCATTTGATGAAGATGCTTTCTTTGGGCACCTATAAGTTGGATTTCCTACTTGACCACAATGGTAACACTTCATAGTAGCAAAATATGAATTGCTCCTACCTACTCCTCTTCCTCTATTTTATCCTCCTTGACAACCTCTACCTCTTCTATAACCTCCTCTAGAAGATGTTTCACTCCCATGCTCAGTGAGTTTAGACTCTCCTTGGTTTCTTTGCTCAGCTCGTCTACCTTGGTAGCCACCTCTATGTCCTCTTTGATCTCTTTGATCTTTGCCTTTGCCTCTACTCTTAGAAGCCTGATCATGTTTCCTCTTGCTTCTTTCCTCAATCTTAATAGCTAATTGATAGCATTGGTGTACTGTTTTAGGACTTAGAAGAGTCATCTCCTCTTTGATGTTCCAATTCAAGTCGTTAAGATACCTAGCCACCTTGAGATTTTCATCTTTTGAAACATTGGACCTCATACAAAGTTTTTGAAACTCCTCAGTGTAAGTGTTCACATCTTGGTCTCTTTGCCTCAAGCTTTGTCCCTTCTTGTGTAATTGAATCTCATAATCATCTAGTATATATGCTTCTCTCACTTTTGCCACCATACCTTTCCAAGTTGAAATAGGCTTCTTACCTTCCTTTTCCCTCTCTATCTGAATGAATTTCCACCATGTCAAGGTAGATCCTCTCAGTCTAGACTTGACCACCTTCACCTTCTGTTCTTTAATGACTCCATGCCTTCTATCCAGTCTATGACTAAACCAGCTTCCAATTTGCCACTGAACAATGGTATGCCTTCAAGTGCTTTCCCACTAAAAGCTTTCAATGCCTTCAAGAAAGGCTCCTCTTGTAGAATAGGGTTAGGTTCAGGGGTCTTGTCTTCCTCTGCAACATCTTCACTCTTTGGATCCCTACCCTCCAATCTATCATTCACCTCATTGGCCTTAATTTGCACATTGTTCAATGCTTGCTCCAGTTGAGCTAGTCTTTCTCTCAACCTCCTATTATCTTCCTCCTAATCTTCAACCTTCTTTTCCAACTCAATTTTTGTCACCATGGTTGTGGAACCACTAGATTCAAGGTCTAACATACAAGATTCTATCCCAAATCTTTAAATTTCTTTGCTACCAATCTAATAGGGTAGGGTTGGATGGAACAATCACTATTCCATGCTCTAGATCTTTGCTAGCAAGATCTCCTTGGTGTCTTAACCACCTTAACCTTTAGGACCTTCTTTTAGGTACCCCTGGTTCTCCTAGCCAACCCCACTATCATCTCAATTCCAATCTACCAAGTCACCCTTGGTGCAATGCTTCTATTCTTCCTTAGCCTTTAATCTTCCCTAAAGACAAATACCCTCCAATAACTAAGTTTAACTTTGCAGGGGTGTAGAGATGTTTCCAAAGGGTTCTTGACAATCCACCATACTCCATTTACAATTCGCTTTCACCAAACCCTTAGTTAGGGTTTATTAGGCTACTAGCCCAAAGGCCCAATTAGGTCTCTATCTACGAGCAAACACAATAATACTCCAAGGTTACTAAAGAACAATGAATTTAATCTTGGGGTTCTTGTTCCCCATGTCTTTCACTTGAATAATATAGTGGTCCTCACCTCCAACTGCCCGTACAATTCCTCAAACAGGTACTGATCAGGAACTTAGGTCTTTTTGGGTCTTTTCCCTGTCTTTTTGCATACTGTCAAAGGTTTCCTCTCATTAAATAGGTTGATGGGGCTTCCTCCTTCTTAGTAAGCCTTGGCAAGTAATTCACCTACCCTCTCCACATTGTGAATTTCCAGGAATTAGACACCCCTGCCAGTTAAGTGCCTTTCACTTCCTCTCTTTCCTAGTCGGGCACTGTCAAGCTCACCTAGGAGAAGATTTTTTCCAAGCTTCACTAACTCCTAACCACTCCTAATCCTAATCTATATATAGACATGGACCCTAATCAAATCTCCCAAGGCCTATACACTAGGTACAGTGGGATTGTAACTAGAACTTCATCCTTTACAAACTGACTGTCAGGTCAGCAACCTAAGAGAAACAATTCAACTAAACAAACAACACCTACAAATAGATAACACAACCTAAATTCTACCACACAAAATTAGAACACAGTTTACACTACAAAATACAACATATTACAGAGACATGATCACTCCTGATCACACAAAATCAAAGCAAACATAGAAAATTAGACAATTTTTCTCACTGTCCACACTCGTATTCATGAACTTTTCAAATTACAAAACTTCCAAAATTCCAATAGGTTGAGACACATCTTATAAAGGTTTCCAAATCAATTAAGCTCAAGCCTAACTATTCCATGGCCACCTGTGGCTTTCCCAATAGGCCTTATTTTCAAAAAAATTGAAAAAAACTAACACCTAGGAAGGTCTACAAGGTCCTAAGTGATCCTTGTAGCCAAACCCCAATCTAACAAATGGCGGACATGACCTTCACTAACTTAATGCAAGTTCTCAAATCCCTCTAAGGCACAAATACAAGAGTTAGAAGGAGTTTGATACATGTGATCTAAAACAAATTGTTAATTCTTGACCTTCTGGTTAACCCTCCTAGATGCACTTTGGGGTGCTCCTGCACCAGAACACTTAATCGTCAATGTCTCAAGTCTAAATTAGTGAGTCAAAAATTTATTCAACTCGGTGTATCAATAGCTTATCATTCGATCCTTCTAATCAAAACCCTGATCACAACATGTCCTAGGAATGCAACCTTCCTGTGATGGACATTAGTATCAGGTATCACCTTAGTTTAGCTTTGGCTTGTAATACGAAGAACATTAGGTTATTTGTTTACTTTATATTGTTCTTTTTGACTTATCTTATTATTCTCATTCCAAGGACCTCTCGATGATGTCTAAATAGAAAGATTTAGAGTGAAAGGAAAGGGGGAATGATCATTATCTTTTTATTTGTTGTGCTTGTTGGATATTCTTGTAAAATAACTTCATCATGCAAGCTTTATTTTGTTTGTAGGGAGGATGTTTTAGGTGTCTTATTGACCACATAAGAAGGATTCCCTTCTTATTTTTTGGTCTGAGATGTCTATAATATCTGAATTACACTCTGAATAAGGTTTCATTTGTCAAGTGTGAACAAGAGTACTCCTATCTAATTGTCAAGTCAAAATCCATCACACTAGGTGAAATTCCATCTTGGTTCTTTATACCTTGATGCATTGCACCTATGTGTGTTATCAGACATAAATAAGGGTATGCTCTTTATTTCTCCCATCCCTTGATAAGCAATACATCATCATCATTCATCATCATATCTAATAAAGTCTCGATGGCTAATGAAGTTTTTGGACTTCTGCATCTTCTTGGATTTAAGGGTTGATTCCCCTCATTCTTCTATCCTCTTTCACACTAACAATGCATCCATCTTGCATCCTGCATAATCACGTTATATCATCATCCATCTCATCCATTTCACATCCATTTCATAATCATTTAAGATGTTTAAAATAATATAGATTTTTTATTCTAAGCATCTCCTAAACATCTCATTTGCATCATTATTTAAGTTGTTTAGGATAATATAGATTTTTTATTCTAAGAATCTTAAAAACAACTTATTTGCATCATCATTATCATATAGATCTATTTGTCTAACCTTCCATACATCGAGTTTGAACCTCTGTCTCGCGAGATTGACCTCAAATTGAATCTTTTCACTCGATCTCTCGAGGGGGCAATGTACTAATGTACTTATTTTTGTTGGCGCATCCAAAAAAATCATTATTTTTTTTTAATTTTGATGTTGGTGGGATCATTCTTTGAACAAATGCAACAAGTACATTGCTTCAAAGAGGGAAAAAATGTAGACATGCAAAATTAACATCATATTTAATCATATTCTCCTTAATCAAATAAACCAAGTTTATTTGATTAATCTCTAAATTCCTCCATCAAAATTAAATAAATTCATCATTAACACTAACATCATCCCCTTTAGCTAAATAAATCTAAATATTTATTTAACTAGATCTAAATCATTTTCTATCTCTTTTTTATTTATTTTAACGCATAAATATAAATCAAATAGGTCAAATCACCTAGTCTTCTCTTAAGTTAAATAAATCATGATTAATGTTAATCTTGATGCAAGCCACACCTCTAGCTTTTCCCGCTTGCACAAATAAATAATTTAATTGATTTATAAAATCTTCTAATTTCCCTCAACATAGAATCTTTAGGGAATATTCCTCCAATTTGAATCTCCCTCTCAAATGACTTGTCCCTTCCAACATGGAATTAACTCCCCTCTTACATTTTCCCCACTTTTAATTTAAGACCCCTTCTTCTCCCTCCAACAAGTCAAATTTCAAATTTGAAAAGGCCACCTAATGTCATTTATTGGCACATGTACCAAAACTTGCACAAACTTGGCCCATTCACATGGTGACAAGTGGCTCCTTCCTATTGATGGAGGATTAGTCCCACATTCCTCAAATTTTCTTCTTCTCTCATCAAAATATTCTATAAATGGAATGACAATGGGCTAATGCAAGAAGTTGAGTCTACAAAAAACTCAAAAAAGTGGAAGTGTTTTTGCTGCTTTTCAAAATTTGTCACACTAGGACTGAAAATTTGAGATACTTACACAATGAATCTTGAAAAAAGTTAGTAATATGATTTTTTTTAATTTTTAATCTCATTTCCAAATATGTAACTTATTCAAATACGAAGATGATAGAAATTAAATTTTGATAGAGATGTATAAAATCCACTTTTTAGAAGTCCCTGTTTTTTTACCATACCATGCATGTGTACGGACACCACTTTTTGACCCAAATAAAATTATTTTTATAATTCCTTTTGGGGAAAGAAAAATAACAACATGAAGATAGATGAGGAATTTTTTATATATTTTTTTTTGAATATTTGTTTTTTTTATTGAATTTTTATTGGCCTTAATTGTTGTTTTTAAAAATCAACGTGTACAGACAACATAACTAGACCTAAACTAAACATTTTTTTATTTTATTTTTTTATTGTGTAGAGAATTATCTGAATATTGATGCCATATAATTTTTTTTACAATAAACTTAACCAAAATAAAAGTTATTAAAAAAAAAAAAAAATCCTGATATTTCAAGTTTAAGGACTAGTTTTATTAGAAATTAATTAAGAAATAAAAAAATATAATCCAATATTAATAAAAATCATATATTTGGAAACTAGACATTTTGTTCTCTAGTGGGTTTTAATTTTATAGCTTGATTCAGAAAAAAAAGTCCATCAGCCATATTGCCAAAGTTGGACATTCTTCTTTAATCTGCCTTAGTTTATTAGCTACAGGTCTTTTTAGTTGCAGGTCAAAGGTTAAGGGTCAGATTGCCAAGCCTTTCCCGAACCTAAAACCTAGGCTACATGTGGGCTAGAGATTCAATTTTTTAATAACGCGTATAAGTTCTTAAAAATGTGTACGCGTTACAAAACGCATATGCATTCTTCATTTGTTTGATTATTTAAAAAAAAAAAAAATTTAGAAACTGGTACCCATTTAAAAACGTGTACGCATTTTGAAAATAAAAATGCATACGTGTTTTAAAGCGCGCACCCGATTTAAAATGCATACCCGTTTTTCTTTTCAAAACGCGTACGCATTTTAAAATAGGTACCTGTTTCTAAAAAACATTTTTAAAAAAATGACTTGTACGTGTTATAAAACGTGTATGCATTATATAACACATATGTTTTCTTAGTGCATACACATTTTTTAGGCTCGGGTACCTAATGCATAATGCATATGCATTTTTTAATAACACGTACGTGTTTTCTACGAGATTTTTTTTTGGCCAAAACTTACCCTCTTCATGGACCCAACTTCTTGCACTTACCCCTATCCTTCATTTCAAACACCTACAATTTGGGCATGCTTACTATAGGCAACTTGAGTTAATCTTATCTCTTTGTCTATCTTCATTCAAGCTTATCTAGGATTGGGGAAGGGCTCCTTCACATACCAAAGGTGCACCAATCCAATATGGAATAGGTATGCACTAATTTTATTTTCATGCCTTCATTTAGTTTGTTTGGTCTCTTGATTGCATTATGAAACTTGTATTATTTCATAGGGATGTTAGATTATAGTTTCTTTACTAACTATACTAATGTGTGGAATATGTTTAAGCACTTGCATATTTTAACATCCTACATATATGTATAAAATTGATTTGTTGAAAAGTTTTAGAAACTTTCAAACAAAATTAATTGGCTAGTGTGAAGATAAAGTATACATCCATTACACATATCATCCTTGCTTTCACCACTATGAGAGCTTCTATGGGTTAGAAACTACCATGAATGCATAAAATATGGAGAGGATAGATAGATTTTTTGGATTTCTATTCAATTTTGTAGTTGCACCTTGAACGATACACATGTTATGTAAACTAATTTACATTATTCCCAAATGAGATGAGGTGTCATGGTCTACAATTCATGGTAGGATATTCACAAATGGGTTGATGAAAAGTCCTTGGGAACTTTTAAGGAAATGAAACTAAGATAAAAATAAAATAAAATCAACGACGTATCTCATATCCTCCCTGCATACGCCCAAGGGCGATCCCACAATGGTGGTTTACAATTTTTGGGAGATTTTGATATTTTTTGAAATCACATATTTTTAGAAAATATAACAATTTAAGACTTTAAAAGTTCCATTTTAAGTTTTTCAAGAAGAGGTTTTGATTGAACCACCTTAGATCAAACCTCCTTGGATAGATCCCCTCTATTTTTAAACCGTACCTATAATGGGGTCTCCTTTACACCTATCAAAATGCTAAGAAAAAACCACTTTTGATTTACCTTTTAGGGGATCAAATAAATTCATTTATAATTTATTTTTTGTGAGTATGTATTCCTTATTATAAGCTTCCCAAAAAGTCTAAAATTAAATAAATTTAATTTTATTATTATATTTATTTTTTATTTCTTGTGAATGTAGGTTTTTCACCAAAAATCAAGCTCTTTGTTCTGTACGTGTGGAAAAATAACAGATTATCAAAAAAAAAGTTTGAAAAATATAAATACACTAAATATTGAAATCCTTGATCCAAAAAAATTAATAATTTTAATTTCGATAAATACAAAAAAAATATATATTGTAGACAGTCCGCCTATGTCTAAATTGTAATTGGTTTGACTTCCAAACTTGATTAAGGAAACAATATTTAGTAAAACACTATGAAACCAAATGAAAGTGCTTAATATTGTAGTTACAAGTCTAAATTTGAAAAAAAATAGAATTTTATCCTTCATGGAAAAAAAAGTTATGTTGTATATGGAGAGCGTCACTCCATAAAAATAGTGTTTACTGAAAAACATTAGTTTTCTAAGGAGATGGAAAAAGAAGTGCAATTTGATTCTAAAAAACTAGAAAAAATATATTTAGAATCTAGAGACAAAATGCCACAAATCACTAGTTTGCATCATCTTCAAATTCATCATGGTTTAGCAGTTATAGGTGCCCAAAAATGAAGATTTAGAATTAGGAAAAAATAGTTGAGTTTCAAGTTTGAAAAACAAATTTTAAACCAGTATTGTAGGATCACCCCCAAATGATAACTAGGATCCACCATGTAAGATGCTAAAACCATACTATCATTATTAACTATGTGAGATTATAATAGATTGTAAATGACTTATATGTTGTCCAAAATAGTCCACTAAGTAATGGGTGTTCTTTGAGAAATTTATCCTTTTACTTAAAATTATATTATGATTGCATAGATAGATGGATGATTGATGACCTTCAAATTCATGACTATGAGAACTAAGGTACATATTTCCTTGTACTTGATGGAATTCATTTAATCGTAGGGAACTATCTCTTGAATAAAGATCAAGTTTCGGTATTACTTGGATAGTTATAAGTAACATATTTGATTTAACCCTTGGGGTTGTTTAAACTAGGATCTTAGGATCATTTATTTTAGTAGGTAATACGTTAGTGTCATTAGAACAATAAGAAAGGAAGGGAGTCAAAAATATTAATGAAAAGGCTTGTTTAAATATTTGTATAAAGGTAACGATCACTATTATTAGAAATATGTTGATATGATCAACATTTTTTTCTAATTTCATTCTTGGGTTTGTGCAGGATCATGGGGGCAAAATAGTGGTGATGTGAAAAAAATGTGAAACAAGGAAGTGGAAATCATGAAATTCATGTTTGAATTTTTGGTTTGGTTGTTTAAGAATAATTTTTCTAAAGTAAACACGAAAGCAACATAGATATCACGTTATTAGAAACATACATTTTTTAGACCAAGCACCATGTATTATATTTTATAAACTATATATAATACATATATCATTAATATCTTATATCTATAATATTAATATTTATAAAATATTATTAATCTTAATATAATATATATATAATTAACATTAATATATTATATTATTAATATCTCATTTATGATATATTATTAATGGGTGTTCTTTGAGAAATTTATCCTTTTACTTAAAATTATATTATGATTGCATAGATAGATGGATGATTGATGACCTTCAAATTCATGACTATGAGAACTAAGGTACATATTTCCTTGTACTTGATGGCATTCATTTAATCGTAGGGAACTATCTCTTGAATAAAGATCAAGTTTCGGTATTACTTGGATAGTTATAAGTAACATATTTGATTTAACCCTTGGGGTTGTTTAAACTAGGATCTTAGAATCATTTATTTTAGTAGGTAATACGTTAGTGTCATTAGAACAATAAGAAAGGAAGGGAGTCAAAAATATTAATGAAAAGGCTTGTTTAAATATTTGTATAAAGGTAACGATCACTATTATTAGAAATATGTTGATATGATCAACATTTTTTTCTAATTTCATTCTTGGGTTTGTGCAGGATCATGGGGGCAAAATAGTGGTGATGTGAAAAAAATGTGAAACAAGGAAGTGGAAATCATGAAATTCATGTTTGAATTTTTGGTTGGGTTGTTTAAGAATAATTTTTCTAAAGTAAACACGAAAGCAACATAGATATCACATTATTAGAAACATACATTTTTTAGACCAAGCACCATGTATTATATTTTATAAAATATATATAATACATATATCATTAATATCTTATATCTATAATATTAATATTTATAAAATATTATTAATCTTAATATAATATATATATAATTAATATTAATATATTATATTATTAATATCTCATTTATGATATATTATTAATATATATTAATATTATATCATATATATTGTATATTATATATCACATATTTTTTGGATTTGTTAGAAGTTGTGGACTGGGGTCCACTACCATATAGAAAATAGTAAAAAATAAGAAATGCATTAACCCAATGATAGGGGTGAAAGATAGGTCCCCAACAAAAGGAAAATAAAATAAAAGGAAACTCCTACATCTTAGCTAAAGGAATACAAAATAACACAACGTGAAGATCATGTTGCCACATTTTTGTCCTTCTTCAAGGATCTCAATGTCATCTAACGTGGAGGAATATATTATTTCCTCTTTACTTTTGTCCACCCTTGATCTTTTGAATGACTAATGTCTTTTGATTTCTCATCCCCACCTAACCCATTTGAAGATGCAGGTGTCACATGGGGAGAGACCAAATTTGTCACTTCCAAGATTTGAGACCCTAAATACAAAGTGGGAGAGTCCAAATAATGTTTTGTTGTTGGTTTAGATATGTCTCTAAGTGAGGATCACAAAAGACTTTTTATTTCTCCAACCTTCTTGAGTCACATGACTGAAGTGATTTTTGTATAACCTTTGTCTAGGAGAAAACATATTGTCCACCACCATATTTTGCTTCTTGGAGACCACTTTTGTAGGGGAAATATAATTTTTGGGAGTTCACAATAGAATAATGTTTAGGGGGAGAGTCCTTCCACCAAGAGGCCTCCAAACTTGTCTAGGTCTTAACAGTTGGTAAATCTACTGTAATGTACCCAATTTCATAACTTCTATTGTGCCTAAATATTAACCCTTTGTAGTTTAAAGGTTGTTTCCAACATTGTCCATTGAATGTCAAATTTTTTCTTACCAAAAGATTCATGGAAGTGTTCAATTCCACCAGAATCCTAGTAAAGGTTGTGTGGATAAAATTTCTTTAGTTTTCATCCACATATACAAATTGCCCAAATAGTTCGCAATAGCTATGAAACATGATTCAAAAAAGTAGTGTAGAGGGATATTTTGGAGGCGAACCTAAGATTTTAATTGTAGTAGATATTCCTCCCATAACCATACATAATTTACAATAGTGTTTTTTTCTTTCCTACAATCAAAAACCATGATTAAAGAAACTCTTGTATTGGGGTAGATTTCAAAATTTCTATCCATAAGAGTAAGCCAAGATTTTAAAATCCAATCATACAGATCTAGAAGACTAGCCCAAAGATGGTTGAATCTGCTAATTAGACCATTTTTTGGGAAATAATTTTTCATTTTCATGCAGCTCCTTTGACACAAATGTATTAAAATCTAAAGAGAAAGTTTTTCTAGAGCATTGAATTTTCTTTCTATTACCTATTCAAATATGAGGCTTCTACATTACATCAAACAAGAGAGAGGAACCTAACATAACTACCTCTAAAATAAGGGTTTTCACACCATCAACCTCTGCCTAGGAGACAAAGCTTCACATGCTAACTCTGAATGTTGTTGATCCTCCAAAGAAGGCATGCTCAACCCATTGACAATCAAATTTTCAACCTTTCCCTTGCAAACAAGAAGATGAAGGGTTTCGTGGTGAGATTGATTCGATGCCCTAATCTTCACACCACCTAAAGGAGTGTTGAATGTCATATCAAAGGTTGATCCACCGAGTATATATCACCCATTTTTCCCTGCAGACCCAAGTAGCCCTACAATCCCAAACCATTGGTAGCTTTCATGCTAAAATATCCAGCCATGGTAGCCTCAAGGGAACCTTCTCCATTTGTTGTGGTAACCTACACTAAAATCCTAGGGCAGAGAAGATTCAGTAATTTCGAATTATTCAAAAAATTTGAAAGCAATCCAAAAAGATAGTGTATATATATATATATATATATTTGAGTAAAAGGTAGTATGCCTATATATATTTACATTTATAAAATGATGTACAATAATATAGATTAAAGTTTCAAGGCTCTCAATAGCCAAAATCAAACCTTGATCCCACCTATTAGCCAAAACAACAAAAAGATTTGGCATGCCCACCACTATAATACTAAAATATTTGAATCTTAGCTTTACAAATCTGGCCATATCATCATTTTACAAATAAAGAATTCTAGAAAACATATCCATGAAAAGCACAAACAACAAAATTTCCAAAAAAGAGAAACTGAGTTGATTTACTATTCCTCCATCTGAACCATAGGGACATAATTTTAATCTTAACACTCCTAAATATTACCCACATTAGATTACACTAGAGGACATGCATACAAAATCAAAGCCACATTATTGTGGTGCAGTTTTACAGAAACTTTTAGTGCCTTTGGTACAACCAAATTTTTGGGATTCTGATCATGGGTAAGTATAACCAAAATGGAATTTACTCAAACCCTTAAGCTTTCTGATAATTCATAATTGATTATTGAAAGGAAAATAAATAGTATGAAAATACTTTCCTAACGCTAAAACCATAGAGGAGAACTGCAAAGACCAATTTTAAAGTTCTTGAAAAAACTTAAGATGAACACATATAGGATAACAAGAGTAATAGAAATAAAAGATCTCAGAGATAATACCAAATTTACGTCGAAAAACCCTTATGGGAGAAAAACCCACCACACCAAGATAAATCACTTTGTATTTCAATAAAAAAATAGTTTACATAGAAAGTCACATAATTTTCCTTGAAGATGTTAGCTCTCAACAGCATTTAGTCGACCTCTTCATTGTTCCAATGCTATTGTTGCATACAATGAATCACTCTCTCTTGTTTTGTCACCTTAGTGACTATGCCTATGTATCTAATTGTTACAAGTCTTACATCACATTCATTCCTTACCGACCAACTAGTTGCCTTAGTTATACACCTCTGTTTGACACACAAAACTGATCCCTAACTGACCACCCTGCAATCATGCATTGGGCCACCCAATAATTAATTATGTTTGCCATAGTCAGATTTTGTCAACCACCAAATTGAACTTTGTAGTTAATGCACATATCGCTTTCACAAATTTAAACATTCAACCAATGATAGTTGATTTACAACAACAATGTAAAATCAATGAATGAGATCAGGCCATGTGATGTCATGCCATTTGTTCATCTCTTTGACTATCGAAGCAGTCAACTATGCCCAAAGCAACACCTACCGATCTACTGGGGTATGTCCTAAAGGCCACCACAGTATCGTGATAATAATTTGATCACCCAACTGTCGTCATAGCTGATTCCTACCATGACACATGTGCACTGCTAGTTTTCTTTTGGAGAATCTAAAATCGCATCTGCAATATTCCAACAAATTTTCTCTGAAACGTTGACACATGTTTGAAGCCGGTAAAACCCTACAATAATAACTCAGGACCCACCATGCGAGGTATGGGATAAGCGATCACCACTTACCAAATTTACACACGCCAATCACTCAAATAGTTTCGCCCGACTCACAAAGGCCTAGCAGTACACATAATAGAATAAGAACCATCGAATTAAAAAACCATCACAACCATAGATGTACGTGTCAGCATATCGATGAGGCACTGCATTGCCTCCCACTGATAGACACCCATTCTAATGATGAAGGCAAGGTAACTACACCAGCACATCGGTTAGACAATGCATTGTCTCCCAACATTATGTGAACATTTTGTCGATGAAGCCGAGGCAAACCAACATGACATTCCAGCAACTCCAAGCCCACCATCCCATCGTTGTAACACCCATTGGAGTCTCACCGACTAGAAAAGGTCTCGGTGACCAGAGACCAAAATGACCACATGAGAACTCCACAATGTAGCGATAAAGACATAAACCCATCAAACCTCTAACAAAAGTCCAAACAAGTAAATTGAGGCAGATTTTCCAACAAGCTCCCACTTGAAGAAGACTTATTGGCTTCCTTCATACTTTGTATTTATTGAAAATCATAGGCCGTAAGGCCCATCTGAACTTATTCATGCTCACTGGCTTTATCATTGCATCAATAATATTCTTCGAAGTATCCACCTTTTCTAAATTGACATTTCCATCCTCCACCATATCTCGAACAAAGTGATATTGCACATCAATATTTTTTGTCCTGGAATGGAAAGTACGATTCTTTGCCAAAAAAATGGCACTCTGACTGTCACATAAAATTGTAATCTACCCTACATTAAAACAAATATTAGAACACAAATGATTGATCCAAACAAATTCTTTGCAGGTGCATGTTGCTGCCATGTATTTTGCGTCCATAGTGGATAAAGTGACTACAACCTATCGCTTGCTCATCAAACTGATTGCACTGCCATTTAACATGAAAGTGTATCCACTGGTGGATCTTCTACTATCAATGTCCCCTACCCAGTAAGAATCCACATATCCATGAATGTTGAGTGTTCTCTATGATGCAACAAAAATTCCATGGTAACACAAACCATATTCTAAAGTCCCCTTTAAATATTTGAACACTCTCTTCACAACATCCCAATGTGTCCTTCCTAGATTTTCCATAAAAAGGATAAGACCTCTAACTACTTGGGAAATGTCTCTGCTTTTAAAAACCATTGCATACATTAGACTACCAAAAACACTTGCATAAGGCACCCTGGTCATGTCCTCCATCTCAGTAGTAGATTTTGGACAATCTTCAACAAATAGCTTCATTCCCTGCAAGATTGGAACAACTAGCTTCTTGCAATCATTCATACCAAATCTCTCAAGAATAGTGTTAACATACTTACTCTGGCTAACCCAAAGCTTTCTACTTGTTATGTCCCAGGTTATCTCCATCCCCAGAATATACCTTGTTGCACCCAAATCTTCTATTTTGAACTTTGTAGAGAACTGAGATATAAGATCAAAAATCATTGTCTAACTATTTCCTATGAAAAAGATATCATCCACATATAGGGTAATAATAAGCACACAATAATTCTTAGATTTATAATAAACACAAGGATCGGATTTTGATCTCACAAATCCCATAAACAACACCAAAGTGTCAAATTTCTAGTACCACATTCTAGGAGATTGCTTCAAACCATACATAGATTTCTTTAATTTGTAGACAAGGTTTTTTTACCTTTTTCAATGAAGTGCTCAAGCTGGGACATATAAATTTCTTCTTTCAACTCTCCATGGAGAAATGTTGTCTTTACATCCATCTACTCGACCTCTAAGTCATACACTACTTCCAATGGCAGATGAAATTTGATACATGTTAGCCTTGCTACTCGGGAAAATATTTCTCCATAATCAATTCCCTCTATCTGGGAAAATCCCTTTGCAACCAACCTTGCCTTTTGTTTTTCAACACTGCCATCTAGACCCATCTTCTTCTTAAATACCCATTTATAGCCAATAGGCTTTCACCCTTTAGGCAAAGGTACCAAATCCCAAGTTTCATTTTTTTGCAATGATTCAATTTCTTCATTCATGGCTTCCAAGCAAGAATTTGAATCAAACATACTAATATCCTCTTTTACACTCCTAGGCTCATCAGTGCTAGTAATCAGGGCATATGTACAGTTTGAATCTAACATAGAGAAACAATACCTATCAGGTTGTCATTTTTCACGTGTAGACCTTCTTATTGGTTGATGTTGTGCTTCTTCATAGTTTGAAATTTTCAAAGCTACTTGAACTCTCCTTAGTTTCAGGTACACCATGTAGTTCCCTTCTTTCTGGAGTCTAAGGAATTTCAACTACATCATTCTTCTTTTCTCTTTTATATGTCTCCAACTGTGGATGAGCTACTGAAGGTTTTAGCTCACAAAATATTACACTTTTGTTATACAAAACCTTCTCAGTATTAGGATTCCAAAGCTTGTATCCCTTCACACTAACATTATAGCCGATGAAGATACATTTTATAGCCTTGTTCTTCAACTCAGATCTTTTCTCATTTGGCACCTATGCATATGCCTCACAACCAAAGACACAAATATGTCTTAGAAAGGGCTTCTTACTAGACAAAGATTCCAAAGGTGTTTTTTTAAAAGGAGAAGAACAAGGTGAATGATTTACTAGGTAACATGTTGTAGCCACAAACTCAGCCCAAAAATTTTGCTCCAGACCAACACTGCTTAGCATACTTCTTGCTCTCTCCATTAATGTTTTGTTCAAATTTTTAGCAAATCCATTCTATTGTGGAGTATAAGGTGGAGTTTTATGCATTTTAATCCCATGGTCTTTACAATACCTTTCAAAATTTACCAAAAAAACTTACCGCCATTATCCATCCTCAAAAATTTGATTTTCTTTCTAGTCTAATTCTCTACCAAAGTTTTAAATTCTTTAAAATGATTGAACACTTTCAATTTACTCTTAAAAAAGTATATAAATCCCTTCTCGAATAGTCATTAATAAAAGAAACATAATATCTAGAATTCGATAACAAAGGGACATTAACTTGAATAAACGCATTAGAATGAACATAATCTAGTACACTTGAACATTTATGAGGACTCGAATAAAATGAAACACGACGTTGCTTTCCATATATTCAATGTTCACATAAATCAAACTCAAGGTTACAATCAACAAACCCTTCAACAAGATTTTTATTTTTCAAGGTTTTTAAACCTTTCTCACCTATGTGACCGAGTCTATGATGCCATAACATGGTTTTCTTAGCTGGGAATTTCACCTCCAAGGCATTTGCACCCAAAAGAGCTTCATCATCCTTCTCTAAAGGAGCAAATTTTCTTGACTTTATAGAGACGTTACATTGAGCAGGATGTGCATCCAAGTTGTACAGAGTGCTAATATGTACACCCTTAACCAACACCATAGCACCTCTAGCCATCTTACATCCTTTACTCAAGAAATAAAATTCCATACCAACATCATTAATCTTACTAAAAAAAATTAAGTTACGAGCCAAACTTGGTATCTGTAGTACATCACCAATCCCTTTGATTCTTCCGTCAAGGAATTGTATTTTGACTCTTCAAAAACCAAAAATATCCAATGTTGAATCAATTTAAAGGTACACCTTTCCACCATCATAATTTTTGTACTTATTGAACCACTCTATATGAAACATCATGTGGAAAAATGCACTTGAGTCAACCAGCCAAACATCATCCGATGTCTAAGTTTCCAAGGCTGTAATGAAGGAATTTGCATCATGCTGAGAAGAGTCATAGTTTGAAGAGTTACTCTTCTTGTTTTTCTTCTCCTTTTAGTCCTTTTGGATATGACCAAGCTGCCCACATTTTCAATATTTCACCTTGGAATTTTTACCAGGAGACTTTGATCTCCCTTCAGATTTGGATTTAGACTTGTCATTCTTCTTTCCTTTCTCCTTTGATCTACCTCAAACAACAAGGGCCTCTTTGGCCATCTCTGAAGACTTCCTTCACATCTCTTCTGATAGCAGTGAAGCAACCGTGTCTTCCATCTTGAAATTAGTTGTTGTAATTCCAATAGCCATTACAAGATGATCCAAAGTTTTAGTTAATGAACATAAAAGGATCATCCAACGATCCTCCTCCTCCATCTTCACACTCACAGATGCTAATTGAGAAACACCCATATTAAACAAATTTAGATGGTCTACAACAAATACACCTTCTTCCATCTTTAAGGAGTACAAATTCTTCCCCAGGAATAACTTATTTGCCAGAGAATTTTCCTAATAAATTTCACCAAGATTCTTCCATAATGAAGTTGAAGTCTTCTTCTCATGGATATTCAGGAGTACAAAATCAGCTAGACAAAGTCCTATTAAGCCTCTTGATTTTCTATCTGCAAGATTCCAATCTTCTTGTTTCATGTATTGTGGCATAGTTCCAGACACATCAATCTAGAGTTCTCTATCCACTAACAGGTCTTCCATTTTTAGTTTCCACAACTCAAAGTTGCCACCATTGAATTTTTCAATTTCTACTCTACCTAATTTAGTTGCCATCTCAAACAAAACTAGGTTCTAGATAACTTTGCAATACTACCACTAGAATAGTAGTAACACAAAAACCAGCCTTACTAATAAGGACAACACAAATGGCTAGGCTTTGATACCACTTGAAAGGAAAAGCAATAGTGTGGAAACACTTTCCTAATGCTAAAAACATAGAGGAGAAGTGCAAAGACTAGTTTTAGAACTTTAAAAGACTTAAGATGAAGACATACTAGATAACAAGAGTAACAAATAACACTAATCAGAGAGATAACACCAGATTTACATGGGAAAACCTTTACGAGAGAAAAACCCACCAAACCAACCTAAATCACTTTTTATTTCAATAAAAATAGTTTACATACAAATTTAAAGACTTTTCCTTGAATATGTTAGCTCTCAGCAACATTCAATCGACCTCTTCATTGTTCCAATGCTATTACCGCATACAATGAATCACTCTCTCTTGTTTCTTCACCTTAGTGACTATCCCTATGTATCCGACTGTTACAAGTCTTACATCACATTCATTCCTTACCAACCAACCAGGTGTCTTAATTATACACCTCTTTGTGACATGCAAAATCAATCCCTAACCAACCACCTGCAATCACACATCAGGCCACCCAACATTTAATTATATTTTCCATAATTGGATTATGTCAACTCTCCAATCAAAATTTTTAGTTAATGCACATATCACTTTCACATATTTAAACATTCGAGCAATGATAGTTAATTTACAACAGCGATGTAAAATCAAGGAATGAGATCGTGCCATGTGATGTCATGCCATTAATCCATCACTTTGACTATCAAAGTGGTCAATTCTTCCCTGAGCAACACCTACCAGGCTACCATGGTATGGCCTAATGACCACCGCAGTATGGTGATAACAGTCTAATCACATGACCATTGTAATAGCTAGGGCTCACCATGACACATGAATGCTGCTAGTTCTCTTTCGAGGAGTCGAAAACCGCATCCGCAATATTCCAATAACTTTCTCTAAAATGTTGACATGTGTCCGAAGCTAGCAACACCCTGTAGTAATAACTCAAGACCCACCATGCAAGGTACAAGACAAGTGATCACCATTGATTAAACTGCCACATGTCAACCTCTTTGACAATTTTGTCTTGACTCACAAATTCTCATCCGTACTTTCCTCAAAAGGGCACTGAACAGAACGAGCAACATTGGATTAAAAAACCATCGTAGTCATAGATGCAGGTGTCAGAATATTGACAAGGCATTGCATTTTCTCCCATCGACGAGTGCTCATTCTGGTGATGAAGGCGAGGTAACTACACTGACACATCGGTGAGACCATGCATTGTCTCCCACCGATATGTGAATGTTCTACCAATAAAGTCGAGGCAAATTGACATAACACTTTTCCAACTCCAAGCACATTAGCCCATTGTTGTAACAACTACTGGAATCTTGCTGACCAGACAAAGTCTCGATGACCAGAGACCAAAATGACCACATGAGAACTTCATAGTGTAGTAATAAAGGCATAAAATCTTAAATCCTTTAATAGAGGTCCAAGCAAGTAAATTGAGGCACATTTTCCAACAAATACCCCCACATACTTATTCAAAATAGATAGCATATGATCTAATTTTATCACTACCAAAGTCTTCTTTATTGCACTATAGATTGACACATAAGTGTTTCTATGCAACACGAAATGTCAAGAGAAGAAAACCTTGACATACCCTTGACCATTCCAAAGGTTGTACCTTTGACATGGATTTAGGAGAAAATAATTTTGAAGATACACCTCTTTTACTACCTTATTTTTAATGAGTTCTACAGACCAAAAACATTATAATAGATCAAGAAAATTTAAAACAAAAATGGAAAGAAGTTGGGATAGAAAAATCAACTAGTTACACTTTGGCTCAAGGATTTCTCCCCCTATGACCCTTTTCATGCATTTTTTGAACTATGCACAATGATCGTTGAAGACCAGTTGAAATTATTCCCCTTCAATAGCTTTTATGAATGAAAATTCCCAATAATTCATCGATATGGAAGCTCTATAGTTTCTTGGAAAGTATTCCATTTGAATTTTTTGGAAAATTTTGCACCCGTTGCCAACCATGCACACTCCTTCATAGTTTGAAGAATCTTCTTGAAGCATACAAAAATTTGTGCATTGGCAACCCTTACTAAAAATAGGGATGCATAGAAACTTTGAATAGCCTACTCCAAATGAAATAGTGATGATCGCAAAAAATGGAATCAATATTTAAATGAATCGATCATACATTTTTATATGGGGATGCATGTGATGAAATTATATAATTCATACACCTCTACCTTGTGTAAACCAAAGAAAATTTTGATTGGCTCACAGTGGAGATATATCAGTAATTCTCATAATAAAGGTTTATGAAAAAAGGATAGAAGCTTGCACTCCCCTAACCAAATCTGGCTATCACCAAATTTACTAGCTACCTTTTTTGAATAACAATAACCACATCTATAGAAATTTCACTCTCCCAATTTTCCCACATTCTCCCTAGTATAACTAATATGACATCGTGGTTGTTAAATTTAATGCAAAGCCAACACACATTATATTTTCCCATATGATTGGAAAATTATATGCATGTGAAAAGATAATGATCTGATCACACACCCTTAGAAAGGATGAATATGGACTTGCAAGAAACACAACATGTTAGTGGAAAAATTATAGAACTTTGATGAAATTTGCTTCATTGATGACATGGGATATGGCTGAGAATTGCTTGGTAGATGACATGGATGATGGCTTTGTACCACTAAATTCATACCCCTTTAAACCCTACATAATGATATCATCATTTTATTTATCCTTTCCCTTGCACCAATTTGTTACTCATTATGTTTTTGTAGAATACCCTATTTTCTAACAATAGTAGTTTCCTTTAACACCATATTTTATTATGTCTCCTACTTGATGGCACTTCCAACCAATGCAAAATTAACTCATTTTTTATTCCAAATCTTCTTTGTGAAGCAATTGATGGTAACTATGGATATGCTTGTAGTTGATCAATATTATTTACCAAAGCCACCTCATTTGAATCGCAACCCATATTTGCTAAGAAATCAACCTATCTATTTCCTTCGTGATACATATGTGAAATTAAGAAGGACTGATACTTGTTTAATAGGGACCAAACTTTCTACAAGATGTACATCTTAAATTCCAATTTTGAATTTTTATTTCTTTACATGCATTGACAATTTCCGAAGAGTCCCACTCAACATGGAATTTTTTAATACCAAGCTTCAACCGAAGTTCCAAACCTTGAAGCACTACGTGAGCTTCAAAATAATTATTTATACCATTTGGAAGATGGAATGAACTCTCTGCTATGACAAACCCAAATGAATATTATATACAAATACCTACACCAGAAATTCTCAGGATTTCTCTTGATGCTCCATCAAAGTTAAGCTTTAAAATATGTAGTTGTTGAGATATCCATCTTACTGTACTCCTATCCACCTTTGTTTTCATATTTATATGTAAAATCCTATCAAAATACCATGCTATGTTCTTCCATTTTCAGAATAGAGTCATCCCAACTTGTGAAAAGGGAGCTGATGTTTTTATGTTTTTGAACATATGAATTGACAACTTCTAAAACTTCATTTTCCATTTTTACTTTTGTGGCTTCAACCGAAGAAGTTATTTTCCTGAAAATACACATCTTGCATGCTCCCAACATATGTTCGTTTTTCGCCAAAAAGTGTAGCCTTTGACACTTTTCACTCATTTGGGCCCTTTCTTGTGGTTTTTGGTGTAATTTTGTCTAGATTCTAAGATGTTTTGTAGAGGTGTTGTGAAATTTTTTAACACATTTCCTCACTTTTCTAAGACCATTTCATCATAATTCACCTAAATAACCCCTTTCCAAGCCTTAGTCCAGAGTGTTGTAAGGTTTTGTAACTAACTCATACTTTCCTAAGATTTTCATCACTAATTCAACCCTTCCTTATGTTAAATTGTCCCCTTATTTCACATATACGTCTTACTTTAGTGTGTTTTAGAAGACAATCCTAACAAACATAATTAACCACATGTTAATTCTCGACAAGTAATCAAAATTTCCTAGGTGAACTAGATCACCACCTCAGGCGACTTAGTCCCATATGACAAAAATTAAAATTAATTCAAACATCTTTTAGGATTTTGTCTCCTAATCCCTAAGGTTAGCCTATGTTGTGTTATTTTTGAGAAATTAGGGCACACCATATTTAAATAAAGGGGTTTCCCCTCATTTCTCAAATCTTTTCTCTTGTTTTTCACCCAATTCTTCTTCTCAATCACTCATCTCCCACTCTTCTCAAGCAAGCTAGGGTTTGAGCATTCCAAGTCAACAAGACATCCTTTTTGAAGCATTCAAGGGTTGATTGTTGCAACAACTCAATATAAATCATGGAAAGGTATTAACTCCATACTTTCATGTTCACAATTCAATACATTTTCTATTCATTTTGGTTTAGTTACCTAAAAGGGGTTTGACCAAGGAGAACCCCCATGCCCTAACAATCAACATTTTCTCTTTGTCCCATTGTGTGTTTGCAGATTTATGTACATTGAAGATCATTGAATACTTTGAAGACTTTTTGAAGACCTCTCCTTCTTTCCAATGTCCAAAAATCCACTAAAAGTCACTTTCAAGCCCAAAAATCAGACTTCAAGAGTAGACAGTTGTGAAGAACTGAAGTGCAGACTAAGAGGTTCCATTTTCCCTTCCAAATTTCCAAAAATCCTGAAGAGGACTAAGTCACTAAAATTTGTGACCTAGTCCTGATAGACATTCTTTTGAGGGATATTTTCATATTCATACACCCATTTGGTAGAAATGGTCTTTGAACCAATTTTCTCAGATTTGGGACTAGGTCACCCAGATTGGCACAAGTGTCCCAATAAGATTTTTTTTATAATTTCATCAGCATTTTAGACCTCTATCTGATCCTTCTTTAGATTCTAGGTGCACGCATTCTATCTCACATCTTTCTATTTAGTTTAGTGTACATTTCTAGGTCATTTTGTACATGTTTGCATACAACATTATATTTTCCACCACTTTGCATTTGAATATTTTACATAAAGAATTTCCTTTCAATTTTTTAAATTTAGGTCATCACATTTCACACAAATCATCACCCATTCTACCCCCAATCCTCTTGAATGAACCCTAAAATTAAAAGGTGTGAAAGAGAGCTAGAATTTCTCAACCTACCTTCAAGGTGAAAAACCCTAGAAGCTCATTGGGGAATCCTCTTTCCGATCTCTTTTTTTTTTTGGTTCATTTTGGTGAACCTGACATTCCTACACCCCTTTCCTACTTAGGATTCCATCATTGTCTTAGAATTAGCTTGCATTGCATTCTGCATTCTAGGGTTTCACATTTTTGCATACATACAAGTGTATATATCTTGAATTCTTGCATCTCATATCATTTTATTTCATCCAAAATAGACACCTAACTTTATTCTTCTGATCATCCAACATCAAAATCCTCCAAAACAGTTGCAAATTTTTGGAAATTATGAAAAAAACTTCACTGGCACTAATTCACCATTTTGGGCGACCTATTCCCTCTCCAAATTTTTCATTATATGTCACACAACTAGAAACCTCATTTCTATGCTTTCTTAGGCTCCTATTTCATATAATATAAGTCTTGAAAGTTTTAGGAACATTGGTTTTATGCTTCTACCTCAAAAACATAATTTTAGGATGGTCATTCTTAAAATCATTTCATCATTAGATCTGAAAATGCTCTAATTTCTACAATTTTTCATCACATTCATAAAATTTATTTTCAATTTTGCATATACAATGTTTATATTCATAAGAAATTGCATGATTTTGTTATAATTTATTTTCATTCTGAAAACTTAACATATATTGGATAAAAAAGTTTTGTATTTTTGCATATACATTGTTTATATTGTGAAAACATTGCATGAAATGGTGACATGTACTTTTCATTTTTATTCAAACAATGCTAGTAGCTTACAAATCTAGACATGCTAAGAATACTTTCCTCTCCCCTCCCTATGAGAATATTGTAGTGAAAGAAGATACAACTTTGGACATATCTAGAATGCTCATATTAGTTCTTCTTCTAATATATCTCCTATTTGTGATGAAGATATTTTGTTAGAAGAACCAATTAATGAGATTTTTGAGAATCCTATTTGTTTCTCTCCTGTTACTTCTCTTAGTGGTCAAGAGCCAAATGCACAAGAAAACACAAACATAGCTAATCATGACAATAACATTTGTTTTTCTCCTAGGATTTCTCCTAGTTGTGAAGAAGATACTTTATTGTTATAGAACACACTTATTGAAGTTCATGAACATCTAATTTGCCCCCATTCATCTTAAAAAAATAATTATTGCACAAGAAAATCTATCCAATGATCATTCATGTACCAGTGATGAAGCTCTTTTAGAAGAACCAACCTTTGATTGTCAAGAGATCTTGCTTTGTAGTTCTTCTAAAACCCTTCCTCCTAGGGAGGATATCATTATGTACACAATAATGATAGCATTTACAATAATAATATTAAATCCTTAGAAGAAAATAAAGAGAAAAATTGGCCTCTCCCTTGCTCTAGGATGTTAATATTATTCAGCCTCACCTAATCCTGTATCCACCTTCAACCAAACCTGAATTCATCCTTTACCCACCTAAGAATAATGTGTTGATGAAATTGAGTCATAATACCATTTCTCATACACATTACACAAGAAACAATCTGTGATCACAACCACCAACCTCAAAATCCTTACCTTTTCCTAATCTTGTCTTACCTGCTACCCCTCACTTAAATTCACTGATTAGGGAGTATGACCTTGTTGACCAACTAAGGAATACTCCCGCTAAGATATCATTATGGGATATCATTCAAGTCTTCCCTAACTATCACAACATGATGCAAAATTTCCTATAATAAGTTGATATCCCTTATAATATGCAACCAAATGACATGGCATCTATAATTCAAGGAATCAATGCTGATATTATTTTTCACCAAAGTGAGCTCTCTCCTTTGGAAGTACAAAAACAAAATGAAGCTTTCATAATAATATCTCAATACAAAACAAAAGGGATAAAGATAAATATTGTAAACACTGACTCAACGTGATTCTCTATCTATCAGATCATTCGACAATGTCACTAGGAAATCACTCAATGTGATCAATATACCTCACAGTTGGAATGACCATATCATAAATAAAAATCCATGTTATGGCTCATAAACTTTGATATAATCTTCTCTTGGGTAGGTTATGGATTCATACTATGAATGGAGTGCCTCCCAATCTTCATCGTAAGATGAAGTACATCTACAATAAAAAAGTGTACACAATTGAAGCTGACCCTGAACCCAACAGTTGTTTAAACATTGAGAAACCCAAAGAGAATCACTTCAACAACTTAACATCAACCACCCAAGTGGAACCCACACAACAAAAAATTTAAGAAAAACATGTTGAGCACATCACAAAGCTCTCGGATGATGATTGGGGTTCCTTAGACTTCACACCTCCTGTACTAGGAGAATCCAAGACCACAACCAAAGACTCTACAAAGGTAAACTTTAGACATTCAAAATATCTTGATTGATATCATACACTCGATCCTAGTTCACTAACACTGATTCTTTCTTAATCATTTCTTTACTAACCATTTAATTGAATAATCTGTATTTAATTAAATTCATCAAAATTCCTCTTAAAATAATATAATGAATCTTATTAGATTATTTCATCATTTTCCTCTTTTAATTAAATGAATCTACTTTACTTAATTAAATCCTAATGTTTCTCTTTTAATTCAATAAATCAACTTTATTTAATTAAATCCCAATGTCTTCTTTTAATTAAATAAATACACTTTATTTAATTAAATGCTAATGCCATCTCTTTTAATTGAATAAATCATTTTATTTAATTAAAATACTAATATCTCAAATATCCTCTCATTTAATTTAAATAAACTCAAATATCTAAATCAAATGTCAAATCAACTAACTTCATCTAAGTTAATTAATCCTAACTAACTCCTAACACTAATCCTACATTCCTCTATCTTTTGCATGTTTCACATGTAAATCAATTTATTTAATTAATTAATTCCTCCTGTTTTCATTCAAATATGGCATATTATTGGAATATTCAACTTATTTGAATTATCCCTCCTAAAGGACTTTTGTCCTCCAACTTGGTATTAAAAGATCTTACATGTCCTTTTCTTGAGCCAACTTGACATTAGCACCTCTTACATCCCCTCTCACACAAGTCACCTCTTCAAATTCAAATTTCACCTACATGCATTTAACATGCACATTGTTTAATTTGACATATATGATAATATTTGTTATGGTTTAACATGTGCAGATTATGTGCTTAGATCTGATGCTAGAAGGAGGGCTTATAGAATTTCTTCATGCATCTACTATGCATTGGCTTACTTCTAGTTGTTTTTTAGCATAACATTTGTGAAAGTATGTAAAGCATTTTTTAATAAATTTATTTTAGGCATATATAGATTATATTTCTTTGAAGCAATGATGGGTGGATACAAAATTTGTCATGATTTGTCCAACTGTATTCTCATTTGCTGAAATCCCATCTAACTTTAAAATTTGGCTATCATCAATGCAACCCCTCCATTCTAACGTTGATATGATAGTAGTACATTTTTCTTGAAGAATCATGTAACATTATTTATTGTTTATTTTAAGCAACATGTGGTGCCATTTACCATTTTCTTTATTTAATGAACATTTTACCAAGCTTCAATATACTTATAAATCTAAAAGAAATATTGTTAATGAAATGATGAGTTAATTAATCTTCCTACTACGCATCTTTAAATCTTCTTTCAATTCGTCTCTTCTTAGTGCGAGTGTCATCCATGTTTGGCTACGCTATTCATTATATTTTGGTTGAGTAATAGAAGACAAGATTTTTTCTTGATTTTCTTTTGTAAATTCTTGATCGAATAGCTAATGCATTTGTTCATATACAACCATTGTGCAAAAATTACTTAAGACATTTCTTGAATATCCACCAACAATAGTGACCGATTCCTCCACATTAAATTTTGATGCTAGGTCAACCCAAGCGCTTGGGTAGAATCAATATTCTACCTTTTTTTTTCATATCTACTACGAGGTACTCATAGTTGTTGGGGAAACTTTCGCCATCGAAGTGATTTTTTTCATTTCATATATTTCATCACCATTCCTAGCCCACCATGAGCTATCACTTTTATTGTTATTATGAACCTCTATCGACCCCATGATACTCATCCAAAGATTTCCAACACAATATAGTTCAGGACAATGCATAACTTTGAATGTTTCATCTTTATACCATCTCGATATGATTACAATAGGACAATTTTTTTGTTACATTTATCATCAGGAATCTATGCTTGTGCAAGATTCTTAATTTATCAGTGATAGCTCTGTATTTTTCACAACACTGCTCTATATTTTGCATTTTGGTATATGATGTACAATAACGTTCTTTTTTAGCTAATGTAGTGTTTGAAAGACATTTACAACTTTAAAGCTCTACACTATTATTGGTATTCACATTGCTATTCTAAAGAAGGGGGTGCATTATTTCCTCTTTCGCAACTTTTATTGGTAGATTTTTTACACACTTTTGAGAAATTTGAGGATATGACATCAAAAACTGATAGAGTTCTGCAACGGTCTAACAATAAAGTATCAAAGGTTATGTTCATAGGTTTTACATCTTCCTATAGCCTTTGATTGAAATTTTCTAAAGTATTTTCAACACATACAGTTCGCGCAGGTTGGGCTTAAACATCACACACTAAGCTTTGACTGCTTAGGTGGATGTGGGCCCATTCATCCCGCTTAATGTCCATTCCCATCCGTTTTCGTTCAAAAAATAATCTTTGTTCATGTTTGAATTGGAAAAGTGTTTCCGCACGAAACAAAGAGGATGGCATAAGGCACGCCCGTCTACCTCACCACTGAGGTACTTTCAGGCAGCGGACAGAAGAAACGGTATCCTCACCATGTAGTCATTGTGAGACACAGGTTTTCATCATAAAAATGGGATCTTTGCAACAGGTATGGACATCCATCAAAGCATAACGAAACGACAATTATTCTCAGATACATGAACTATTCTGGTAGACATGTATGCAAAATGTGCAAGCATAGACAAGGCATATGAACTATTTAACCCAATGCCTCAAAGAAATCCGGTCTCCTGAAATGCTATGATTGCAGGATATGCACAATGTACATTTGTTATAAGGATTTGGAAACTTTCAACCAAATGTGATTGGCTGGGTAAACCCAGACTCGACAACCTTTGCTAGAATCCTCCCAGGCAATGTGAAAATGCGAGCTTTGTAACAGGGTATGCACATCCATTACAGGATAAACGGCAGAGGATTTTTGCCATAAGATGTAGCTACAACTACCCTGGTAGACATGTATGCAAAATGTGTAAGCTTAGACAAGGCACGCAAACTGTTTGACAGAATGGCTCCAAGGTTTATTTGACAGAATGCCATGATTGCAGGATATGCAAAAAGTGGAAGCGTAGACAAAGAAAGTGATCTGTTTGACAGAATGCCTCAAAGAATATGATGGTATTTGGTAGTATTTGATATAAAGTGTATACAAATTTGAGTTTCACAGTATTTGATACGAAGTGTATTGAAACTGGTTATCAACAATTATTTTAGTAACAAATATAACAGAAAAATTACCATTAGAAAATATGAATGTGTATATAATTTAATATATTTATGCAAACAATTGTTTTCAATTGCTCATTTAAAAATCTGTAGTAATATTTGGTGTCAAATTATAGACTTTTTGAAATTATTTGAAAAATCAGCATTATATCTCCTTCTACTCACCTTAATAAATGTTTTGGAAACAAAAAAAAATAGAATTTTGAAAATCTAAAAGCATAGTTTCTACCAATATTTACTATTTTTTTAATTAATAATAGTTTTATTTATTTTCTCTATACATGTATGTCAATAGTGCCTAAACATAAGGCTCATTTCTTCCTCAAATAATTTAATTTAATTTAATTTAATTTAATTTTTTTTATCTCATACTACAACATAAGGATGTCTTTGCTTCATATAAATTCAACCTTTATTATAGAGAAGAAAATCAAGCTACCCATATTCTAGCCAATATGAGAATTGACCAAATTGAAAATACTATGGTCTATGACTCATCTTTGAAGATAAAATATCAAGATTTAAAAATATCATTTTCATAGTGATCGCATAGTTTGATTTCATGTATCCTTTCATTAATTGCTAAATTCTATGCAACATTTAAATCTTCTTAGCCAAATGACTCATTTAATTAGCCTACAACTCTACATGTTAAATAATTATGGGAAATTTGTTTTCAAAATCCATTTTTCATCTAAAGTTCTTTTGTTTAGCATTTTATTAACTCTATAGTACAACCACAACCTACCTTTGAATCAATAGTAAATGTGAATGATAGTTGTCCCTTTATTCACCTCCTATAATTTATTCACCTCATATGGTTGATCATTGACACATTCCTATTTATGATCTCTTACTATTTCAATTGTCATCCTACTCCTCTTCTTCTCTACATCCTATTAGAATGGGTGAGATGGAAATAAATAGAATTATTTACATGCTTCCACAATAACTATAGATATTAATTCTAGGTCTAATCGACTCCACCTTACTAGCATACATTTTCTCTATAGACTAGCCCCATGTTGGAAAGGGATTTCAATGTTATTTTAGGTGATAATCTTCAAGGTGGAACCAAGATACTTCACTAATTTGGTATCATCTCTAATTTACTCTCTAACTACATGGACTTGATGTAGAATATAGACTTCCCAAATACATTTTCTTATGGGTACATTCAGGATTTTCTACTACCATTGACTATGTATAGTCAAGTTACTATTGACTGTGATGATATAATCGGTGAGCCTCAAACTAGGGGATTTGTTCTGTCATTAAATTCTAAATAATTCCCATGTAGTTTCTTTTGTTTTCAATACTATGTGTACTAGTTTGACTAGTGTATTTCTAGTATTTTCCATGCATTCCTTACACTCTCATAGTGGCTATCATGGGGAGTCTTTGTCAACTAGGATCTTAGAGGTTTTCAGGACACTTGGGTTGCTATTTTGGCATCCTCATCTTTGATCCCCTACTACTTCTTCTTCCTCCATGTCCACTTTGAACTAGATATCTCCTCAAATAAATACCAATGCTTCAACTTCTTTAGTAATTCACCCTCTCTTTCTCAAACTTGGCCATCTAATCACTATATGTAATATATTCCTAGCTTCACTTTTATTAATGCATTTATTATCAATGATTTCTCACCTTTTATCTAAAAATATAATATTTTTTAAAAATAAATTAAATCATATATGATGCCCTAAAGGAGAGAATATTTCTTGAGATGATATCATTTTTTGAACCTTCTAAATAATTAATGACAAGTGTCAACTTTTGAAAAGTAAACTAATATTTTTTATTTAAAATTTAAATAAAACATAAAAAATGTTAAAAATTCTACCTTTAATTATTTTACATCAATTCAAAATTTAAAATATATATGCTACTTTCATGTGTTTCAAGTTGAAAAGCTACACCATAGACTATCACCTAGTTGAATGCCCTTAATTTTAAATCAAGTTTTAGTTAATATAACTCTTGATCCTTAAATGATAACAGTGGAGGTGTTAGAATTTACTATCTTCTTGAAGAATATTGGTACCACACAATGTTGGAGTAGATTGATAGCTCACTTTAAAATTTTAAAATCTTAGATGAATTAATTATGTAGGGAGATTCTAGGGTTTATACTAGGGCATGTATAAGAAGATATTTGTCCAATCTCTCATCAAATGTAATTCTATGAGAATCTAATATAGGGATAAAGAATTAGTTGATAAAAATTGAGGTTAATCCAATATTTTGCAAGCATTATAAATTAAAATTCTATTATGCAAAAAAATATAGATAGATTATCCCACAAATTATTATGAAATTTGTTAGAAAATCATTAGTTGAGCCTAAGGAATCCTTAAACAAAAAATTCCAACAAAAAATATTAAAGGAAATGAGGAGATATAACTACCCTAAAAAACTTAGTTGATAAGTTTCCACTAAGATGACTTGCTCTCCTATTTTGGTGGAAATATTAAGGAAACTCCTCTTGAACTAAAAATTAGATGACTAGAATAAAATTCCAGTGGCCTAAAAGAATATGAGGAATACCTAAAGGTACATGATGAGGAAGCCTAAATATTAGTCTCAATGGATTTTTTATCAATACCATAATAGGAGACAAAAAAATGCAAATTTAACTACAACCCCAAAAAAGAATAGGTTCTAAGATAGTTCAAGAAGTCACAATTGAAGAGATCAAGTCTAGTTTTCAATCTACACTAGATTTTGATAAAAAATATCAAATTAGGGGGAAGCACTCCCACCACTACAATGACAATATTAACTTGGAACTTTATGGGCCTCAATGCCCCTATCAAAAGTAATGCAAGAACATTCCTAGGTAATGTGGTCATCTTGAATCATTATGAACAAATGTATTTTTTTAGTTGAGTTCAATTTTTTGTTTGTTTGAACTAGTCATAGTTAGTATTATATGATGAAGAAAGCTACCACATTTCATTAGAGATTAAAATTTAGATAGCTTTGGCAATAGTTTAAGTTATTATTTTTACCGTCATATTAAAATTTGAGAAGAATTTAATGAGAAAAAAGATAGAAAACTAGTTTGAAAGCATCTATAGGGTGGAAAAATATGTATGGTTGGGATTATTTTCATGCATGGAGAGTGATTTAAAGTTTGGACGAATAGAAGATAAGGATTCATTGAACCCTTTAGGAGAAGTGTAAAACACCACACAAAGTCTTCTCCATTAGTTAACCCTTTGTATTTGTAAGTATATTATTTTTGGTTTAAGGTAAATGTGGTATCCATCTTTATGCTATGTTGTGGCTAATATTGATCAAAATAGATATTTTATGCTATATATACTAATATGTTTTGGATTGAATGAAAGTAAGAAAAGAGGTAAACGGAGAAAAAAACAAGTAGAATGGAAGAAGAGTGAGGCTATGCAGTTTAGGATGGAGATTGTGAGTATAGAATGTTCAATGAGTAGTGAGTATTGATATAATGGTGTCTATAGAAATGGTAGAGGGCTAAGGTGGATGAAGTAGTCACACCCATCTAAGACAGGATGGTTGCAGTGGTGAGATAAGATACTATAAAATAAAATTATTTGTTGAGGCTCAACATAGGAGTATATTTTGATGAACTGATATGTAACATTACATCAAGAAGGATGTGTTTCATGTATGGTGTAGGTGTATGATGAGAGGTACAACACCTACACCATATTAAAAGATGTCTAAACATATGAGTTGATGCCCCTAAGGGTAAGTGAGGGATAATTTTAGAGAAATGCAAGGGTGTGTTGGATAGGAATGATATTAATTGATTCTAACTATATGTGGTATTTTTTGTGTTGCAAGAATTTTCTCTTGGTATCCTTGTGTAGTGCAATGTAGTGCTCAGGTTTGTGTTATGGCTTAACCACCTTCCATGGATCTTGTATAAATATGACGGTTGTAAATTGAGCATTAACAGGTTGATCTTTTGGTGCCACAAAAATTTCTTTGAATAATTGGTATCAGAATTGAGGTCGCGGGTTTAATCCTCTCATTTGCATTGGGGGGATTGTTGCAATAATTCTCTCATGGTCTCCTTCTATTGTGCAACACAATGCTTAGGTTCGTGACATGGCTTAATCACCTCCTATGAATCTTGTATAAATCTGGCGGTTGTATCAAGCATTAACAGGTCGATCTTTTGGTGCAATGGCAACTACTTCCAACAGTTGGATCACCAATAAACATTGCAAATGAAAAAGTACTATAGATAAGGGAATATGAGGATATAAATCTTAACCAAAGGAAAAAGTTGAAAAATAACAAGATAAGGAGTTTTATTGAGGAACATGCAATAGTAAATAATGTAATATAAGACTATCTGAAACCAAAAATGGAGGCTAAAAGATGTGACAGATAGAGAAGAATATGATGAAATATAGGAAAAATCAATATAGAAGATGATTCATATAATTGAGTGTCAAATACTAATACAAAATTTAGGTATACTTGAAGATGAAGTAACAAGTTGGAATTCCTAGGTAGGGGTAGCTTGTATTGGGAAATGAGGCTCATTTTTTGTCAGCTCCAAGTGTATTCTATAAGACATCCCTAGGTAGTATCTAGTAATGATGCACCATTCTAGAAAAGTGCTTTAGTTTAGTTATTTGTTTCTCTATTAGTTTGTGGACAGTAGTTTGTGATGAAGAAAATTATTATATTTCATCACAACTTGAAATAGGCTTTCAAAGTTTTGGGATTAGTTTGATTTGTTATTTTTGAGTTTCATGTTAATGTATAAGAATTATTACATGAGAGAGAAATTTAAAACTGGTACAAGGGTGTCTACCAAAGGGATAGTTGTGAACAATTAGGATTATTTTCATGTGGGGCAAGTTATTTAGAGTTTGCACACTAGCACAATAAGTTTGGTAAGGATTTATTGAACCATTGACAATGAGTGTTGAGCACCATGAGGATGTTTATCCACCACTTAACCACTTAAATTTATAATTTTTTATTTATAGTTGATCACATGTTACATGTGGTATTGGAATTTACTCCATCTTGTGGCCAACACATATCATTAGAAAACTCTGTGGATGTTATATATGTTGAATTTTGGATTGAAGTAAAGGTACATGAAGAGGTAAGGGAAGAAGTTGAGAGATATAACATAATCAAAGTGATATTATGTGGTCTCAAATAAATATTGTGAATAGAGAACAAGGAGTATGAAGTGGAGTGCAATGTAAAGGGAAATACTAATGCAATAGACTACTATATAATTATGAGGCTATATTTTAGTGCAATCTATGTTTGAATTACAATATGTAGTAAGTTTAATAAAATGGTTATGACCTAGCATGTAAGAGTGTCCATTGCAAAGAAGTGAGAAGTTGTAATCATCGTGATAATCATGTAAGCTTAAATAAATAAGAGTTCATTGTTATTTATGAGATCTTTGTGTTGTGTGTTTATTTTGATATTTGTGTGCATGGTTGAATAGTCCTTCATTGGAGCCAATTTTTACCATGACTATATAAAAAAGACACTTAGTAATGCATTTCCTAGATATATAGAAATGAGACATGATCCTTCTAAAAAACTAGAAATTAATTCTAAAGAGTTAAATAAGCTATGAGATTAAAAAATTAAAAAAATGTTTATTGGATTAGGTGGACTCTACTTTGGTGATGAATGAGTCATTGTCATTGAGGATGCTCCCACGCTAGCCTTGACTGCATGGACATCCTCTTGGATGCCCACAGCCAGCAATAGGCCGGGGCCTGTGTGCCTTTGCTGCTACTTACAGGGTGGAGAAGGGGTGTGGGTTGTGCGGGGTGTGGGAAAGTAAGCTATGTGGGGTGCGGGTGGTGGAAACTATGGGGGTTTGGTGGAGCTAGGGTTGGTGCTCAGGGTTGGGGTATGGTTGGGGGTTCTAAAAGCCCGGTGATTGCTGGGCCAAAGCCATCTCAGCCTTTTCCGGCTGCCATGCATGCACAAAAAATGGACTCATCTTTTGTGGGTGAGAGCTTGAGGCTTAAGAAAGTGAACGAGTGCTTGTCATGGAGCAAAGATCGCCCGGTTCTGGTCATTTCCCCTGAATCGATGCAGGAGGACATAGCTTATTGGATCCAAAATGTTCTTATTTGTAAGTTTTTGGGTATTCGCATCCCTCTCTCGGTGCTTGAATCTTGGATTCATAAGACTTGGCAGGTTGTAGCTGATTTTGATCTTTTGGTGGCGGGGAACGATTATTTCATGGTTGATTTTTCTTGCATCTCAGATCGCAATCATGTTTTCGAGGGAGGGCCATATTTTTACAATCATCGTGTCCTGTTTATTAAGCCCTGACATGGGGGTTTTAATGCAACTGAGGATCTTCCTACATGGGTTCCTATTTGAGTCTGCCTTCCATGGCTTTTGTTGGAGTTTTGGAGGGAGGATATTCTTCTCCAGATTGCTGCTTTGTTAGGGAAGTCGACTACCATTGCTCAGAATACGTTGGATAAGAAGGTATTCTCCTATGCTCACATTTGTGTTGAAATTGATTTAAATAACCCTTTGTCAGACTCTTTGGAAATTTGTATTGGATCTGCCTCATGGATTTAATCGCTTGATTATGAGTCCCTTCCTTTTCGTTGCCCCCTTTTTCACAAGTATGGACACCTATAGAACCAATGTCCTTGGGCACCCAAAATGGTAGGGGCTTCTTCTTCTCCTTCTTCTGAGCCTTCAGTTGAGAAGGGGGAAAAAGGCAAGGCATCTGTGGTCGAGGGTGGGTCGGATAAGGATGGCTTTATTCTTGTTAAGTAGAGAAATAAAGGGAGGGGTCAAAAGCAAGCCTATAAGGATAGATAGAGTGATTGGGGTTTCAATTGGTTTGAGGTCCTAGATAGTCAGGCTTTGGAGGAAGGGATTCCTGTTGAAATTTCTTCGTAGGGCACTGGTATGGATGTCAAGTTGGATACGGGGCTAGATCAGGTGATTGTTGTCTAGAATACTTCTCTCACATTGGAGGTGGGGATTTCTAAGCCTCCTGGGGCCTCTACAGATGTGCAAGATGATATTGTTCTGGTAGATTTAGGTAAGGAAATGTTTTCATCAGGTAAAGGTCAGGAATCGTCTCCTGCTTTAGGGGTGCTACAACGCCCTCTCAAGAAGGGTCATTTTGAAAATTCTTTGAAAGTTGGTTGTAAGAAGGATGTAGACAAGCTTAAGATTACTAGGGACCTATTGGTGGAATCTAGTTCTACCAAGACTCTGGAGGCCCACTTCTCTCAAACTTCCTCATGATTATTCTCTCATGGAATGTAAGGGGGTTGAATAGCTCCTCCCATCAAAATTCTATTCAAGATTTGATTGGTGTTCAATCTCTAGATATCTTTTGTGTTCAGGAAACTAAGCTTCAGGTGGATCTCATGCTTCAACATGCTCCTCATATTTGGCCTTCTAGCCAATGTCAGTGTATTGGGTTTAGGGGAACCTTTGGGGGTCTTGCTCTTCTTTGGAATCCTCATAAGGTTGTTCCTCGTTGGTGGATTTCAAGCGAGTCTTCTATTTTGGTGGTGGCTTCGGTTTTGGAATCTGGTGAGACTATTTTGGTTAGTAATGTCTATGCTCTGATTGACATTCATGGTAAAATATAGCTTTGGGATCATATCAGGTATGTGAGGTCTTCTACGCCCTTTTTGCCTTGGATCTTAGCTGGTGATTTCAACATTGTGTTGAGTCTGGAGGAGAAAAGGGGTGGGCTGCCTAGGCTTGGTCCCACTTCAAATCTATTCTAGAGTAATGTGGACTCTTTTGCTCTAGTGGATGTTAAACCCTCTAATGAAATCTTCACTTGGAATAATAGACGGAGTGGGCTTGAAGTGATCTCCCTATGGCTAGATTGTTTCCTTGTCTCTTCCTCTTGGGTTAGAGGTCGCTTGGTTATTTCCTCTGAGATTCTTGACTAGTGTGGCTCTGATCATTGGCCAATAAAGCTTTCAACTTCTACCTTCCCAAGTCCAAAGAATCCTCCTTTCAAATTCCAGCTTATGTGGCTTCATGACCTAACTTTGGGAGATCTTATGTGGTGGGATGGTGCCCCTACATATGGCACAACTATGTATTCTCTCACTAAGAAGCTGCAATATGTCAATTATCACCTTAAGCACTGGAATAGGTTGTGTTTTGGTAATTTTTGGGCCAAGGAAAGAGAGGCGTAGGATTTCCTTGCTGTTATTACTCGCCAAATTCGGGATTTGGTCTCTTAGAGGCCCTTGGGCATGCCGAGGCCAAGGCTCTAAAATTGGTGGAGGAATGGGAGCTTCGTTAAGAGATTTTTTGGAAACAAAAAGCTAGAATTGACTGGCTTCAAGAGGGTGACAAGAATACTTCTTTTTTCCATTGTTCGGTCTAAGCTTGTCACAATAAGTGTTTTATCCCTTCTCTTGTTAACTCTGAGGGTCTTTTTATGTCCTCACAATAGGCTTTGTTTGGAGAGGCTCAACAGTTCTACTCTAGTATGTTCATGGAGGATTCACTCCCTATGGAGGCTGCGGAGAATAGGGTCCTAGCTTGCATTCCCTCTTTAATCTCTAATGATTTGAATGCTTCTCTTATTCACCTAGTTTTGTTCGAAGTTGAAGAGGTGGTGTTTGGGATGAATATGGGGAAATCCCCTAGTCCGAATGGTTTTCTAGTTGAGTTTTTTCAAGAGTTCTGGGATATTGTGAAGCTTGATTTATTGGAAGTGGTTCGGGAATCTCTTCATAGTAAGCAGATGCTTTGTGCAATGAATGCTACTTTTCTTGTGCTCATTCCTAAGAAGGAAGGGGCTGATAGGCTTGATTTATTTAGACCTATTGCACTTTGTAATGTGCTATACAAGATTATTACAAAGTTGATGGCTGAGAGGCTCAAATCTTGTCTACCTGTGATCATTTCTGAGGAGCAAGGTGGCTTTGTGGCTGGTCGTCAAATTTTGGATGGGGTGGTGGTTGTGTCTGAAGCCATTCATTCATGGCTACCTCTCAGGATAGGTCTATTTTTATGAAATTGGATATGGCCAAAGCCTATGACAAAGTTAAATGGAGTTTACTTAAGAAGCTCCTTTTGGCCTTTGGTTTTTCCCCTAAATGGGTGAGTTGGGTTTTGAGTTGTGTGACCTCTTCCTCCTTTTTGATTATTGTGAATGGGGAACCTTCTAATCTTTTTGGGGCTACTAGAGGCCTTCATCAGGGAGATTCGATCTCACCTTATTTGTTTATTATTATGGCGGAGGGGCTTGGTCGGCTTCTTAATTCTCAAGTTTCTCATGGTTTGATTCACGAGTGGTAGTGGGGGATGGGCTTGCCAACACTTTCTCATCTCCAATTTGTGGATGAAACCTCTCTTATGGGACTAGCTCATATTAGGGAGGTTGAATCCTTTAGGAAAGCTTTGGATGACTATCTTGTGGTTTCGGGCTAGAAAGTCAATGAGCAAAACTCATCCATATTCTTCTTCAATACTCCTCATGCCATCCAACAACGTATTTTTGCTATTTTGCTTTTTGAAATTGGGTCTCTTCCCTTTGTCTACTTGGGTATCCCTCTTGTTGGTGGCCGTTAGCCTAGGTCCTCCTAGCAGTTGTTGCTTGGTAAGCCTTGGAGGAAGGTTACTCATTAGACTCATCGCTGGTTGTCTACTACTACTAGGGTAACTCTTCTCAAGTCTATTATCCAGGCCCTCCCCACCTATAGGTGCTTTGTTTAAGTGGCTCCTCTGTATTTCCTTAAGGAATTTGATGCTCTTTCGCATCAATTTATTTGGAGTGGTACGTTTTTGTCCTCCAAGTGGAGCCTTGTTAAGTGGGAATCTATGTGTAGACCAAAGCAAGAGGGTGGGCTTGGTTTACGCTTTGCTATTTTGAATGGGAAAGCTCTTGCTGCCAAGGTGTACTGGCGATGGTGTGCCAATCAACATCAGTTATGGGATTGTATTCTCAACCACAAATATCTTCGGGGTGTTTCTTCTTTTGAGGTTCCTCGCTATGCTCTAGAAGGGTGTGGTTCTATGATTTGGCATACTTTGAAAGTGGGGCAGTAGTTGATTAAGGGTGCACTCTTTTGGATATGTCATTCGAGGTCTCAGGCTCTTTTTTGGTCTGATTCTTGGGATGGTCACCCTTCTATTCTCTCTTCTTGTCCTCACCTCTAGTCCCTTTGCGATGTTTTTGTTGCGGCTGGCTGGGATACTATGGAGCATTATAAGGTGTGATAGGTGGGAGTTGTTCGAGCTTTTCACTTCCCGTGCTTGTAATTCTCTAAGGGGCCCTGATGCCTTGGATTGGGACGGTTCGGACTTGTCTAGAAAGTACTTTGTTGCAGCTGGTTATAAGCAGTTAGGTAGATAGTTGTTTGGTGACATTAAGGTCCCTTGGTGGCAACAAGTTTTGCACAAGCTATCTTGGCCCAAGTGCAACTTCTTCATGTGGTTAGTGGCTCGGAACCAGTGTCTTACATGGGATAATTTATGTAAGCGGGGCTTTCACGAGCCCTCTATGTTTGTTTTATGTCATGGTAGTGAAGAGAGTGTCTCCCATCTCTTCTTTCATTGCTCCTATGCTAGGGAGATTTGGAATTTCTGGTGGGCGGTGTGGAATACGGCTTCCTGGAATGCTTCCTCTTTGATGGAGTTTGGGGAATGGTGGGGCAGGGCCCCTGTTTCTACAACCTTTCTTTAGGCTGCTTGGGCTCTTGGGCCCTCCTTTATTATTTGGAACTTGTGGTCGGAAAGGAATAGGTGGATTTTTCAGGATTCACCACTGAGGGCCCCTCATGTGTGGTGGAAAATTCTACATTCGCTAGTGGAAACCATTGCGGCTAAGTGTGATTTGACTGTGTTGGTGGATCCTCGGGATGTGGATTGTTGTAACCATCTTCATCTTCCTCCTCCGCAATGACAACTCATGCGTAACAGAAGTAGAAATCCTACCCTGAAGGTGAATAGGGAGGGGAGATGGACTCCTCCTCCTCATGGACTCCTGAAAATCAATTATGATGGCTCTTCTCGTGGAAACCCGGGTCCTGTTGGGATTGGAGGTGTTGGCAGGGATAGCTATGGAGAGGTTCAATTTATCTTTTTTGTGTATAAGGGCCTTCATACTAATAATCTTATGGAGGCTTAGACTATTTTATTGGTTGTGGAGTGGGCAGTCAACTGGGTTGGTGAAGGATCATCTATGAGTTTGACTCATAGGTTGTGGTGAACTTACTGAAAAGGCGGTGTTTGGATGATGTGAGTTGGAAACTGGCCTTAATTGTACAACAAATTGTCACCCTTTGTGCTTCTTTGGATTATATCACTTTCACCCATATTCCCTGAGAATGGAATGGGGTGGCTGATTGCCTGGCTAAATGGGCGTCAGATCATACTCAAGATTGGAATTTGGTGGATTGGGGCCAATTACCCCTGGATTTGTCTCAAAAATTGGATCGCTTGGTCAAACTTGATAGGGCCATTTAATGACCTTGCTTTGTAATGTTTCCTTGATTTAATAAAAAAGTTACCCCCTTGATGTTAAAAAAAAAAAAAGCAATGACAACATTATCATGAATGAATTCCTCATCTATCCAAGAAAATGGTGCCTCTAATGGTTTACTTGTTTTTTATGAAAATAGGTAGGGTAAAGCAAATAACCAATTGGAAACACTTTCAGGTAACTAGCATTGTCTCCAAGTTCTATAAGTTTTTACGTTCACCATATATGAACTTAATTGTACCACCCTTAGGAGATAACTATGGGAGATAATTTTGCACATCATAAAACCCATCATAAATTAATTATATATGGTTATCAAATATTTTACTACAATATTTACCTCAAATGAAAAATAGGAAGGTATAAGAAAGGACACTTATTTTTTGGTTCGTTTATCTAGATGAATACACTCTTATATTTAACACCAAGGAATGGAACACTCACATGGACAAACAAAAGGCCAAGTTAACGAAAAAATAGTAAAAAATATTAGATATATTTTTTATCTTTCTGAAATGGCTTGAGTATAATGATTCCATAAAATGTATAATAATCATATGTTTAGGTTTATGTCACTTTTCATTGACTTTAAAAATCATGGAAAATAGTCTAAACCCCAAATGCATCTTCATATTTAAAAATATGTAATTTTAAGATCAATCCTTCAAAAATCTTGTCAAACATTGAGGAAGTGAGCTTCTAAAAGTAAGAAGCACCAAGATGTATGGTCTAGTAAAAAAAAATTGTAGTCCTAAAATATCCACAAATATTAGAACAATAATATATTTTTTCAAGAATATTATGTTGGAAAGAAAAGGATTGATTTGAAAAAATATTATTATTGTTCCAACATAAGATTGGCAAAGGTTGCGGAGTTTGGGTTTACGCCAACCAATCACATTAGGTTGAAATTTTCTAAATCCTTTCCAACAAACTCATGTTGTACATATCCTACAATCATAGCATTCCATGAGACCAGATTTCTTTGAGGCATCTATTGTTATCCCTCTCAACATCAGAATACATGAAATCAAACTATGTGATCATTATGAAAATAATATTTTTAAATCTTGATATTTTATCTTCAAAGATGAGTCATAGACCATAGTATTTTCAATTTGGTCAATTCTCATATTGGCTAGAATATGGGTAGCTTGATTTGCTTCTCTATAATAATGGTTGAATTTATATGAAGCAAAAACATCCTTATGTTGTAGTATGAGATAAAAAAATGAAAAATGAAAAATAAATTAAATTATTTGAGGAAAAAATGAGCCTTATGTTTAGGCACTAATGACATAAATGTATAGAGAAAATACATAAAACTATTATTAATTAAAAAAATAGTAAATATTTGTAGAAACTATGCTTTTAGATCTTCAAAAGTCTTTTTTTTTGTTTCTCAAAACATTTATTAATGTGAGTAGAAGGAGACATAATGCTGATTTTTTAAATAATTTCAAAAAGTTTATAATTTGACACCAAATACTACTACATATTTTTAAATGAGCAATTGCAAACAATTGTTTGCATAAATATATTAAATTATACACACATTCACATTTTTTAATGGTAATTTTTATGTTATATTTGTTACTAAAATTATTGTTGATAACCAGTTTCAATACATTTCATATCAAATACTGTGAAACTCAAATTTGTATATATTATTAAATAATACCATATTTGTATACACTTTATATCAAATACTACCAAATACTACCATATTCTTTGAGGCATTCTATCAAACAGATCACGTTCTTTGTCTATGCTTCCACTTTTTGCATATCCTGCAATCATGGTATTCTGTCAAACAAACCTTGGAGCCATTCTGTCAAATAGTTCGCGTGCCTTGTCTAAGATTACACAGTTTGAATACATGTCTACCATGGCAGTTGTCGCTACAACAATTGGCAAAAAGCCTCTGCCGTTTATCCTAACATGGATGCGCATACCCTGTTACAAAGCTCCCATTTTCACATTGGCTGGGAGGATTCTGGCAAAGGTTGTGGAGTCTGGGTTTACCCCAGCCAATCACATATGGTCAAAAATTTCCAAATCATTTTAACAAACGCACATTGTGCATATCCTGCAATCATAGCATTCCATGAGACTAGATTTCTGTGAGGCATCAGGTCAAACAGTTCATATGCATTGTCTATGCTTGCAAATTTTGCATACACGTCTACTAGAATAGTTCATGTATCTGAGAATAATTGCCCTTCCGTTCTGCTTTGATGGATGTCCATACCTGTTGCAAAGCTCCCATTTTTATGATGAATACCTGTGTCTCACAATGACTGCATGGTGAGGATACCGTGTCTTTTGTTCGCTACCTGAAAGTACCTCAATGGTGAGGTGGACGGACGTACCTTATTCCATCCTCTTTGTTTCACACGGGAACACTGTTCCAATTCAAATGTGAACGGAGATTATTTTTTGAACGGAAACAGATGGGAATGGACGTTAAGCGGGAGGAATGGGTCCACATCCACCTAAGCAGTCAAGGCTTAGTGTGTGATGTTTAAGCCCAGCCTATTGCTTGCAATCATGGCAGTCATTGAGACCACATTTTCTTTATATCCTCTTTGTTTTTTTAATCACCTTTTGGGCTATTGCTTGCAATCATGGCAGTCATTGAGACCACATTTTCTTTATATCCTCTTTGTTTGTTTAATCACCTTTTGTAAGACATTCGCTACGTACTATGGGATCGACGTCTCTTCCTGAAGTGGCTTGATTCATATATATTTTGGTTTAGAAAATGCGTCCTAGTTTCTTCTTTTTCTATGACAAGGTAGAGGCTTGAATGTTGGGGTCAAAGCGCAGCTAGTCATCGACATGAAGGTAGGTTGTTAGTTTGAGAAGATTGTGCAATCAATGGAGGAACATCCTGATACAACCCAAGGGATGATCTTGAGTGGAACTACATATACTGTTTTTTTTAAAAGACAAATTGACATCTTTAGGCCTACGATCTTCCTTCCTAGGCATTGTTGTGATCTGAGCTACAACTCTGACTATGATTTGACCGAGCATGGGATATCCAGCTAGGTTTCTCTCCAACACAATAAAATGAATATGCACCTACTTCACTCATTATCAAAGCTTAGATTGCTTATTTCATTGCATTTAGAGGTCATTTCATGAATTAATGGTATTGTTTTACTAAGGCAATGGTGGAGTCTAGCCAGTGCAACTTGTAATTTTTTGAATTTAATGTTTTTTGTTTAAAGTTTCTTCTTTGTTTGGTGATTGACTGTTTTACTTGGCATTACAACTAGGTTCTTTAATTTTGTGACAAGCTTGCATAACTAGGTCTTGAGAGAAAAGGGTTCTTATCTAAATATTTTGTTGTCTTAACCAACTTGAGTCCTCTTATGGTCATATTGATGTCTTAATCAAGTGTGCTTCATCTACTCTCTTAATATTGAAGTTGTTGTCTTAATGATGTTTTAGTAAGTGTTGGTTTTAAAAAAAATCTAGTGCATATAGTAGTAATACTATTGAACAAAATCTGACAACGTTTTATGTTTGCTAAGTCTTGTACATATTTTTAAAGAAAAAGGACACATCTAGTAGGATTTTGCAGATCTATAAAGGTTATCTGTGTAGATTAGCATTGTTGTGGAAAGGAACTTCAACATGCATTTAATTCAATTGCAATTACTATGTTGTCTTTTATGAAAATGGGATCCAAGCTTGATATGATGGGATATTGATGCTACAATTTGGTTGTCCTCCTTTATATCTAGAAAAGGTAAAAATAATTTTATAATTAATCTATGATTGATTTTTTTCTGCTAACTTAAATTTGTTGGGTGCAAATTTGTTGAGATGGAGTCTATCGATTAACGTTGGTAATTTTTTCATGCTTAACTATAAATTTGATCTAATTCGCATCAAGACGGATAAAAATCAAATCAAATTTGAGGTGGAGAAGTGGACATTGGACATTCAACATTGAACTTGAGCTTGAAAAAAGAATTTCTTAATGCTTATTGTAATAGCTTAGGGCTTTCATTCTTTCTTTTTTTTGTTTTAGGACAACTCACTTCATTTTTGGGTTTTAAATTAACCATTGATCCGATCTTTTCAAATTGGTTAAAATTGAACTTAGAAACTTACTAGACTTTTCTTTCTGGGCTAAAATTGAACAAACAACTTCACACTTGGTTTTTGGTCCTTAAAACGAACTTATCATTGCTTTGAGGATTAAAATAAACATGTTCTTTCATTGTTTTATAAAAATTTTGCAATTTGTGTCATTTGAATTCCTATGTACCTCTCTCGTGCTTCACGATGGTCTTGAGAATCAAAGGCATTTTAGTGACATTGATTGTCTAAAAGGTTGCCTACACATTTCAATTTGAGTTTTTACAATTTGACAAATCATGCAAGTGTGAAGAAAAGGCATTGTGTGTGCTTCTGCCTAAATGCGTTATTTGCTCAAACTACAAATGCATTTATTTTTTATTGTTAACCTTTAGAGATCCCGTGTTAGTGGAAAAAAATACTCACCCCAAGGGAATGACTCAAATCGGTAATGAGCTAAACACCAAGCTACTCCCAACTAGTATACAAATTTGAATTCTGAGGAGATCTCATCACTACAAGAGCTCTTATGGACAAGCAAGTTATACTTTTTATTAGGTTTATCTTTCCTCTCATGTGGCCCTCTAACAGGTGCCTTGATTATGAACCAACTTGTGTAGAAGCTAAAATCCCTATCTATTTGTTGGTTTTAAGAGGTCAAACCTCCGAAGTCATCCCACATACTTGTGGTTCAAAATAAAAATGAAGAGTTTATCATAGGAGATTTATGAGAACCCGGAGCTTGGATTGCCTAATAAATATATGTCGTGAAGGGGAGCTAGTGTAGTTAAGCTTCTAATCATCCAATTTTAATAAGCACAACTACATAAATCCAAGTGGGAATCTGATAAATATTTCCTTTTCTATCCTAGGGTTGTGCATTGTTGTGGAATCAAAACACTTTGAATGGATCTAAAATATTGGAAAAAAGAAATACAAAAAATCATCATAATTTCAAACCCTTTGGGAAGAACAAATACCTTTTAAAACTCCAAATGTTACTACTTGTCCTTAGGGGTTCTTATCCCTAGAAGGATTCTAAAAATTTGGACCCACATCCTAATTTGTTTCTCCCCAAAGTCAACATAGGGAACTATTGCCTTGATTATCTTGATTTCCACATGATGGACCTTGTGGAATGAAAAGGAGTTGAGACACAAACATTCATTAAAACTTAAGCAAGAGGTGTGGATGTGGTAAGAGAAATTCATTAACCAAGATTAACTCCAATTGAATGCCACACAGTTCTTGGTATCCTTTGGTCCTATGGTTTTGCATGCAAACATTGTTCTTCCGGTCTAAATTAATATTAAGGTAAGGAATGTTCTTCATTATCTTAGTCTTGTGAACAAGGTCTATTTTAGGTTAATTTAGGATCAAATCAAACCCCTTCATCCATCCCAAAAATTTACCATCTCCATCCCAAAAACAACTTTAGATCTTTAGAAACATCATTATCTAGACTTGGATACATCATTAAACAAAATCAAAATCAATTGTTTGGCTAGGTGTGTGTGGATGGATCCTTCCTCACACACTTAGTTAAATTATCCCCCTCTTGAATGAGTTCATCCTAAGAGAACATCTCACGTCTTGGGATTCACAATTTCATTATCCAATCAAACAATCACTATCAAACCCTAAGTCTAGTATTGACCAAAGGTCCTAAAAGTTAAACACCCATATCACTCACCCTTTCATATTTCATATCACCATTGGTCCTAAATTCCTTAGAGGTCGACAAGGTCAGAACACAAGAAAAACATGGAATATAAACTTGATTCATACATCATGAGTGATCTAAGTCAACCAAACTATCAAATCCTTACAATGCCAATTGAATATCAAAACTTGAATTTATACAATCCATACATGGGATCATTATCTCCTATAAACCTCAATGATACAACAAATGTGACTTTTCCAAATCTAAATTTTGGAATAAAAAATCCCAATGAGACAACAAATGTTAGTATGCCCAATCTAAATTTTAGAACACCTTTCCCTATGGTAGATTTAAATCAAAGTCCAAGCCTACAAATATATCAAATAAAAAATCCATGCATAAGTCTTCTTCCAAATGACATTATCCCACTGAATCCATACATTCCAAAAGTGAATATAACAAATACAAGCTTGCCAAACATGAACATATCAAAACCACACTTGGTGAATTTGGGATAGATAAGTTTGAAAATCAACCCAATCTTGTTCAAAATCCAAGCAATATATTGGCAGCTCAATGTATTGATCCAAGTCAAGGTAACACCATGAAAAATCAAGGTTACCTAAATCAAAGCAATATGATTCCCAACCACAACAATGTTCAATGTCAACCAATAATTCCAAATATGAACATCACACCAAATCGAAACCTTTCCCAAAATCAACTTGTTCATGATCCCATGCAAACAAGTCACATGTATACATTCCAAATATGCTTGTTCAACTTGACCAAATCAACTATATCAAGAATTCCATGATCAAAATTAAGAACAAATTTTGTGAAATCATATTCCTATACTTCAAAAAATTCATTGATTCATATCACCAAGATACATCTCCACCCCAAAATCAATACACTCTTCCATTGGTTGAACCATGTCACCAAATCACTAAGTTGTCTCCACAACCACATCAAGAATGATATCTGCAATTTCAAGAGGTTGGATATCAAGATCAACAATATCAACAAAAAACCCAATCACCCCATCTTGAAGATCAGTCATCACATCTCAAAGATCAATCACAACTATCCATCAATGAGCACCTTGAAGATGTTTCCACCTCATCCAATGATCAAATCAACATATATCAAGAGTCGCTTTTTAGTCATGATCAAAATCCACCAACAATACCCAACAATGTTACAATACATAAAATATTAGCATCATTTGATCCTATGGTTGAAACATTGACAATCTCTCCATCACAATTATTGAAAACAATGATCAACATCTATCCATCAATGAGCACCTTGAAGTTGTTTCTACCTCATTTGATGATCAACTCAACATACATGAAGAGTCCATTTTTAATCATGATCATAACCCCTCAAAAAATGATCTATTTCAAGGAGTGTTAGAATTATTTGATCCTATTGACATAATCCATGATCCATCCACTAATAATCATGTTGAAAGTTTATCTACATCACCTATTCAGCTAGAGGACATATCTCAAGAGTTTGTTCCAAAGCATGATCATCATCTTTCACCAAAGTCTAGCAGTGGTCCTTTCCAAGACATATTGACATCCTTTGGCCTCATGGTTATATATATTGAAGGAATCCTCAACTCAACATTTGATCCAAGTCCACTCAAAATCAAAAGAAAGATTTAAATCAAAGCATACAGCAGGTTATCAAAGAAAAATAAGGTGAGAAGCATAATGGAAAAATTAATTACAAGTGGTTACCAAAGAATACAAATAAAGATTATCCCTATCAAACTCCATTACTCAAAGAAAATATGGATCAAAATAAAAAAGGGAAAATTTTCCATCAAAGATGTCCTCAAAGATAAAAGTAGGCTTCTCAAGTGAAATACAAATTATATCAAGTAATTGGTCCCAATTCCATGCACACTTTTGTATCCACCCATTATTTCTCATATTCCAAAGTTTGGAGAGCCAGAGGTTCTAAACTATCAACCAATCCATATTCTATTCCTAAAAATACAATACCATCCACTCCTCCATGCCTGATATCCAATTCTCACATTAACCATGTATTGACATCAACCCTTCATTAGAAGGATTTAGAAGGCACTATATAATGATGTGTACACAAAGACAAAGTTAACTTCGGTATCAACAAAGTAGATCAGGAATCTCAAAAGTTGTATTCAAGTGAATGGATCTTGACAAGACATCTTCTTCAAGCAGGATGTTGATGGAAAATTATGACAAAATCATCTACATCGACACCACTAGGTGATTCAACATGAAATTAAGATCTTTCAAAAAACCATAAAAAAAATACAAAAATCATGAAAATAGTAAAAATAAAAATTATCCTCTAGTGAAAACCGCATGGGTGACGCTTTGGGAAAGTACCATGATGAAAACTAGGAAAACAAGCATCATTTATAGAATTTAGCATATGTGTGCTCCAATTTAGTTGGAAGCATCTCATCCCATCCATAATAAATCCATTCATCCATGAACTATTTATCCAATCTATTTTCATCCATCTCCATCAATCTTCCAAATTATCTTGATCTTGACAAAGTTTGGTGCACACTTTACACTTTCTTATGGTAAATATCTTAACATGGGTCATTTTCATTTATCCTATCCTACCCAATAAGAATTATCCAAATGAGCATCCTCTTGTAGAGCAACTTATCTTTCACAAGATAATCCTTGGCATCCTTTGCATGCTTACCATATCCATCCATCCATCCATCTATCCAAGCATCCACCCATGACAATCCACACATTGCTAGACATTGGGGGTAGATACTTACATCTTGCTTCGTGAATGAATCTCGATCTATATATTTTAACTTATGTGGTGATCTGAACATTGACAAACATAAAAATTAAATTGGTCAAAGAATTTGCTAGAAATATATCCAAATAACTAACCCATGGCATATTTTGACAAGAAGATGTTCCTTATTAAGCTTTATCTTTCATCGAACATCAATCCAAAAAATCAATATCAGCTACATTTAACTTGCACTTTAGTGTCACTTCAAATCATTCAAATAGACATCTATTCCAAGCGAAGCATAAAAATCTTGATCAATCTTAATCGACCAATCCATCATCATCTCGGGATATCCTTCCCAATCGTCATTTTACTTAACACTATACTTGTATTATCGTGTATCCTCAACAATGTTATCATCATCAATCCTTCAATCCAATCAGTAAACATTAGCTTGGTTTTCAAGAAAATTCCAAAGTAGATCGTTGATATCATAACACATATCCATATCCAAATCATCAAAATCATGCGATAAACCAAAAACATCCAAAACATGTCAAAATCTAAAAATAAATCAAAAAGTCAGAAAATGTCAAAAAACCATGGTATTTGGACTACGTCATCTCTGAGCTTAAACATAGGAAAGGATAATCCTTGGTTGACCCCTGAGACACAAAATCCAAAAACTATTGGTGAAAAAAGGATAGACAACTGAGAGGGGGGGGTAAATCAATTATCACAAAAATTAAACTTATTCAACCTTAATCAACCTTTAATCTTAGATCTAATAATTAACAGTGCAAGCATACATCAACAACACATTAGAAACACATGAACACCAAGATTTTATATGTGGAAACCCTATTAGGGGAAAAACCATGGTGGATGTTAGTCCACAAGATTATACCTTGTTAGAAGTATAATGAAAAATGAATAAGGAATGCACATGCATTTAGGAACATTGCCTAGAGCTTATTGCCTTGCATAAAATAATTAGATTAAATCCATCTGATGATGTTGAACTAAAAAATTAGCTTCTACAAAAGCCTAATGATAGTTTCTATTAGGCACATAAATACTTCTTCACTCTTCACTCAATATTCTTCACACTCTGCTCTGAACTCGAATGAACTAATCTTTATTCACACATATCTTTCATATATTTCATATACATTCACCGACTATAACTCAAAATGAGGAAACAATCACTCTTATATATTTGCTACTTGGATTTATATCCACAACTTTTTCGGCCACAAATAAAGCATAAATAAATTATAACTTTATCGGCCACAAATAAAGAATAAATAAATACAAATTGTCAGCCTCAATACATGAAAAAATATTAATGCACATCAACCTAAGTCAGTCACAACATAATGAAGACCTAAATCAACATCCTCGAACATGCCAAGCATTCAAAAATAAATTCATAAGGATCTGCAACATGCTACCACCATCATGTCGGCCTACAACATGAAAACTCAAACACACAAAGGAAAATATTTGATCACAAACACATCGATCAACACAGACATACCAGACTAATAGATAACAATATAGAAACATCTCAAGAGCATATGCAACAACTCAAAATACTAGAATTACATTCTCTTCTTCCAAAAACACTTGCTACAATAACATAATAACTATAGGAACACAAAAATTCATAAATTTCTTAGTTCTTGATGCGAGCCTCTGAAACTTCTGGAAAACATACAAGATAGGCTTGGAAACAAACCCATTAATGCATGCCTTCTCAATATTAATGTACACAACTTTCCACCATTTTGATCAACACAACTTCACAAATTGTCTACAACATATCTAATACAATTTTTTCAATATCCTCAACATATACAACCTTCAAAATCATCAATCCTAATAGTTTTGACATCAATGACAACCACATATCAAAAACATAGCAAAAAAAGTCAGCAATCTCCCCCTTTGGCATTGAAGGCAAGATAGGATGTGAAAAGTACCATCAAAACAACTATCTCTTCTTCTCCTTGTGCTTCTCTTCTTTCATGACTCTTATCCCCCTTTCTTCCTTAAGGGATTTTTCACATTACTCTTCTCTCCCTTTGAAATAAGTGGAAAAGTTACACAAGCTATGAACCACATAACATCTGAATCATCTGACTACTCCCCTTGAGTAGCAACCATGATAACATCAATCTGAAACAAGATCTCACATTAAGTGCACAAATTGATGCAAAGAATTGAATCTTAGTTCAGATTAGGAGGGGAAATCACCCATAACTTTCCTCTAAGATATTCAAAAGTATCCCTAGGTAATTATTTAATGAAGATATCTACAATTTGTTTCTTAGTGGGCACATATTCCTATCTGACTTCTTTATCACTCACTTTGTTTCTCAAAAAGTGATACTTGATAGATATATGCTTTATCTTTGAATGTAGCACCAAATTTACAGAAATGTTTATGGAACTTGAATTGGCACAAAATATAGAAATAGGCTCATAATACTCAACACTGATATCTCTGAGCATCTGCTTCATCCATAACACTTGAGTGCAATTATTTGCAACAACAATATATTCTACCTCAATAGTAGATAAGGAAACGGAATTGTGGTTTTCACTTAGCCAAGACACCAACTTCTTCCCCAAGAAGAATGCACCACCACTTGTAATTTTCCTATCATCAACATCACCTGCCCAATCTTCATTTGTAAAGGAATTCCGAGTAATATCATCATCCATAGGATACCATAGCCAAAAATCAACTATTCCTTTTAAGTATTTGAAAATCTTCTCTATTATAGTCACATGTGATTCCTTCGGATCATCTTGATATATAGCAACTATACACACAACATGCATAACTTTTGGTTTGGTATGAGTCAAATATAGCAATCCACCAATCATTGACCTATACCATTTTTTATTAGCCTTGGTAGAATCATCATTTTGTGTTAGCTTGCATTTGGTTACCATGGGTGTACCAATTGGATTTGAGTCTTTCATGCCAAAGTTTTTTGGTAACTCTGTTACATATTTGGATTGAGATATGAAAATTCCATCATATAATTGAGTTATTTGCAATCCTAAAAATAATTTCAGATCTCCTATATCATTGACATCTCAAATTCACTTTTCATTTCATCAGCAAACATCATCCATAATTAATCATCACCTTCAAAAATAATGTTATGAACAAAGACTACAATAATCAATTCTTTATCCTTATCCACCTTGAAATATAGATTGTTGTCGGTAGTAACATTATTGAATCCAAGCTTCAATAATTATTTATCCACTCTTGCATACTAGGATCTAGGGGCTTGTTTGAGTACATATAGTGCTTTCTTCAACTGACACACCATGTCCTTTTCATCAGTCAATTGAAATCCATTTGGTTGCTCAACATAAACTTCTTCTTCTAACTCACCATTAAGAAATGTTGACTTCACGTCCATTTGATAGTCTTTGTAATTATTGAAATCAGCATAGGCAATAAATAATCTTACAACTTTAATTCTAGCAATAGGGGAAAAGGTTTCTTCAAAATCAATAACTTCCATCTATGAGTATTCCTTACATACCAATATTGCTTTATTTTTTACCACCTCACCTTGTTCATTCAACTTATTCTGAAAGACCTATTTGGCTCAAATCGCATTCTTATCCTAAGGTCTGGGAACAAGAATCCATGTATCATTTTTATTTATTTTCATCAGTTCATCCTTCATTTCTTTCGTCCAATATTCATTTTTACATGCTTCACTAACATTGCTAGGTTCAGTCCTGGAAATCAGGCAATATTCTTTTGTAATTCTTCTTCTAGCCTGCACACCTTTGTTCTTGTCTCCTATAATCTGATTTTCAAAATGATTTAGCTTTACAGACCTTGAAACTTTTGGATTCTCTCTAACTTCTAGTTCTTTTGTTCTTTATTCTGCACTTCCACTAGCTTCTTCTTCATGATTCTCTTGATTCACCAGAAAAATTTGAACCTGATTTTGTGTGTACGCATTCTTTCCATTCTTATTACTATCTTGTTGGTCATTTGAAATATATCCATAGTATTTGGATGATCTAACAATGTCTTCATCAACTCTGACATTTTTGCTTTCAACCATTTTCTTCAATCTTCTATTGTAGCACTAGTATTCCTTGCTCTTAGTAGAGTAACCCAAAAATATTCCTTCATCACTTCTAGCATCAAACTTTCCAATATCTTAATCTCTCTTAATATAACATCTACTTCCAAAGATTTTGAAATACTTAACAGTAGTCTTATAACCAAACCATAGCTCAGAAGGAGTCTTATCAGAATTACCATTAACATTTACTTGGATGATAGTGTATATAGTATTGCTTACAACTTATCTCTAGTAGATATGATGAACATTACCCTCCAAAATAATAGTTCTAGTAGCATCAAGAATTGTTATGATATTTCTTTCAACAAATCTGTTCTTTTGAGGGGTTCGGGGAGCAGATAATTGTCTTTTGATTCCATGCTCTTCAAAAAATGTCTTGAACTCCCAGGAAGTGAATTCACTAACTTTTTCTAATCTTAAGCATTTGACATTTAAACATATTTAATTTTTTGCCATAACCTTGAACCATTTGAAATTTTTTAGAGCTTCATGTTTTTCTCTCAAGAAAGCAAACTATTTCATCCTAGAATAATCATCAATAAGAAAATTTATAAAGTGCCTTTCTCCTTGTAGAATTCTGATTCTAGATGGACCACATTGATTAGTATGTACCAAATCTAGTAATCCATTGGAATGATGATGTTTCCTCTAAAATGAAATTATTGTCTTCTTTCCCATCTAACACTCCTTTCATATAGTGTTAGTAGGATTCTCTAACTCATGTAGATCTTTGACTGCTTGAGTGGAGCTTACTTTGAAAATGTTATCAAAATTCACATTACATAATCTCCTATGCCATAACCATCTTATATCAACTTGAGAAATTAAACAACTTTCAGTAGAAACAATCAATTGAAAAATATTACCTCTTGTCTTTGTGCCTGAAGCAATTACATTTCCAGAGCTTCCCAAAATCCTATATTTTCCATCTTTGAACTAAAGATTCTATCCCTTGTCAACCATTTGTCCAACACTCAACAAGTTATTCTTCAATCCTTCAACATAAAGGACATCAATGGTATTGTATTTACCACCAAAAGAAATAGTGCCTCTACCACAAATCACACCAACATTGTTATCTCCAATTCTTACAACACCACTGCCATGTTTCTCCAAGGTTATGAACTTTATTTTGTCACTAGTCATATGATTTGAGCATCTGTTGTCAATCACCCACTCATCATTTTCATCAATTTTGGCTACAAGATATTTTTTAGTATTTTTATTGTTAGCATATTTAATGCACACCATACCATTTTCCTTGATAGAAATGAATACCCATCCATCTTCATTTCTAGTTTATTTATTAGATTCATCATCAATAACACCTTCTTCAAAATAATAACATTTCTTTTGAAATCTAGACATGTCATGTTTGTACTTAGAAACTATTTCAGGACACCTTGATGCAAAATGACCTATCTTACTGCAAGAGAAACATTTAATATGTAGCTTTCCTTTGTACTTACCATGTCCTCTAGCTTCTCTTTTAACAATCAATGCTTCCAGTGTTGGTATATGTTGATTGATGATGCTATATTGTACACTCTTCGTCATTGAAAAAGAAAAAATATGAATTCGTAAACCCTAATTTTTGGAAGCTTCTAAAAACTTGTTAGAAGCAGTTGGGATGGGGAGTTGTAGTATGACATTTTTAACAATATTTTAATATGTTCTATACTGGATAATAAAATCATTGGATGGATGTGGTTTGGTGGATGTAGTCCATATTGGGTGAACCATGTTAAATTCTCTTTGTTGTCTTATTTCTGCTATAATTTTATGTTTTTGTTTTATTTCTCTATTTTATTGTTCAAATCTGCATTTAACTTGTTATATATCTTCCTTATAACCCTAACAAGTGGTATCAAAGTGGGTTGTTTTTTATTATCATTTGTAGTAAAGTCTCACAGTTAAGTAGGAGCAATGGAAGACGAGGATATGTTGAAGGTTGATAATTTCAATGGGAAGAACTATTAGTTATGGAAGATGTAGATGGATGACTACCTCTATTAGAATTATTTATGGCAGTCATTGGAAGGGGCAACCAAGAAACCCTTAATAATGTCTAATGAGGACTGGGATATTTTGGATAGAAAGGCACTTGGCAGTATTCGTTTATGCCTTGTACAACTAGTGGCATTCAATATTACAGAATAAAAGACAACTCAAGAGTTGATGGAAACCCTAGAAAAGTTATATGAAAATCCTTCCACGTCGTATAATGTATTTCTTATGAAGCGTTTATTTAATATGAAAATGGTAGAAGGTGGTTTAGTTAATGATTATTTAAATGACTTTAATATAGTTACCAGTCAATTAACCTCTATAAATGTAAATGTTGATGAATAAGTTAGGGATCTTTTGGTTCTGTGTTATTTTCTTGAAATAGAATAGCATGGCAATGGTTGTTAGCAATTCTATTTCTAGTTCAAATGCATTAAAATTTGATGATGTTGTTGGTGTTCTTCTGAGTGAGGAAATTCATAGGAAAAGCTCAGGTGGAACATCCACATCGAGCTCAGTGTTTTGAATGCAAAGAGCAGGGGTAGAAAAAAGGAGAGAGGGAATTTTTTTGGATGTCGTGGGAAGCCACACAGAAAATCAAAGGACATAAGGTGCTAATCTAGAGACAAGAGGGATTTCTGGTATTTTCATAAGCTGGGTCATTTAAAGAAAGTTTTTTGGTCTTGAAAAAATAAAGGAGACAAAAAGGAAGGAAATAGAGAGGAAAATGTGGTAAGTAATAAATCTGATGAGGATGCTTTAATTATTTCCCTTGATAATATTGATGATTCTTGGGTGTTAGATTCAGGGGCTTCATTTCATGCTACGCCCCATAGAAACTATTTTCTTGATTATGTCCAAGGGGATTTTGGGCTGGTTTATTTGGGAGATAACGAATCCTATCAGATTGTTGGAAAGGGAAGACTCAGGATTAAGTTTCAAAATTGGAATCATTTCCTACTACATGAGGTAAGGCACATTCCAAAGTTAAGAAGAAATTTAATTTCAGTAGGGCAACTAAATGATGAACGTTGTGTTGTTTCATTTAGAGATAAAAATTGGTATGTTAAAAAAGGTGTCTTAGTGGTAGAAAAAGGTGTGAAATTAGGCACCTTATATCTTTGTATAGGTCATACTATTCCTTCTACTTTATCTATTATATTTAAAAATAAATGTTTAAGAATAGTTGTTGCAGTTCAGCAAGCAAAAAATAAGATAGTTGCTATGGATTCTAAATCAAGAGTATGGCATAATAGACTTGAAAATATAAGTGCAAAACGTATGAAATTAATTCATACAAAGAATGTTTTACCAAGTTTAAAATGTGTTGATATGGATTTATGTGAAGTTGTGCGTATGGAAAACAAAATAGAGTTAGTTTTATTAAAGATGAGAAACAAAAGAAAGATGAGAAATTGGAGCTTTTGCATATGGATGTATGGGGACCAACTCAGGTATCTTCTCTCTAATGTTCTCATCATTATGTTACATTCATTGATGATGCAAATAGGAAGGTATGGATTTATTTCCTTAGGCAGAAATCTCATGTATTTGAAACTCGTAAAAAATGGAGAAGTTTGGATGAAAATGAGACAGGTAAAAGGTTAAAATATCTCAGATCTGATAATAGTGGTGAGTATTGAAGAAAAGAGTTTTAATATTATTGTTCCTCTAATGGTATTCATAGGAAAAAAATGGTTCCAAAGACCCCATAGGAAAATGGCGTGGCTGAGCATATGAATAGAACAATAATGGAGTTTGTGTGCGAACTATGATATTGCATGCTAGGTTACCTTTAAAAATGTGGGAAGAGGTTGTAAACACTATTGTTTATTTAATTAATAGAGGTCCCTCTAATTCTTTTGGTTGTGGTATTCTAGAGGAAGCATGGATAGGTAAGAAGGTGAGTTATTATTTTCTAAAAACCTTCAGTTGTGAAACATTTGCACATGTAGATTTTGATAATAGAACCAAGCTTGATGCAAAATCAAATAAATGTACATTTTTTGGATATGGCATTGATGAATTTGGTTATAGGCTTTGGGATTTTGAAAAATAAGAAAATTGTGAGAAGCAAGGATGTCATATTCAATGATAAAGTGTTGTACAAAGATGTATTGAAGCAACATGAGAAGGAAGAAAATGATTATGTAGTGTTGGATGATATTAAAAACAAAAATATTCCAGTGGTTCCTCATGCTTGGCAACAACAACAAGAAATACCACAAACTCCAACGAATATTAGGTAATCTTCATGGATAAGTAGACCTGCAAAAATATTTTCTCCCTCTTTGTATTCTATTTTATTAACTGATGTTGTTGAACCATAATTTTATGATGAATCTATGCAGGTGGCTACCACGGTTCAATGGGAGCATGGAATGGAAGAAGAAATGGACTCCTTACTAAAAAATCAGACTTGGAAACTATGCAAGTTGCTTGTAGGTAAAAAGGCTTTACCAAACAAATGGGTTTATAGGCTAAAAGAGGAGGATGGAGGTAAGAAAATATTTAAAGCCGGATTAATTGTAAAGGGATTTACACACAAAAGGGTATTGATTTTGATGAAGTATTTTCTCCGGTTGTTAAAATGACTTCTATTTGTATTGTGGCCACTGAAGATTTGCATTTAGAATAGCTTGATGTTAAAATTGCCTTTCTCCATGGTGATTTGGAAGAGGAAATATATATGGAACAACCACAAGGATTTGAGGCCAAAGGTAAGGAGAAACTAGTTTGCAAATTGAAGAAAAGTTTATATGGCTTGAAGCAAGCACCTTTGCAATGGTATATTAAATTTAATAGTTTTATGGCTGAGCAGGGCTACAACAGGTGTAATTCAAACCATTGTGTTTATTTTAAGAGGTTAGTTGAAGATCTAGCTACATTATTTCATGTTTATATGTTGATGATATGCTTGTAGAAAGATCTAACGTGGATCATATAAAAGAGTTAAAACAACTGTTAGCAAATTCATTTGATATGAAGGATTTGGGGGTAGAAAAACAAATCCTTGGTATGAAGATTACAAGAGATAGGAAAAACAAGAATTTTTTTCTATCCTAGGTTGATTGTATTGCAAAGGTGTTGCAGAGATTTCATATGCAAAATGCAAAATCTATCAGCACACCTTTTCCCGTTCATGTCAAATTGACTAAGGATATGTGTACAAAGAGACAAGAGGATGAAGAAATTTTTTCCAAGGTACCATATGCTTAAACTATAGGCAGTTTAATGTATGCCATGGTATGCATGAGACTAGATATTGCACATGTTGTAGGAGTTTTTAGTAGGTATATGAATCATCCTAGAGTGGAGCATTGGAATGCGATAAAATGGATTTTCAGGTACTTAAGAGGTACATCCAATAATTTTTTATGTTTTTGGGGCTCTAATATAGATTTAAAAGTCTATGTTGACTCAGATTTGGAAGGAGATATAGATACCAGGTGGAGTACCATAGGTTATGTATTTATAGTTGGTGGGACAGTAGTGAGTTGGATTTCTCAATTGAAAAAGGTGGTTTATTTATCCACCACGGAGGTAGAGTATGTTGTTGCAATAGAGGAAACAAAGGAGATGATATGGCTGCAATTTTTCATGGAAGAGTTGGAAAAACAACAAGCTGAAAATCACTTGTTTACAGATAGCTAGAGTGCTATACATATTGCAAAGAAATATTCCTTGCACTCTAAGACCAAACACATATCGTTGAGATATCATTTCTTTCACTCAGTGTTGGAGGATGGATAGGTAAAGCTGGAAAAGATATATATAGATATCAATCCAACATATATGTTTACAAAGGCAGTGCCAAGGGATAAGCTAAGCTCCTCTTTAGCTTTGGTTGGTATTCATTGTTAAAATTATAACAGAGTAGCAAGGTCCAACATGTTTATTTTAGTGGGAGTTGTAAGAGCCGTGATGTTGTCAAGGATTGGTCTCCAAGTCGGAGATTGTGCTAGTGTGGAGCCTGATCAATCTCCAAGTGAGATATTGTTTGTATGTGGTGACTGATCATTCTATATCCTACAATATTTAGTACTGCACACTCTTCATGTATCCTTGTCAAAGTCTGGGGCTAGGCCGGGCCCTAGGTGAGGGTTCAGGAGCAACAACCCCCAAGAATTTTTTTTTCACCTTTTCGCTTCGTCACCAAAAAGAAAAAAGTCGACTTCATAAACCCGAATTTATGGAATCTTCTACAAGCTTGTTATAAGTAGTTGGGATGGGGAGTTATAGTATGGAATTATTCACAATATTTTAATATGTTTTGCACTGGATAATAAAATCATTGGACGGTTGCAGTTTGGTGGATGTAGTCCATATTGGGTGAACCATGTTAAAATTATTTGTGTTGTCTTACTTTTGCTATAATTTTTTGCATGTGTTTTATTTCTCTATTTTATTGTTCAAATTTGCATTTAACTTGTTAGATATCTACCTTCTAACCCTAATATCCAACTCTTCTATCTTTGTTTCTTCATCTTCAATCTGTTTCATCTCATCTTCATATATGAATATATTTTTGTAACTCTCTCTTGGACCATATCTCTGTTGGATTTTTTTGGATATAGTAGCTTTAAATGTAGTTTTTTTCTTCGGTGTAGACTCGCCAAGTTCACCCAACTCAAAGGTAACAATTTTTCCAATAAAAATGTCTCTTGTCACATTAGTTACTAACTTGAGCTCTTCAATAGCATGGGATTTGTTTTTGTGAGAAGAAGGCACAAATCTGATCACTTTAGCCACAATTTCATCTTCTTCCATAATTCCACTGACACATCTAGTACCAATCACTAGTTCATTTACTTTCTGCATGAAATTAAAGATGTTTTCATCTTCACTCATCTTCAAGTTTTCCCATTTGTCTTTCAGACTTGTTAGCTTAGCAATCTTCACTTGTGCATCTCCTTCATAAAATGTTTCCAATATATACCACATCTCATGTGTTTTCTTAAAACCTATTACATTTTTCATCTCAAAATTTTTCAAAGCAATCAGTAATGGTTCTATAGCCCTGACATTAATTTTAGCTTCTTTGATCTCATCAGGAGTAGAGGGACCATTTTGAGGAATATTATATCTATTCTTTTTAATCCTCCAAAAGGGTTCACCAATGCAGTTCAAATGACATTCCATTTTGATCTTCCATAGAAATTAATTTGTACCATCAAATCTAAGACTATCCTTCTTGGATGATGCCATTTTGGATCACTTGAAGTTGTTAGACTTCTTTAGAGGAACCTTCTCTAATACCAATTGTTGTCAAAACATAGAAAGACATTTGAGAGGGGGGTGTATTAGTTGTTGTAGAAATTAAACTTATTCAACCTTAATCAAACTTTAATCTCATATTTGATAATTAAAAATGCAAGCATAAATCAATAACACATGAACACCAAGAAGTTATATATGGAAACCCTATTAGGGGAGAAACCACAGTGGATGTTAGTCCACAAGATTATACCATATTAGAAGTATAATGAAAAATAAATAAGGAATGCACATGCATTCAGGAACACTACCTAGAGCTCACTTCTTAGAGGGGAAATATCACTTCCTTACATAAAATAATCATATTAAATCCATATGATGAGGTTCAACTAAGAAATTAACTTGTACAAAAGACTGATGATAGTTTCGATTAGGTACATAAATAATTCTTCACTCTTCACTCAATCTTCTTCACTCTCTTCTCTACACTCAAATGATCTGATCTTTATCCACATATATCCTACATATATTTCATATACATTCACCGAGCATACCTAAAAATGAGGAAACAATCTCTCTTATATATCTGCTACATGGATTTACATCAACAAATTTATCATCCAAAAATAAACAATAAATGAATTACAAATTGTCAACCTCAATACATGAACAAATCTCAATGTGCACCAACCTAAGTTGGTCACAACATAATGAATACCTAAATCAACATCCTTGAAACTGCCAAGCACTCGAAAATAAATTCATAAGGATTCACAACATGCTAGCACCATCATGTTGGCCAAGAACATGAAAAATCAAACAAACAAAGGAAAATATTCAATCACGAACACACTGATCAACTCAGATGTACCACACTAATAGAGAATTATCTAGAAACATCATTGGACATCTTAGGAGCATATACAAAAAGTCAATTTACTATAATTGCATTCTCTTCTTCTTGAAAAACTTGCTACAATAATAGAATAAATGTAGGAACATATAACTTCATAACTTTCTCAATTCTTAATGCACACCTTTGAAACTTCTGGACAACATACTAGATAGGCTTAACAACAAACCCATTAATGTGTTCCTTCTAAATATCAACATACACAAATTTCCACCATTTTGATCATCACAGCTTCAGAGACTATCTACAACATATTTATTAAAATTTTCTCAATATCCTCGACATATAAAAGCTTTATAATTGTCAATGCTAATAGTGTTGACATCAATGAAAACCACATATCAGCAACATAGCCACAACATCCAACAAAAAAACTCATATAATATAATAAAACACAAAAACTTTTGAAATTTTGAAAATCAAAACATTTTAAAAACATCTTGAAAATACCAAAACAACCTCATAACATTTCAAAAACATCAAAAACATCCAAATATTTGAAAAAACCCATCTGCCCCATTTCATTTTCACCCACAATAATCTCATCCATAATAAATCAATCGTCACCTTCATCCTTTAGGAAAAAAAAATAGAAACAACCACAATAATTAGCAAAAGAAAACTTCAAACATAAAATAATAATAAAAACAACAAACTTTTAAATGCAAAATCAAACTCTTGATCAATCGCAAAAATGTTAATCAACCTTATATCAACAACCTGTCAAACAACTTACCAACTTTCCAGCATCCACTAACATGTCCTTGGATGCATCCTTCCTACAATGGGGACTATCCATTGGAAAAATACTTTGGATTCTTATCCTAAATAAAGCACATCCCCTTGGCTAGAGGTATGAATAACATTGGCTTGTTTATTCACTTAATCTTTTCTTTGATTTATCTTATTGCACTCGTTACAATGACCTCTTGATGATATCTAATCAAAATTATTTAGAGAGAAAGGAATGGGGCATTGATCATTATCTTTTGTTTGTTGTGCGTGTTAGATGTTCTTGTAATATAACCTTGGAGAATAATGTTTTTGTTAGGTATGTATCAAGGGCATTTTGAATAGCTTGTTGACTATTACTAGAAGGTTATACCTTTCCGTGTTTTGGTATGAGATGTTTGAAAAATATGAAGTACATCTTTGTGAGGTTTTTATATGTTAGATGTGAACAATAATACTCCTATATGTTTGTTGATTCAAATTTCATCACACTAGATACCACACCGTCCTGGTTATCTATACCATTATGCATCATATCTATGTGTTTTATCAAATGTAAGGAAAGTTCTCTGTTTCATGTCCCAATCCTTGATAAGAAAAGTATTAATACTTCATAGAATTTTTGGACTCCTGCATCTTTTAGAAATAAAGGGTTAATCCATCCATCTTATTCTTGTTATTCTTCTATCTTTACTACCATTTCTATCCAAATTTGTGTGATATCTCAAAATATACATGAGGCTGCCCATGGTTGATGACTATCTATACATCATCAAAATGAATTATGTCAAATATATGATCTTTCTAATGTATTATATTTCATCCTTTGATCAACAGAACCACTCCTTTCACATTTTATCATGATATTGATAAAAAATTTTTAAAAATTGCTCAATCTCTCGAGGGACAATGTACTAGCATAATTATTCTCACTGGGATAGTAGTAGGGCATCCGAAAAAAGCTTTTTTTAAAATTTTGATCTTGGAAAGGTTATTCTTTGAACCAATGCACCAAGTGCATTACTTCAAAGGGGAAAAATATAGACACTCAAAATATCCTGATTGATATCATACACTTGATCCTAACCATTTAATCGAATAATCTTTATTTAGTTAAATTCATCAAAATTCCTCTTAAAATGAGATAATGAATCTTATCATATTTTTTCATCATTTGCCTCTTTTAATTAAATAAATCAACATTATTTAATTAAATCCTAATTTCTTCTTTCAATTGAATAAATAAAATTTATTTAATTAAATTACTAATATCTCAAATATCCTCTCATTTTATTTAAATCAATTGAAATATCTAAATCAAATGTTAAATCAATTAACTTCATCTAAGTTAATTAATCCTAATTAACTCTTAACAGTGATCCTCCATATTTCCTCTAACTTTTGCAAGTTGCACATATAAATCAATTTATTTTATTTATTAATTCATCCTATTTTAATTAGAATATGGCATATTCTTGGAATATTCCACTTATTTGAATTCTCCCTCCTAAATGATTTTTTTCCTCCAACTTGACATTAAAATATCTTACATGTCCTTTTCTTGAGCCAACTTGACAATAATTCCTCTTACATACCCTCTTACATAAGTCACCTCTTCAAATTCAAATTTCACATATATGCATTTAAGATGCACATTGTTCAAAATGTGCTCCACTCTCCTTCATTAACATGTTGAAAAGTGGCACAATGCCATTGGTTCGAATATTAATCCCACATTCATCTTATTCTTCAATACTCATCCTTCTTCCTTATAAATAGAGGCCTTCTCTATTGATTTGGATGGACAATCTTAGGCATTTTTGAATCCACAATTTTAGTATTTTGCACTATTGGCACTCATCGCTTGCATGTATCCCATCTTAGTTTTTTGTTATAATCATTTTGCATCAATGTCATATTTACATCTTCCTATCAAGATCAAGAAGCTTCTCAAAAAGGGGTTGGGAAAGGGATACTGTCTATATCAAAGTAGCACCAATCCACTTTGGGATAGGTGTGAACATGCTTTGTATGCTTTCATTTAGTTGATTTTATTTGGTATTTCTTAGTTTTTTTTCATATGCGCCATGTTTAGATATATCATAGGAGAATTTGGTTTGCTTTTTTTAATTTGACATATATAATAATATTTGTCAAGGTTTAACTTGTGTAGATCATGTCCTTATAGAAACATAGTCTTGTCAATGCAAGACTTAGCTGATCCTTTGAAAGAATCCACCTCGTCTACTTTAGAAAATGAAGCCAACAATGAAACACCACCTTATTCAAAAGTAATGAAAAAGCTTTATGGAAAAGATTATGTGTTTATAAAACAACTTGGCTATACTAGGAAAGGATGTGTTTCTCACAAACAAGGTATCTACACCCCTATAGAGCCTAACTCACAAACAACACATCATGGTATTGGTTATTGTCCTTTAATCAAAATCATGAAGCCTTCATCCAACAAAAACACCATTCCAAATCACTCTTCTAACCCAAAGTTAGAAATTGATCCATTTCACCAATTGAAACAATCAAAGGAGTCTTTGTTTAATTCCAATGTCATCTCGCAACCCACTACTAATTTGGACTTTACACACTCTTCGAAAGGAGTGTAAAAATTCTCACAATCTATAAAGAATTTCATAAGTATGACATCCTATACTAATCAAGACACTTCTTTGTTACACACCAAAGGAACACCTTCTACCTTAGATCAAGAGGGAATCTTGTTGAGACTGCTCTAAGATCACTTAATCTCTCTCAATCCATGAACTTGAAGGAAATGTTACAACAAACATTCCTTTTGTGCTTACCATTGAGTTTAAGGTAATCATACTAATGAGTGTAAGTCCTTGAGTAGTAAAATTCAACATCTTAATAATTTTGGTGCTCTCCCTTATGTGCATGCACCTAATTCCTCTAATTGATACTAATTTTCACTCAACCTTGCATCTCATCAATCGCTTCAGCTCACTCTTGTCCTGCACTAAGTGGGTGCAAGGGGTTAGTTAGCCTCTTCCCTCGTATATCACTTGTTTTTGTCTCTTTTGGCTAATAATTAACCTTTCATGAACATATAAGAGTAATTTTGGGATGTGGACGACATGTATTAAGTTTACTGACAGCTTATCGAAAACATATATGACTTGGAATAGGGCTTTCCAAACAAGCTCTCCTATCCTATTATTCTTCTACAATTACTCACAGTAATGGTGTTAGAAACCACTTGAAAGTGGGGGCATACATTACCACTCACATTTCATTGTGTGATTTTTTGTTTCTTGTGATTCCCTCTCTTGGAAACATTAGGTACAATGTTTCCCATGATGAGACATTCCACTTGTCCTCTCTTACAAACAAGATGAAACCATTTCCAATTTTCCTCTCTTGGAGACATTACACATAATTTTCCTTAAGATGAGACATTGCACATACTAAGAGAAATCCCTTTGAACATTCCTTACATCATTACAAAAGAATTTCCTTTTGTGGCACCTCATAAAATTTATTAGGGGGTATAACTTTGGTATGGTTTGAGTGGAAAGCCCAACCAGTAGTATGATTTTCCCCATAGCCAAATGTGTTTTTGTGAGAACATACCAACCATATGTATATTTATCACCCTTTTAGACCTTCTCACCAAGAAAAAAACCATAATTCTCATCGCCCTATAGTGAGTACACTTATTTTTGGAAAAACAACCTAGATTTGATCCACAACTAGTTGGAGAAATATTCAAAGCTTGATCCAACCTTTTTAATTTCCCTCTTCTCTTCTCTTATATTTCTTGTCATTGCATGATCATGTATCTTGTCTTGATAAATACAATTCACCCTCGAATTTATCTTCTTGCACTAATGTCAACTTGAATTAGAATCTCAAATCTTGGGGGATTGATCACCTCCTTCATCTTTCTCATTCTTTACCATCTGCCTTGAAACCACTTGGGCTACTTTAGTGTGATTTTAAATCAATTTCATCCTCTCACTAAAGTGGGGGCTAAATGTGTTGCCAAAAAGTGTAGCCTTTTCACTTTTCACTCATTTGTTCCCTTTCTTGTGGTTTTTGGCCTAGTTTTATCTAGATTCTAAGATGTTTTGTAAAGTTGTTGTAAAGTGTTGTAATAGATTTCCTCACTTTTCTAAGACAATTTCATCATAATTCACCTAAATAACCCATTTCCAAGCCTTAGTCCAAACTATTGTAACTAATTCTTACACTTTCCTAGGCTTGTCATCACTAATTCAACCCTTCCTTATATTAAATTGACCCCTTAATGCACTTATAGGTATTACTTTAATATAGTGTGTTTTAGAAGACAATCCCAACAAACTTCTTTAACCACATGTTAATTCCTTACAATCAATCAAAATTGTCGAGGTGGACTAGGTCACTAGCTTTGGCGACCTAGTCCCATGTGACATAAAAAACAAAATTAATTCAAATTTCTTTCGACATTTTGGCTCCTAAATCCTAAGGTCACCCTATGTTGTGTTATTTTAAAGAAATTAGGGAACAAAATGTATAAATAAATGTTTTTCCCCTGATATCTCAAAATTGTCTTATCTTTTTCACCCTAATTATTCTTCTCAATCACTCATCTCCCACTCTTCTCAAGAAAGCTAGGGTTTGAGCATGAATAAGTGCAAGAAGTTGGGTCCATGAAGAGGGGAAGTTTCGGAAAAAAAATATCACAAAAACCGTGTACGCGTTATTAAAAAACATATATATGTTATGCATCAGGTACCTGAGCCTAAAAAAATGCATATGCACTAAAAAACACGTATGCATTATAAAACATGTATGTGTTGTAGACATACAAAATTAAAATTATTAATTCAACATCACATTCGATCATTCTTTCCTCTTAATTAATTAAATCAAATTAATTAATTAAACCTCCTAAATTCTTGATTTAATTAAATCTAATCAAATCACTCATATGCATTTCCTCTCATTTGATTTAAAATAAATACAAAAGTTTAAATCAAATGTCATATCACCTAAACTCCTGTTAGATTAATCAAATCATGATTAGTTTAATCCTAATTACATGAATCCTCTAGATTCATCCACTTGCACAATAAATCATTTAAATCGATTTATTAAAGCACCTATTTTCCTTCACAAGGGCATATTCCCAGGGAATATGCCCTCATTAACTCTCATGTTTGACTTTTTTGGACAAACACAATTCCCCCCAGAAACCCTCAACCATACTCATTTATTGCCATTTTCAAATTTGAATGGGAACATTGGCCAAAAATTTCACAAGCATGGGCTGATCCCATTGTGACAAGTGGCTCTCTCCTATTGGATGGGATTCAATCCCACATTGCCTAATATTGGCTTCCCTTCTCTCAACTTCTCCTATAAGTTCAATGCATTTTCTCTCATCTACAATCTACAATTTGAGCACTATCATTATAGGAAACTTGATTTCATGAGAATCTCATTGTCTATCATCTCATCATCTTGGCAATATTTCTTATCAAGGGTTGGGAAAGGGCTCTTTCACATATTCAAGGAGCACTAATCCACCATAGAATAGATGCATTTCATGTCTTCTTTACATGTTTGATTTGGTTTTTATCATTTTTTTTTAAGAATATCATGTTATTCTATGAGGATATTAGAATTATGCTAACCAATTTCCAGATTTTGATGTCCACAAAATGGTGCTAGAAGGAGGGCACTTTTATTTTCTAGTTTGATGATTATCGTTTAATGTTCGTTGCGTCTTTCTAAGTGAAAAAGGTATGCCTATTTTCATCAACCATACTATTTGGAGAATATACTAGGCTTAATCTGAAGTAGGCTTAAAGTATTCTTGTTTCATTGTTATCACTTTCATGGATTTTAAAGATTCAGTCATTACTTTCATTTTGATAGTTCCTTAAAAGCCATTTCCCCTAAAAGTGTTATCGTTTTATTGTTGGAAGGAAGCTGTTAAAATCTTGAGCAAGCTGGTTATATGTTAAGATTTTGAAGTCTGATAGAGATTCCAATCTTTGTCTTCAATTCCCTATGATGCATATGGCTTGAGGCATCCTCTCCAATAGATAGCATGCATGTGTGATCTTTACAACCTAGTTACCAACTTATAGTTAGGTAGCCCATCCCCCTATCATTAACTACCAACTGTAGCCTGGTTTATATTACAGAATACACAATGCCCATAATTAAAAATGGCTCTATGGTTGTGTACGTCATTGGTGGAATGTAATTCCTTCCCTATGACCATTATCCTCACACCTTTGCCACCAACAGGCCCATCCATTTTGAGCTCTAGGAACTTCAAAAATAAAAAAATAAAAAAATTCACCTGATAGAGACTAATTTTTTGAATAGCTAATATTGAGGTAGCTTCAACTATTCAATACTGCATCATTCACAATCAGACAATTTTTATTTTTTTGTTTTACACAGTTGGAACATTATGCTGGATATCACAGTTAGTTGCATTTGTTTTCATTCCCAACTTCTCCATTTATGTTCTAATTCACAAACCTCACCATAACAAGACAACACTGTGGAGTCGAGCCAAGGTCAGGTTCCAAATTGATTATAGTGTAACCCATAATATTCTTGGGTGCCCATGCAGTGAAAGGACTTGAGGACCAACTCTAATTCGACATAAAGGAGGATGCTAGTCAAAGTTTGCGGAACACAGTTTTACACCTACTAATGGTATTTTCTAATAGAAATTTTCCTTATGCTTTTAATGCACAGGTCTGTAAGCTTGTTGTCCATGAGATAGCTTTCCTTTGAGGACTGCGTTGTGTGTAGAGCCTACATAGCTCACACGCACCATAAGTACATCATGTGGACATCTGAACTATCATGCTACCCAATCAAAATAGAACCATGTGATAATGTGACAGAGGTGACTGGCCATCAGTAGATCACTATGCATCCTTTCCAACTATATCAGCTTACCTAGCCATGCTGTAAAGCTATGATATTTAGTTAAAGAGATCAAATCATAATCTGAACATGCCTTGCTATAACTTTATTCCCTGAACTATTTCTTATAGTTCTCGAGTTCAGTATGTTTGGAGTAGATTTCTTTGAATTTGAAGACCATCACCTACCTATGTTTACCTTTGCTAAGATACAGTTTATTTCTTTCTAAATGCATTCATGGTTCCTCTATCAACTTTTCCTTTTGGAACAAATTAAACTAATGGGATCAAATAATTTATCTGAACAGGCCTTGTTGTAGCTTTATTCTTTGTGCTATTTCTTATAGTTCTGGGGGCCGGTATGCTTGGAGTAGATTTCTTTTAATTTGGAGACCACCCCCTGCCTGCATTTGCCTCTGCTGAGATACAGTTTATTTCTCTCTGAATTCATGTGTGGTTCCTTTATCAACTCTTCCTGTTGGAACAAATTCATCTTATATTCCACTAGAAAAGAGATCAATTACAAGGAAAGGCCCTGTCCAATAAAAGTTGAAAGGTCTAAGGGATTGATTACTTAGAGAGTGCAGAGATAGAGGCAAATCATCCCAGCTAATGTTGTAGACCAATCTGGGGTTAAGAGCTTTCTCAGGATCCATGTAGCTTGCACCAATACCAAAAGTCATTGCAGGCTTGCCATTGTTTTGAATGGGTTGATTTTATCACTACAAAAGTCTAGTTGGTGTGGACAACGTTGAGTATAGCTACCAATTCAACCATGTAGGGATGTGCTATACATGTGTCTGAGATCTTTGGTGTGATCTCCTCCCTTTCGTGTGTTTCATGACAGTCATACTATGTCGGTCAAGGTCAGGTTCATGTCATATTCTGGGCACTTCTAAAGCCTTGGGCCACTGATATCATGAATGTATTTGATGACAAAATGTAATGCTTTCAATTACATAATGAGGTAATGTTTATATGCAGGTGTTTTGGAGTGGTTGTATCAATGTAGGGTATGGGTAGGAGTCCCCAACAAAGATATGCTGGCAGATTTACTAAAACGCATTGGGAAGTGAAGAATTAAGTTGTTGTGGCTATAGATGAGTTTTCATTACTATCTAATCTGTTAATGCTTGGTCAAACTATGATTGATGTAAATCTTATATGATCTTGAGAGTTGTTTTTTTTTTCTGGCAGGATAAAATTTGCTGAGAAGACATCATCAGACTTGTTGCATTGACTTTATTATCAGCTTTGCATGCAATCTATTAAAACTTCCAAACAATTTAGAATCTTAGATTTGAACGCGTTAGATCTCAATAATGACAAAATGTGAAAATGGGTAGTTCCTTTATCAACAAATTGTGCACCAACTTGGAGGATTAAAAGAGAGTCCATATTTTTAATACATTGTTGTTTCATGATGCATCATTTATAGCTTTATGCAGATCTTAGTTTTATCATAAGATATTAGATCTTGCTCTTTTTTCCATGGCTGTCATCAAATGTTTTCACATTGCATATCTAGTTTTTACATAAAATAATTTGTTGAACATGTTTCTAACAATTGTGCTTGGAGGGCGTATTAAGAAATTTGACAATTTGGTAGGTTGACTGCATTTATTTATCCATGATTACTTTTGTATATTGCTATTGGTTAATCTGCACTAAATGGTAAACAAAAGTCTTTCACTCTTATATCTTTGGAGAAAATTTTCACATGAAATATTAGATCAATAAGATTGAATCATTAATGGAAGAATTGTTTTCATTATTTGCAAACTTCCTCTTCATCAGGAAGATCTTCTTTAAAGTCCTTAGAAAGAAAGATGTCTAGTGATTGAGAATTCATTAAATCATGATTCCTTTTGATTTTTTTTTTTTTTTAAATTAATGCTTAAATCAATTTGGGTTAAATAATCTGATTTTCGCATGAATTGCATGTTTTATATTATACGTGATAAAAATGAAGGAGGACTAATTTTTATTTGCATAAAAAACTCACAATGTTGAAGCATTGGAAGCAATCTTTGAAGAGTCTTGGAGTTAAAGAAAGTTGAAGCTTTAAAACTTGAAGTTAACAAAGAATTTTTAAATGCTTGGAGTGTTCATTTTCTACTCTTGTTTTCTGTTTTAAAGCAACTCACTTTTTGATTTGGGCTTAAAATCAAGCACTAATTTGATCTTTAAAAAGTTGGTTAAAAAGAACCTTAGAAATTTACTAGATTTTGATTTGGTGTAAAATTGAACAATCAACTTCACACTTGGATTTTGGTGCTTTTAAAACGAACTCATCACTGCTTTGAGGTATAAAATGAACAAGTGTTTTTCAGGTTTTGCAATATTTTTCACAAATTAACATCATTCAAAATGCATATGCGCTTCTCTCGCGCTTCACAGGGATCTTGAGAATCAAAAGCATTTTGGTGATATTAAATTGTCAAAAAGATTGTCTTCACATTTCAATTTCTAAACTTAAAATTGAACACAACATCTTGTGAGTGTGAATAAACTTATTGCAAGTGTTCTCCCTTTGTTTCTAAATGAAGTTTGACCGAACTACGAATATGTGTACTCGCTTTTTTTTTATCTTAGAGGGCCTACCTTGTGGGAAAAAATACTCAACCAAGAGAACGACCCAACCGGGAACACACTAAAGCAAAGCGACTTCCAACCAGTATATAAGTGTGGATTCTTGAGGAAAGTTCAAGAATCACAAGGATTATTCCAACAAGATGGACATAAATGGACTCTCGCCGCCGACGTTGGATAATCCCCCATGAACGGAATGCCCGCATTAAAACCCTTTGTTTAGGAAAAGGCCAAATCCTTGTCTATTTTGGTGGTGCAAAAGGTCATGTCCTTTGAAGCCGCCCCATGTTATACATGCGGTTTTGTTGTGGAAATGGAAATTATGCCATGGGAGATTCATGGGTACTAATGCTTGGCTGACCCAAGAAGTGTGTGCTGTGGAGGGGAGCCAGTGTGGTCAAGCATTTGGCCATTCATAGAAAATATGCATAGCTGGATTCGTCCAAGTGGGAACCCAACAGAATATTGTCTCATCATCCTAGGGTTGTAAAGTGCTTGGAACTAGAAAACACATTGCTTGGTTCCTAAAAACATTTGAAAACAAACATTCACAAGACCTTCAAATTTCAAACCCCTTTTAGGAAACAAATACCTTTGACGAATTTTAGCACTCTTGCTTTCCCTAGGGATCATATCCGTAGAGGTTTCTAAGTGCTTGGACTCTATCATCATTTGTTTTCAATAAGGGTAAACACAGGAGACTTTTTCCCTATTTTCCTTGATTTCCACATAACGGACTTTGTGGGATGAAAACGAAAGTGGGACATTAGACATACAGTTTGAAACATAAGCAAGCAAGTTTCTTTGGTAAAAATAATTCATTGAGCCAAGATAAAAAGACAAATTGGATTACACATGTGTTTTCTAAAATGATTGGTTTACAGGTTTTACAAAAAAAAGCTTCAAGAAACAATTTTGAGTTGTATGGGTTTTACTATCAACAGAATCCTGAACTTTTTGAAAGGTTTTATTTCCTTCCATAGGCAATATAGTGTGTTCTTCAACACAGAGGTCTTGTAAGAAGAAGTGTTATTCTAGGTCAAGTCTAGGATCAAATTCAATCATGTTCATCTATCTCTCAAAATCGGTCAAAAGTCACCTCACCAACAACTCTTAGAAACTTTGAAAACATCTTTTATGATAAAATTTTAGGCGAAATCAAAACCACTTTGGTTGACTTAACACATCTAGTCAAACCATCATCTTATACATGAGTTTTCTCTAGGATAACACAACTTCATAGGGTTTACGAGTTCATCATGTTTGGCTTAACACATTTAGCCAAATTATCAATCATCACCCCATTTGACTTAACACACTTAGTCAAACCATCCTCTTATGTACAAGTCCACTCTAAGATAACACAACTTCCTAGGGTTTACAAGTGCAATTATCACATTTTGTTTGACTTAACACATTTAGTCAAACTATCAATCCAATCATGATCAATCAAAGCCCTAAAAAGTTTAGGATTTCCTTCAAAGTTTCTTTAAGAGTTCCATTCATCTATATCCCTCATCTTTCATTTATCTCATCTTCGTCATTGCTTTGATCCTTCAATTATCCTAGTTCTTCGCTTCTTTGAACCTAAGGTTTAGACTGATCTAAGGAATTAGAGATTCATCTCTTACATTCTTTTAAATTGATCTTCATTTTACAATTCAAACTCGATCTCAACACAAGAAGGGCATGGAACATAAAATTGATCCATCCATCATGAGTAATCCAAGTCTTGTAATACCACTTGATTATCAAAACTCACATTCAAACATGGCATCATTATCTCCTCCAAATTTCAACGATACAAATGTGAGTATGGCTAATCTAAAGTTTGGAACACCTTTCCCAATGATAGATTTAAATACAAGTCCAAACCTATAAATCTATCAAACGAACAATCAATGGATAAGTCTTATTCCAAAAAACACTATCCCATCAAATCCATACATGCCAAAGAAAATTTTGACAAACATGACCATTTCTAGTCCACACTTGGTGAACTTTGGGATAGATATTCTTGCAAATCCCCCTAATGTTGTTCAAAATCTTAGCAATATATTGGCAACTCCATATGTTGATTCAAGTCAAGGTAACACCATGCAAAATCAAAGTTACCTAAATCAAGGCAATATGATTCTCAACCACAAAAATGTTCAAAGACAATCCATCATGCCGAATCAAAACATCACACCAAATCATCCCATTTTTCCATCGATATCATAACAACAGGTGGCAACCATCCAAGCAATCCCAACAATCAACACTATTCCCACTCCACCACCACCACCACCATCGCCAAAACGCAACACGACCAATTAATTCTCCATCATGTTGCAAGCCGCTCAAGAGGCTTCCCACAAAAAGGTGCTCCAAAACCAACAAGCCGCACAAGATGTGCAAGTCGCACATGCTGCTCAGATGGCTCAAGCAATCCAACAAGCACATGCTCAAGCACAAGTGCAATTCCAAGCTCAACAAGCGCATGCGCAAGCACAATACCAAGCTCAATTGTAAGCACAACAAGAAGTGTATCAACAAGCCTTGCAAGACTACCAATTACAACAGTAATACGACCAACAACAAGCATTGTTTGCGCAACAAAAACAACAGGACCAACATTAGGCATTGTTGGCTCAGCAGCAAACACAGGCATTACTCACTCAACAAAGCTTACAATAGATTCCCACCACAATTGTTGAAATCAAAACTCAAGATCAATCTATCAATAAGCACCTTGAAGATGTTTCCACCTTGACCAATGATCAAATCAACATACACCAAGAGCTACTTTTCAATCATGATCAAAATCCACCAAAAATACCCAACAATGATCAAATTCAAGAAATGTCAACATCACTTGATCCTATGGTTGAAGACATTGGTAATCTCTCTTCCACAATTGTTGAAAACGATGTTCAAGATTTTCAAGATGCTTCTACCCCATCCAGTGATCAACTCAACATTCATCAAGAGCCACCTTTTAGTGATCTATTTCAAGATGTGTTACAATTATTTGATCCCAGGTAAATCAAATCCAAGGTAAATCAAATCCTATTGCAAATAAAATGTTTCTATAGATGAATTATCAGGGCAAAGGATTAGGTCTGCTTGAAAAAGGTATCCTAGAACCAATGCAGATTATTAGAAATCCTAAGAATCAGGTCCTTGGTTATTCGAAAATCAAGGGATCTCAACATAGCAGTAATATTTCCACAAAATTGGGGGCAACACCATCTCATGAAATGTCAACATAGGGAGCATGAAGGATCCTTATGATGAAACCGATGCCAATACTACAACCCACCACATCATGAATCTTCATCCACCCATCTCCCCATCCATGAATTGGGACCAACATCAAAAGAAAGAGTTAAATCAAAGCACAAAGATTTCTATTAAAGATATAAAATAGCGAAGTACAAAGGAAAAGTCACATACATATGGATACCAAATAATAAAAATAAATACTATCAAACTCCATTAGTCAAAGAAACTATGGGGAAAAATCAAAAATGGAAAAGTATCCATCGAAGATGTCCACAAAGGAAAAAAAAAACTTCTCGAGCAACATATAAAGTATATCGAGCAGTTGGTCCTAATTCTAGACACATTTCCATATCCACTCATCATCGCTTATCTTCCCAAGTTTGGAGAGTCAAAGGTTCCAAACCATCAAGCAATCCATCTATTATTCCTAAAAACACTCGATTCAAACTTCCATGTATGATATCCAATTCTTACATTGACCATGTGTTGGCAACGACCCTTCATCATAAGGATTCAGAAGGCACCCTATTGCAATGTGCGTACAAAGACAGAGTTAACTCTGGTATCAACAAAGCAGATCAGGTATCTCAAAAGTTGCATTCAAGTGCACGTATCTTAGCAAAGTAACTTCTTCAAGAAGGATACCAATGGCATATTATGACAGAAAAATCAACATCAGCAGTACCAGGTGATTCAACATCACCTTAAAATCTCTCAGAAAGTACAAAAAAAAATTAAAAATATTAAAAATTAAAAAATATTAAAATCCAAAAAAAGTCAGAAAAAGGATTGAAAATAGTAAAGAGAAAAATCATCCTCTAGCGAAAACCATTTCAGTGGCGCTTTGGATAGGTACCATGATGAAAACCTGGCAAACAGGCATCATGTGTATAATCGAACATCTATGTGTGCCAGTTTAGGAGAAAGCATCTTATCACATCGACAATAAAGCCATCATTCAAGCCATATCACCTGTTCATCGATGGACTGTTTATCCAACACATTTCCATTTATCTCCCTTATCTTGATCTTCATAAAGGTTTGTTGCACACTTGTTTATGGTAAACATCTTGACATGGGCCATTTTCATTGATCCCATCCTACCCAACATTATCTGAACCTTGAAGCATTATCCGAATGAGAATCCTTAATTTTAACACCCTTATCTTATTGCAAGATAATCCATATCTATTCATCTAGGAATCTACCCATGGCTGTTCAAACATTGCTAGACACTAGGGGCAGATATTTTCATGCTGCTTCGAGATTAAATCTTGATCTATATCATCCAACTTATGTGGCGATCCAAACACTGGCAAACACAAAATTAAATTACTCAAAGAACTTGTGATCCAAAATCCAAGTCACTAACCCATGGCATATTTTGATAAAAAAATTTCCTTATCAAGCTTTATATTTCATCGAACATCAATCCAAGCAATCCATATCAGTTGCATCTAATGTGTACTTTAGCGTTACATCAAAAACATCAAAGAAATTTTGTTCCAAATCAAGCTTCATCAATCTTGATCAATCGAATCCAATCAATTATCACCCTGTTTAACTTAATACACTTAGTAAAACTATCATCTTGTGCATGATTTTACTCTAGGATAACACAAATTCCTTGGGTTTACAAGTTTATTATCACCTTTGTTTGGCTTAACACACTTAGCCAGATTATCAAATCCAAAACCATCTCGTTTAACTTGAGACACTTAGTCAAACCATCATCTTGTGTACGAGTTTACTCTAGGATAACACAACTTCCTAGAGTTTACAAGTGCATTATCACTTTTGTTAGACTTAACACACTTAGTCAAACTATCAATCCATTGATCTGATCAATCAACCTTAAGCTTGTTTTTCAGCAAAATCTTAAATTATAGCACTTATATCATCATGCATGTCCATATCCAAATTGTCAAAATCATGCAAAAATCCAAAAAATTCAAAAACTCATCAAAATTCCAAAAACATTCAAAAAATCAAAAATAAAAAAAACATTCAAAAATTCATCGAAAATCCAAAAACATCCAAATCATCAAAAATCGAAAAACATGTTGAAATATCATAAAATCTTAAAAAATTCATCATTGAGTCTTGTCAGTTTTTCACCTTGTCGAACTATGTCGTCTCTCAGCTTGAACGTAGGAAAGTTTGATCTTTGATCATCCCCCGAGACATCTAGGTTAGTCCTTTAGGCGTTCGTCACAATGGCAATCTATTTGCCAATCTTGTTTACATTTTAGGATTTTAGGCATCCGTCGTAATGACATTTGTCTACCCATCTAGTTAGGCGTTCATCACAGGGGCATTCATTTGTCCATCCAGTTTACATTTTAGGATTTTAGGCGTCTGTCGCAATGACATTCGTCTGCCCATCTAGTTAGGCGTCTGTTGTAGGGGCATTTTTTTGTCCATCTTTTTCACATTTTAGGATTTTAGGCATGTGTCACAATGACATCCATCTGTGCATCTAGTTAGGCCTCCACCGTAGGGGCATTCGTTTGGCCATCCAGTTTCTATTTTAGGATTTTAGGCGTTCGTCATAATGACATTCGTATGCCCATCTAGTTAGGTATCGATCGCAAGGGCATTTGTTTGTCCATCCAGTTTACATTTTAGGACTTTAGGCATCCGTTGCAATGACATCCGTCTACCCATCTAGTTAGGCATCTGTCACAGGGGAATTTGTTTGTCCATATTTTTCACATTTTAGGATTTTAGGCGTCAATCGCAATGACATCCGTCTGCCCATCTAGTTAGGCATCTATCGCAGGGGCATTTGTTTGTCCATATTTTTCACATTTTAGGATTTTAGGCATTTGTCGCAATGACATTCGTCTGCCCATCTAGTTAGGTGTTTGTCGTAGGGGGTTTTTTTGTCCATCTTTTTCATATTTTAGGATTTTAGGCGTCCGTCGCAATGGCAATCCATTTTCCTATCTATCTCATTAGTAGTCAAGTCAATTGGACTCTAAACTACATCATCTCTATGCTTAAATGTAGGCAAGGACATCCTTGATTAGCCCCCAAGACACAAAATCGAAAAACATTCATAAATCTCAAAAACATCTCAAAATTCAAAAAATAGCCTCAAAACATTTGAAAAAACCAAAATGGTGCATCCATTTCATCTTGCCTTCACTCGTGATTGTCAGCACTCAAAATAAAGTCAGTCATCACTTTCACCCTTTGGTGAGTCAGTCAGAAGCAATTTTAGCAGGTTCCAAAGTGAACACCTAATCGTAGAGTCTTAAGCCTAAGTCAGTAAGGAAGCAAGTTGGTCAACTCAGAATATCAATAGCTTATCACCTAAATCAGTCCCATAAAAACCCTAATCACAACATGTCCTAGGATGAATCTTTCCTACAATGGACATAAGCATTAGGTACCCCACAGTAGTCAGCCTTGGCTAGCGGTATGAAGAGCATTAGCTTGTTTGTTTACTTTATTTGGTCTTTTTGACTTATCTTATTTTGCGATCATTCCAAGGACCTCTCAATGATGCCTAAACATAGTAGGTTTAGAGAGAAAGGAATGGGGCAATGATCATTATCTTTTTATCTACTATGCTTGATGGATATCCTTGTAAAATAAATTTTTCATGCATACTTTGTTCTTTTTGTAGGAAGGATGTTAGAGGTATCTTGTTAACCACATAAGAAGGCTTGCCTTTTTATGTTTTCACCCGAGATGTCTAGAATATCTGAACTACATTCTGAATAAGGTTATGTTTGTCAAGTGTGAACAAGAATACTCTTATCTATTTGATGAGTCAAAGTCCATCACACTAGGCACAATGCCATCTTGGTTCTTAATACCTTGATGCATTGCACCTACGTGTGTTATCAAACATAAAGAAATGTATGCTCTTTTCCCATCCTTGGATAAGCAATACATCATCATCATTCATCATCATATCCAATAAAGCCTCGATGACTAGAGGACTTGCTGGACTTCTTCATTTTCTTGAATTTAAGGGTTGATCTCTCTCATTCTTCTATCCTCTTTTGCGCTAACAAGGCACCCATCCTGCATCCACACTGTCATTTTGCATAATCACATCATATCAGGACAACATCATCCATCTCACATCTCATTTTCATAATCATTTAAGTTGTTTAGGATAATATAAATTTGTTATTCTAAGCTTCTTCCAAACATCTCATTTTCATTATCATTATCATATAGATTATATAGTCTAACCATCCATACATCCATTATGAACCTCTTTATTGCAAGATCAACCTCAAATCAAATCGTTTCACTCGATCTCTTGAGGGGGCAATGTCCTAATGTAATTCTTTTTGTTGGGGCATCTGAAAAATAATAATTTTTTTAATTTTGATGTCAGCGGCATCATTCTTTGAACCAATGCAACAAGTACATTGCCTCAAAGAGGGGCAAAATGTAGACATATGAAATTAACATTATTAATTAAACATCACATTTAATCATTATTTCCTCTTAATTAATTAAACCTCTTAAAGTCTTGATTTAATTAAATATAATTAAATCACTCATATACATTTTCTCTTGTTTGATTTAAAATAAATACAAAAACTTAAATCAAATGTCATATCACCTAAACTCCTGTTAGATTAATCAAATCATGATTAGTTTAATCCTAATTACATGAATCCTCTAGATTCATCCACTTGCACAATAAATCATTTAAATTGATTTATTAAAGCACCTATTTTTTCTCACAAGGGCATATTCCCAAGGAATATGCCGTCATTAACTCTCATGTTTGACTTTTTTGGACAAACACAATTCCCCCCAAAAACCCTCAACCATACTCATTTATTGCCATTTTCAAATTTGAATGGGAACATTGGCCAAAACTTGCACAAGCATGGGCCAATCCCATTGTGACAAGTGGCTCTCTCCTATTGGATGGGATTTAATGCCACATTGCCTAATATTGGCTTCCCTTCTCTCAACTTCTCTTATAAGTTCAATGCATTTTCTCTCATCTACAATCTACAATTTGAGCACTATCATTATAGGCAACTTGAGTTCATGAGCATCTCATTGTTTATCATCTCATCATCTTGGCAATATTTCTTATCAAGGGTTGGGAAAGGGCTCTTTCACATATTCAAGGAGCACCAATCCACCGTAGAATAGATGCATTTCATGTCTTCTTTACATGTTTGATTTGGTTTTTATGATTTTTTTTAAAGAATTTCATGTTATTCTATGAGGATGTTAGAATTATGCTAACCAATTTGCAGATTTGGATGTCCACATGTGTTATATAACACATATGCATTTTTTAGTGCATACAAGTCATTTATTTAAAAAAAAAGACTTTTTAGAAATAGGTACCTGTTTTAAAACACGTATGCATTTTGAAAAGCAAAACGGGTACCCATTTCTAAAAAGCATTTTTTTTTTAAATAATCAATAAAATAAAGAACGCATATGCGTTTTGTAACGCATACATGTTTTTAAAAGCGCATACGCGTTATTAAATATTTGAATCTCCAACCCACTTGTAGCATTGGTTTTAGGCTCGGGAAAGGCTTGGCAATCCGAGCCTTAGCCTTTGACCTACAACTAAAAAACTAAGGCATATTGAAGAAGAATGTCCAACTTTGACAATATGGTTGATGGACTTTTTTTCTGAATCAATCTATAAAACTAAAACCCATTATAGAACACGATGTCTAGTTTCCAAATATATAATTTTGATTAATATTGCATTATATTTTTATTTTTAAATTAATTTCAAAGAAAACTAGTCCTTAAACATGAAATATTAGACTATTTTTATTTTTTAATAACTTCTTTTTGGTGAAGTTTCTTCTAAAAAAAATTATAGGACATCAATCTTTAGACAATTCTCTATAGAATGAAAAAAAAAGCTTCAAAAAATGTTTAGTTTAGGTCAAATTATGTTGTCCGTACATGATTTTTAAAAACAACAATTAAGGCCAATAAAAATTTAATTAAAAAAATATTCAACAAAAAATTACAAAAAAAATTCCTCATCAATCTTCATGTTGTTAGCTCTCTTTCCTCAAAATAAATTAGCAAAATACTTTTATTTGGGTCAAAAAGTGGTGTCTGTACACGTGCATGGTATGGTAAAAAAACAAGGACTTTTAAAAAGTTGTTTTTATAGATCCCTATCAAAATTTAATTTCTACAATCTAGGTATTTGAATCATTTACATATTTAGAAACTAGATTCAAAATTCAAAATTTCATATTACTGATTTTTTTAAAAATTCATTGTGTAAGTGATTCAAATTTTCAGTCCAAGTGTGACAAATTGTGAAAAAAATAAAAACACTTCCACTTTTTGAGATTTTTGTGGACCCAACTTCTTGCATCAACCCGCATTCTGAGTCAAAAAGACATCTTTTCTAAAGAATTCAATAGATTATTGTTCAAAAAACTCAAGATCAATCATCATGGCAAGGTACTAACTCCATTATTTTATGTTCATACTTCAATACATTTTCTATTCATTCCGGTTTAGTTACCTAAAAGGGGTTTGACCAAGACAAACCCCCATGCCCTAATAATGAATATTTATTTTTTCTCCCCTTGTGTGTTTTCAGATTTAGGTACATTGAAGATCATTGAAGACTTTGAAGAATTTTTTAAGACCTCTCCTTGCTTGCAAAGTCCAAACATACACTAAAAGTCACTTTTAGGCTTGAAACTCATAGTTTTAGGAGAGGACACCTATGAACAACCGAAGTGAAGATCGAGGGCTTCCATTTCCCCTTCCAAATTTCCAAAAAAATGGAAGAGGAATAAGTCTCCCAAAATGTTGACCTAGTCCAACTACATAGGCCTTTGAATTATTTTTTCATATTTTGATACCCATTTGGTAGAAATGAGCTCTCAACTAGTTTTCTCAGGACTAGGTTACTCAGATTGGCACAAGTGTCCCAGTAAGATTCTACAAAAACTTCATCAGCATTTCATACCTCCATCCAATCCTTATTTAGATTCCAAATGCACACATTCTATCTCACATATCTCTATTTATTTTAGTGTATATTTCTAGATCATTTTGTACATGTTTGCATATAACATTGTATTTTCCAACACTTTGCATTTCAATAGTTTACATAAATTATTTCCTTTCAAGTTTTTTCATTTAGGTTATCAAATTTCACACAGATTATCACCCATTCTACCCCACACTCCTCTTCAATGAACCCTAAAATGAAAAGGTGTGAAAGAGAGCCACAATTTCTTCACCTAGCTTCTAGGTGAAATGCCATAGAAGCCCACTAGGGAATCCTCTTTCCCCCTATGGTTCAATTCCATATATATACGGTATATTAGTATATATTAAATATATATTGTAAGAAAGGGGGACCAACCACATCAAAGCCCTAGGTCATGGAGGACCGAGAGTTGTAGGCTTCCCTAACTTAACTCAGTTTAGAGGAAGTGTTTGTGGATGCGAAATGAGAATGATCAGGACTATAAGGTCCTTCAATCACTCTTTGAACTCGAGATTCTAAACGATACTATGAAATTGTTTTTAGGGCCAACTCTGTGACTCTGATAGCTCTCTATCAGAGGACAAAAATGTGGTTTTGGGACGACAGTGTTATACACTAGTATCTCTCACATGCGTTAGTGTCTATATGGGAAGATAACTAGGAAGAAAAGTTCTTACCTCACAAAAATAAACTAACAACCTAGTTAATAATTTCTAAGTGAAAAAAACAAAACTATGAAATATGAAACATATAAATGGATATGAAAAACAAGTAAATGAACACAAGGGTGACAAGAATGATCTCACATAAAATCTTCTTCGTTAGTTGACTCCAAGATATCTCCATCTACACATAGAAGAGAGAAAATTTTTGGGGGGGATGTTTAGGGTTCTACCTCAGTTAGAACCCCAATTTGGTGTTTCCACCTCCATGTATAGCCATGTTTGCAATGGTGTAGAAATAATATGATAAAGAAGAAAATAAAAGAAAATTACACTAAAACATTACAAGACAGTAATGTGCTAACTCAACCAAGTAATAGAGAAGGAAAGTAAAGACTTTACCACCTCCACCAAGAGTGATCAAGGCTAATTAGGAAGAAAATGAGAGGAAATCAAGCCTTTGTTACAATGGTGTCATCCTACACTTGTTTTATTGAAGTGATGGAGTGATAGAATTGCTAGTATAGAGTCCAAGAATGTGCTTGAAATCTTGAATTGAATGTACAAAGTGTGTACAAGATTAAAATTGGATCAAGGTGAGTGAATTTGAAGAAAATGACCATATTCGGGCTGGTCAACTAAAGAGGGCCATTACAATCTGGCTTCCAATGGGAAATGTAACACCTTTGTAGGTTCCAGCCATAGGAATCTACTAGGAACGTAAGTGTGTTGCGCAGATGTCTATGCACTGTGTGGGTGTCCTTGATATTTATTCCACCAATAACACTCAAAATAGGTGCCAAGTGGAACCAAGGAAATGCGCTTATGTTGAATTAATCCTTCTTATTTGGTTTTCCAAAGTGGAGAAGGGAAAAAGGGGAATTTATTTTAGGGGTGCAAATTCATTCCTATACATTTTTCCCCCACTTTAGTGAGAATGAATACTAATGAGTGCTTTGGTAAAGTAGATCAAAGAGGTAATAGGGCTAGAAATGTTTACCTAAACCATTGAGGAAGCAGACCAGGATTTGGCGAACCAAAGAGTGCAAGACAGGAAAAGGACTTTGTAGCCCCACAAAACTATGAAGATGATGAAAAAATATTCCTTACAGGCCAACAAACCTACAAGGAATGTATTCTCCAAGAATTATCACATGAAGGAAACTGAGGAAAGTCCCTTACAAACCCATATACCTATAAGGAAGATATCCCCCAAGAACTCTCACATGAGGGAGACTGAGAAAAGCAGACTCTGTAGAGTCAAAAAGTGCCAACTTGTTTACCCATAGATAGAACACGCCAGGAAGTAGTCACCCAAGCCAGTAAATGGATAGTCACGTAGACTACCAAGTTGGGAGAATTTAAAAGGGATACCTTGGGAACCCTTCAAAAGGAAGAGGGTTCCACTCAAGGGACACACTATTTGAAGGTAAATTCTACTCAGACTACCCAAAAGCTAGACATGAAGATGTGAAATGGGTCTAGTTGAGCTACCCTCGAAGTAGATGCCAAAATGGGAAACAAGTCTAGTCTTGCTGCCCCAAAGCTAGATGACAATGTGTAAAGGCATTTGAAGGGATCCCTTGGGAACCCAATGTGAAAATAAAGGGTCCACTCAAGGGACATGTTGTTCAAAATTTGATGCCTTCTTTCTCAAATCGGTTCATCTTCAAGGAATTCTTTTGAAATATGTTCACTTAATCAAGGAATTAAAAACAAGGGATATGCCCCCATGTGAGGGGAAGATCAAAGAAGGTGAATTTGGAGGAATGTTTTCAGGTCCTTTCTTTATGAACCTGTGATGAGGGAAACATGTTCCGTTAGGGTTTGAATTCAAGAATGCAATTCTATCAAAGAAGTACATGAAGATTATTCAAGAAAAGATTCATTGGCAAAGAATGCATTTTTTGAAGATCAAGTGATGTAGAGGTGGTGTTGTCACACATGAGAGGGAAAACTCACGAAAAGAAGAGAGAAAGATAAATGTAAAGAAAAAAGGAAAGATAACATGAACGAAGGGTACCAGGGTAGCCTAATATTTCAAGGTTAGAACTACTCATAAATATATATAAGTATAATAATAGTATATAAATGAACTATCATCAACCCCTACTATATCAAGCTATGTGAAGAATGCACACGAAGACGAAGTGAAAAAAAAATTGGGTCAACATGGAGGGGAAGCCTAAATGTTCCCAACAATTTGTATCGTCCCCAATTTATTGAAAGTCAATCAGAAACATGGAAGAATGATGATACAAATAGAGGAAAATTGACAACACAAATACCACACTTGTATCCAAGCACCAACAGGAGTGATGAGGGTCATCTAGGGACACATAGAATGATCACAGGGGAACACATCATGAAACACACACATCTCATCTAACGATAAAGAAGGGGTCTCCCCCTAGAATTGATCAACCAAGAGATGATCAAATTACCTCTCTAGATCATCATAGGGGGGAGGAGCTTCTAAACCTCCTACAATTTAAGGGCAAAGGAAGAAGGACCTCCAAGGTCTCTATCACTCATCATGTATGGGTCTAGGGTCAACAACTTTATGAAGATAATTGACAAGTTCAAAAATTCATCCATCGAGTTAAACATACACTTAACACGAGTTTCATGCTTCACCTTGAAAAATAGAGGAGATCACACACGAGATTTACCATCGAGCTCACTGAGTGATTTGGGAGTGGTGAAAAACTCAAGGGAGGTCGAGACTAGTTCTGTTACTAGGAAAAAGCAAGCTAGCACGGGGCCACCTTTTGGAGAAGGTGGGATCCTCTTACATTCTCTGGTCCTAGAGGGACCACTCTTTACCTTATCCTTTCTCAGAGGAGGTGAACTCCCTATAGATAAGGAAAGAAGGGAAGAGGGAGAGGAGGAAAGAACTGTAGTAGATGCAATTGAGGTATTAATCATATCTATCGGTTTCAAGAAAAGTCTAGGACATTCAGAACGGATGTCAACAAGGGAAGCTCCATTGAAGGAGTGATGAACAACTACACCCTTTTAAGGTCAGGAAAACTCATGTTCGTAGTGAAAGTCGGGAGTGATATAAAGTTGGTCTGGATGGTAATAGAGGGAAGGATAGAGGAAGATACAATAGAAGGTCCTGATATAGGGGAATTCATCTTCTCTTCCTTCCTTTGTGAGGCAGCCTACTCGGCTAGGAGAGCCTTTCATCAATGCTTGTGCTCATGCATAGGGCCTTTTTTGTGAATCTTAGAACTAGATGTCAGAGGTTGTGAATGAGTGGAGGGCTCCTGCTTCACCATGGGAGTGTCCTCTATAGCTATTTCCAATGGAGGAATAAACTATCACATGGGAGTAGGAGGGATAGATTCAGAAATAGTGAGGGGAGTCAGCTCTAATACCCTGGCGATGAGCCTCTTCCTATTCACTAATTTAGGAGCAGTAGAAGTAGGAGGCCACAAAGGCTAGGATATAGAGGATTTCCCTCAGGGAGCTTTCTGCTTGGCATATAGGTAGTACAAAGGTCCAAGAATCTTGGTAGGGGGATCCGATATCCTAATCTTTGGTCTATGCCAAGAAGAAGTCATCACACTTAATGGGTAGAGACCAGGCTTACTCATCCAATAATCCTCCCAACAAAGGAGAGGGGGTGAGGTAACTCGATAAGGATAAATATTCTCCTTTCCCTTTTGAGAAGAGGAGGTAGCTAGTTGTTTTACTATGGGAAGGGTCAGTTTTGGCTATCCCTTGCCTTTTGTTTTATAATTCACATAGTCCTTGTAAAGTAGGTCTATTCTTGGAGGAAGTACACTGACTAGAGTAGGCCAAAAGTGATCCAATGAATATCCCACATGATACACCACAAGCCAGTATCCAGTGTCATACTCTAGGTGCATGACACCTTCATGGGAAAAATTTAAAAATTTGTGAATTAAACAACTGACCCCATTCATGGAAGCTAGCCATGGTATACCTAACTTGACCTTGAATATGTCTGACTCTGGAATAACATCAAAAACAATTTCTATGTTCCTGGGTCCAACCAAGATGGACAAAGTTATCAATCCATATGGCCTAAGGGCAAGGACATCATGTGTTCGAATTATGGAATTCATTTTTCATAATCCTCCCTTTATAGGGAGTTAAAAAATAGAGTCCCCTCTATGATAAAATTCACTCTACTTGTAGGATCAACTAAGACCCCAATCACAATGTTTCCATTGAGGCAAGCGGGAATGTATACTGGAGAAGGTTTATCATTTGTTTGTACATCTTGCAAAGTGAAGTTTATGTCTTAAAAACTACTCGGAAGATGAGGGAAGAGGCAACAACCATATTAACCTATGCCTCAGGTTGAGTAACAAAATCAGAGGGATTGATTATCGTGTTAGCAAAATGTGATGAAAATGGGTTTGTGTATATCTACAATTCACTATTAGCTTTCACCATATATTTTTTTGTATTCTATTTGTTTCGATCAAGATGAATAGTACAGTCCTCGATGCGATCTTGTATCTCATGATGCAAGTGCATGCAAAGTTTGGTATCATGTTAGTTGAATCGATGCTACTAACAATAGGAATTCACTTCATACTCGCTATTGTAAGGTTCCCTAACAGATTTAGGGCTTGGAAAGTTAACTATCTTATCTTTCAAAAACTTTTGTAGGATGGAGGAATAAGATTCTGATAGCTTTGTGAATTTTTTGTCATGTCTAAGGCCATTGTTATCCAAATGGGATACTACATTTGCAATGGATTTTCCTTTTCTAGAGATCAATATGATTGAATTCCCTTTAGGATAGGAGCACAAGGAAGGTCCTCCAAACTGAAGCACCATTTCTTGATACTCCTACAAGGCCACACATAAATGCATGAAAGAAGGGTATTTAACAAGGGAAACATTCTCTTGCCAAGGCCTTCATAAGTTCCCTACGAACACCTTCTACACATTGGAGTTTGATAATGGGTATGATATTTGGTAAAAGAGTACCTAATAACGTAATTTAAAATTATTTAATCTTCTTATTATCCCCTTGTTTACATCGAAAAAGGTCACAAAAGGTCTTCTTAGGTCTGATGTTGGCTTGGAACTATCATAGGAACTGGTTCAAAATCTAGTCGAATGAAAATATGGAATTTTTGGGCAAGAAATAGTACCACTCAAGTGTTCTGCCCTTGAGAGATCAAGGGAATAATTTAGCCATCAATACATCAGGATGTTAAGAAATTTGTACACAAGGAATTAAAGGCAGACACATGTTTCTGCGGGTCCCCTTTGCCGTCATATTTCTCAATTTTAGGAATCTCCATCCCTTGTTAGAAAGGAGTATTCAGGATAGCCACCGACAATGGGCTATTTCAAAAGAATAGCTAGAAGATAGGTTGGGCCAAAGCTTGGGAAAGGTTCACCAACTGGTTTTGCATCTTCCCCATATTTTGAAAAAGGATTTTCAAAATCGGGTCATTAGAAGATATAAGACAAGTGAAACTGCTGCTAGAGCCACCACTAGAATCATCGTCGTGACTAGCACTAGAGCCACCACTGATGCCACAACCACCGGTGTGACCTCTACTGAAGCCACCACCAATTCCAAAGCCACTATCATGACATCCATCAAAACCATCTCCACCAATGCCACCTTAATTACCAAATTTACCACTACCAAAGTCTCTACCAATCATCCAGCCAAATCCCCCACCACTGAGGATGGCAAGAGGGGGGAGGTTAAAACCTAGTGGGTTTTTGTTTTCTTTGATAGTTTGAAAAAATTTGGAAGTAGCAAAGATACTGATGGAAGGGACTATGTTGGCCATCTACACGGATGTTGGAGGAATCAACACTCCTAAATGCCTCTTATGTTCTTCTAAGGGGCCACCTCATATCATACTACCATGATTTGAAGGGGAACGCTTTAGAGAGACCAGTGAGACTATCCAGAAGTTATATGCTCATTCAATCTTTTCCTACCATTAATAACTTTAGCAACCCTAGCCAACTTTGGTTTTTTCTCTTGGTGATTTTCTAAAGCACCCAATCCCTTGCTCAAACTAGCAAAATTTTAGGAAAATGATGTAGGTGGCATAGGAGGATTAGGGATGTGGTCTCTTTCATCATAGATTCTTGGCTTGCCCCATGATACTTGCTCGTGCATGGCAAGGCCAACCGCAAAATTGAAGAAAAGTCCTATAGAGATATTAGAAGTGACCTTCATCTTCTCCATCGAAAGATGTCATAGACTTCTATTAATAGTATACCGAGAGGTCATGGATTTGGTTGTGATGCTAATAAACCTTCACAACACATAGGGGTACCATAGTGAAATGGTACAGGAGGAAGATCCCCACACACCAATAATGAATAGATGGTTCACGGTGGGTTCACCAAAAAATGTAAGAGAGGAGGACCAACCATATCAAGTTCCCAAGTCACAGAGTGTCAAGAGAAATAGGACGCCCTAACTTACCTTTGTTTAAAGAAATTTTTTGGGGATGTGAGATGAGAATGATGAAGACTATAAGGTCCTTCAATCACTCTATGAACTTGAGATTCTAAAGGAGACTAGGCGAGTTAGTTTTTAGGGTCAACTTTGTGTTTCAGATAGCTCTATCTCAGAGGACAGAAGTACAGTTCTGGGATGAAAATGTGGTGTGCTTACATCTTTCAGGTGCACTAGTGTCCGTACATGCAAAGAACCAAGAAAAAAAGGTCTAAACTCAGAAAAATGAACAAACAACCTAGTTAATAGTTTCTAAGTGAACAAAACAACACTATGAAATATGAAACATATAAATGGATATGATAAAAAAAGTAAATGAATGCAAGGGTGACAAGAATGATCTCATATAAAAGCTTCTTCTCTAGCTCACTCCAAGATATCTATAGCTATACATTGAAGAGAGATAAATTGTTACGGGGTTATTTAGGGGCCCGCCTTAGTCATACCTCCATTTTGATGTTTCCACCTCCAGAGACAACCAAGTTTGCAACAATGTAGAAATAATATGATAAAGAAGGAAATATAAGAAAATTACACTAAAACACTACAAAAAATTAATGTGCTAACTCAACCAAGTAATAGATAAGTAGAGAGCTTACCACCTCCACCAAGAGCACTCAAGGATAATGAGGGAGAAAATGAGAGGAACTCAAGCCTCTATTGCAGTGATCTTGTCCTACACTTTCTTTATTGAAGTGATGGAGTGATGGAATTGCTCCTATGGAGTGCAAGAATGTGCTTGAATGCTTGAAGTGAATGTTCAAAGTGTGTAGAAGTTTGAAAGTGGATCAAGGTGAGTGAAATTGAAGGGAAGATGAAGAAAACAGCCATATTCGGTTCGGTTAGTTGAAGAGGGGTGTTACAATTCGACTTCCAATAGGAAGTGTAACTACTCTGCAAGTTTAAGTTGTAGGAATCTACTAGGGACATAAGCATGTGGTGTGTGTGTCCCCGATAAATATTCCCCCACCGATGCTAAAAAAACATGCCAAGTAGAACCAAGGTAGCGATCTTATGTGGAATTAAGCCTCCAAATTTGGTTTTCTAAAGTGGAGAAGGTGGAAAGGGAATTTTGCGTTAGGGGTGCAAATTCATTCCTATACATATATATCATCTATATTATATATTATATTACATATATTAATACTAATATTAATATTAATATATCATACATATTATATATATTATATTATTTTTTTATTTTTTATTTTTAAGAATTACCAAAAGAGATAGCTCCAAATATTACTTAAACCAAAAAATAGATACATCATATAGCTAGGGCAATACAATTAGTGGTAAAGGTAGCCCATGCCCTAAAAAATATCCAACATCCCAACTATCACATTTTGATCAATGAGATTTGTGTCCCTTCCACAAACGTGATGAAATCATCCATGTAATTCTTCTCCAGACCCTTCTTGAAGAGTTTCCATACGTTTTGGAGTTTTTCTTCTTCTCCTCATTTAGGTTCAGCACACCCAAAGAAAGCTCATGATCAAGCTTAGTCACCACACCATCAATAGCTTCCATGACAAATCCACAAGTTCCCTATGGACGAAATGGCCAACAACAAGAATGCCCATATTCTAGGATCAAGGACTTGTGTTGGTGTACGTGGACTTCTCGCTCAACATTCTAATCTTCCCTGCCAATTCATTTCACCTCTCCAACCATCGCATTTATTTCTCTAGTCTTCTTCTCTGATGTATCTAGACTATTATTTTAGGACAATCTGGAAGCTTCTCCTATCACTAGAAATGGAATTAAAAAGAAAAAAACATACTCTATTTTTTTGGGGAATGAATGAAGGAAAAAAGGAGCACTAGCATCTCTATGTAAGGAAAATGAATTAATACAAAAAATTTGATTGCTAAATCCTCCTCAGAACTTGTTTTTATTTTTGTTTCTACATTTTTTTTTTCCATTTCAATATGTAGTTTGTTGTTCTTTCTTATCTTTGTGTTCAACAAAATAGTATCAATGGTTGGTGATAAGGGGTTTTCATAGCCAATATTCTCTTTTTATTGTTCACCATTTGTGAACTGCTATTAATGATTGGTGAGGCATAGATTGTCAATAGTGAAGCATTATTTTAAAATATGAAATGAAGATGCTAGGTTTTCAACCAAAAATAAATGAAATCGTTGTAATTTATCTACAAGAAGTGTTATGATCGGTGATTGTTGCCTGAACTTGTTGCAGATACAAATAGAAAAAGAGGGTGTTGCTTCTATGTTGTCCCTGTGAAGTTCAAAGCATGGCTAAGGTTTGAAGAAATCTACTGTGATTCCTATTTGGAAATTTGTCTCAAATCATTATTAAAAGAAATATGATTCTTCATTCTATGTTTTAAAGAGTTTTTGGTAAAAGAGGCTTGCATGTAGAGTCTTCCTAGTCATAAGAGGGAAAACCCCTATCTATAAGGAGATACTAGTTAAAGAAATCAAAGGAGTAAGCATTTTTTATAGTTGATGGGAGATCACTATGTTAAAGAACTTGTTTCACAATTTGAGAAGAGTTGTAGTAGTCACTGAATAGAGGAAAGAGAGTGAAGGAATGCAAAGTTGCGGTAAGATAAATCTATGTAACAAAATCAAGTAAGGAATGTTGAAATTGTCTATTATGAATGAGAAAATTTTGAAAAAGAGTTAAAAAGGAAAATGAAAATTTAGTGGTTGATAACAATTTCTTGGAAGAAGAATTAATAAGACTTCGAGATGAATTGGACAATGTTAAAAATGATATTATATGCTATATTGAAAAAACAAAAGAGATGCGAAAAGAGATGTGTAAACTATTAGATGAAAACTATGATCTTGAGAAAGAATTGGGCAAAGTCAAAGATAAAAATATAGAGCTAGAAGAAAAGATAAAGTTGTTTGATAAAGTTAAGAAAAATTAAAGAGATTAGAAGAAGAAAATAGTTTTAAAAATGAAGAAATATCAAAACTAAAAGTAGAAAATAATTATTTTAAATCAAAACCATTGGTATATGATGTATCATGTGGCACAGGAGATTGATCAAATGGATTATGTACCTTTGCTGAAGTAATTTGTGACAAAGAATATAAGCATGAAGATAATATGTTTGAATCTAAAAATCTTGTTAAATTTGACGAGAATGAGAAAATTTGTAATGAAAGTAATGTTGGATTAAAAATAATGAAAATAATGGGTTAGTAAGGTCAAGGATTGGGCAAGAATGAGAAAGGAATCAAAAAACCATATGAGCCAGTTATGAGACCAAAATTTGAAGGCCTTGGATGTATTGGAGGTAAAGGAAATGAAATAAATACGAAAAAAGCTGTTCAAGAAAAGCAATCTATGCAATGTTCACATTGCAACAAGAAATGGCATATAAAGGATAAGTGTTGGGACTTAAACCCTTGTAGAGTGTGTGGTTTGAAAATAATTGTGAAAATAAATGTTTGAATAATGTATCAAATAAATATTCTATGGCAGGTTGTATCAAAATGGATTGTGGATGGAGCTATGGATTAAATTGGCAAAAAATTATAGGTATGATCAAGAATTTGTTCAAGTATAAAAGTTCACATGTGAAAGATCATGGGAATCAAGGAAATTTTGAAGGAACAACAAATATTTTTGCTAAGACATCTGTAAATGGAAAGATTCTAAGAAGTTACAAATTGAAGTTTTGAAGAATTATTGCATCAATGGGAAAAAAATGAAACAAATGCATCATGATTGAAGAAAAGTTTGAAGATCGTAAAGTTATTGAGCATGAAAAGTTAGTAATTCTAAAGACTTGGTTGGAACCACATTGTCAATGGGAAATGAAGAGCAAAGGAGTTGGAATTGCAAACATACATGGCAGTGAAGATTAAGGGGGAGTGTTGGCATCTATGGTCTTCCAAATCAGTAGTCTAATCTTCCCTGCCATCTCATTTCACCTCTCCAACCATTGTATTTATTTCTTCTATCGTCTTCCTTCTATATTCTTCTCTAATGTATCTAGACACTTCTTTTAGGTAATCTAGAAGCTTCCCCTATCACTGGAAATGGTTTTAAAGAGAAAAGAAACATACTATGTGTTTTTGAGGAATGAATGGAGGCAAAAAGGAGCATTGAAGCTCTGTGTAAGGAAAAAGGATTAATACAATAACTTCACTTGCTTAATCCTCTTGAATTGTTTCTATTTACGTTTATATGTTTATTTTTTCCATTTCATTGTGTAGTTTGTTGTTACTTGTTTTCTTTGTTTTCAACAACTTGAACATAGTTGTTGAAGTAGTATTATAGAATAAGTCATCATGTGTATGGCCTCCATCCAAGAAATCATCGCCTACCACCTTTTGGATGACATCCTTCTCATTCCCAACTGCATTCAGGAATAGATATGTTATCTGTTCATCATAGGATTCAACCACTAGTTCAACATTGGAAAATAACACCAAAGTGCTTCTCCATGGCATTACAAATAAAGAGATAGATGATGGAAAAAAAATTTATAGCCATAAACCTAAGCCACAACACCTTCTAGTACAATCATTACAAATATTTTCAAATATTGACAAATCCAAGACCATCCAAAACAAGGCAGAAAGAGCCTCAAAATATGTGTAAACTATTAGTGTTTCTTAGATCAGATTATACAACTAAAATTACTTAAAATATTGCAACACATAAGACAATAAACACAACAAGATACCCTGGGAAAACCCTCCTCTTGAGAGAGAAAAACCCAGCAAATAATTCTCTTATATAAGGTAGAACAAGAGTAGAAATCTACTTACAACTTAGGCCCAACAATGGCCAATAATTGATACAATGAAATTGCACCTCTCCTAGATGCAATATTTACAAATGATTATGATCTTCCTTGAATTCAAACTGCTGCTATGAAGGTACGAACTTCTGCTCTAATTGCAAATTTTCTTGATGAACTTGAATGAGTATAGTGACAATAAAAGACCTTGTATATATACAATTGAGGTGCCTCCTCAACTTAGGTCGGCCCTCTATGAAGAAACATAATAAATGATAATTACAAGGTAGGTTGGCCCAATCAATAAACAATTCATGCAAACCATTATAGGGTCAGCCCTTTATGTTTATCATATTTTGTTAACATAAATTAAATAGCCGAAAAGCTACTATTTAATTTATACTTCCTTCTTGAAGCGTGTGCAATGAAGTGCAGCCCTAAGCTGTTATAACATCAACACTCCCTCTCAGCTAGGGATGATACTTCCACCTGCACATGACACATCATATCAATATGAAAACAAATAGAATATCACCTCATTGTGATATCAACCATCATGTCTACCTCCTTAGATGGTATGTACAAGTGCTCATCACTTAATGTGATGTTGTCACCTCAATGTGACTTTCACCATGGCTTCTCCAGAGGGTGATACACAAGCACAAGTAAATCATCACAGATTCCCTCACGTGATGTTGTCATGGATTCACACACATGACATCCACCATGGCTCTCCCAGAGAGTGGAAACAAGGGCTTTCACCTCAAATCTCGAAGAGAAATGCACTACCAAGGGCTTGCACCTCAAATCTCTCTCAATAGAGAGATGCATTACCAAGGGCTTACACCTCAAATCTCTCTCAATAGAGAAATGCATTACCAAGGGCTTACACCTCAAATCTCTCTCAATAGAGAAATGCATTACTAATTTAAGGATCACTGATACTGAGACTCTTTCTCAGTCAAGGTTGCATTCTCGACCATACCAAGCTTTTCTCAAAAGCACACAAACTTGATTTTGGAGAGAGGCTTGGTGAGAATGTCTATTGTTTCCTCATCAGTGCTGATATACCTCAACTGTATAGCTTTCCTTAGTAACATATCTCTAATATAATGGTACTTGATCTGAACATGCTTTGTTCTATCATGAAACACGAGATTGACAGAAATCTTTACACAACTCTAGTTATCACAGTGTATAATGGTAGGCTCCATTGATTGTTCAAACAATCCTGCAAGGAGCTTATGAAGCCATACTACCTCACGAGCTACTACACAAGCTGCAATGTATTCTACCTCAGTTGTACTCAAAGCCACTGATGAATGTTTCCTGCTACACCAAGAAATCATAGTAGAACCCAAACTAAAGCAATAACCAGAGGTGCTCTTCCAATCTAAGACACATCCTGCCCAATCAAAATCATTAAAGCCATGTAACTCCAAGTCCTTACCTGAAGAATATATCAATCCATATCCAATTGTACCATGCAAGTATCTCAGGATATGTTTAGCTTCAACAAGATGTATTTTCCTTGGTTCACACATAAACTGGCTAAGTGCACTCACTCCATAGCATATGTCAGGTCTAGTGTTAACTAGATACATCAATTAACCAATCAACTATCTATACATACTAGAATCCATTGGATCTGAACTAGCTGCAACCTCCTTAAACTTATCTAGATTAGTCTCCATGGGTGTAGACATAGGTTTGTAGTCGATCATACCAAACCTTTTGAGAATGTCAATAGTATACTTACCTTGACTTAGAATCATCTCATCTAGATTTTTCCAAACTTCTAAGCCAAGGAAGTAATGCAAGAGACCTAGATTCTTCATCTCAAACTCTAAAGCTAACTCCTTCTTGCATTTTAGAATTAGATGTTCCTCACCAGTGATAATAAAATCATCAACATATAAAACAAGAATCAAAGCTTCACCATTTACTACCTTGAATTAGAGGTTAGAATCTACATCATTCTTTGAGAAACCCAGACTCAATAGATACTGATCAATCCTTTTGTACCAAGCATGAGGAGCTTGCATAAGAACATACAAGGCCTTCTTCAACTTGAAAACATGAGACTCCTTCCTATGCACCTCAAATCCTTCGGTTTTCTCAATGTAAACCTCTTCTTCTATTACACCATTGAAAAAGGTTTTCTTTACATCCATTCGGTGAATCTTCCATCCTCTAGATGCAGCAATAGCAATGATGGTTCTGACAGATGTATATCGAGCCACAGGAGAAAAAGTTTCATCATAGTCAAATCCCTCTTTTTGAGAGAACCCTCTAGCCACAAATCTAGCCTTGTGCTTCTCAATGCTCCCATCGGCTGGATGCTTGATTTTGAAGAGCCATTTGGAAGACACCGCAGATTTAACTTTGGGTCTATGAACTATATCCCAAACATCGTTCTTAAGTATGGACTGATACTCCTCAGTCATCGCATCCTTCCATACTTGTTGACTAGAAGCTTCTTTGATGTTTAAAGGCTTTGAATCAATGATCTGACTCATCAAGGCAACAAAAATAGAGAACTCATGAGGCCTCTTGCTTTCTCTAAAAGCTCCTCTTGGGTCTGCAAAAAAAATTTCCTCCTACATTGTCCTAGGAGCCCAAAGAGGACTTTTCTCTCCAATCACAATATCTAAAGGCCCATCAGTAGGATCCAAGGGTTCAACTGGATCATCATCTTCTTTAGGTTATGGAACCTCCTTTTGATTCTCAGGAATATGGTCAACTTCAATATCTTGAGGAGGTTCTTCTTCATTGATCTCCATAGGAGTGCCCTTAGATATTCTGAAGGCAACATCTTCCTCAAATGTGACATCTCTATTGATCTCAATAGACTTCTGACCTAGAATGTAGATTTTGTAGGCTTTTGATGTCTCACTATAGCCCACCAGAATTCCCTTCTTCCCAGAAGGTTCTAACTTTGTTCTCTTTTCCTTTGGAATATGAACATATACTGGATAACCAAAGATCCTCAAATGACTAACTTCTAGTTTCACCCCTGAGAATGATTCTTCAGGAATTTTATTCTCCAAGATCCTGTGGGGACTCTTGTTCTGAACATAGACAATTGTCCTAGATGCCTCAGCCCAGAGAGAGATTTTTAGATCTTGATCATGGATCATAGCTTTTACTACTTCCACAATAGAACTATTTTTCCTTTCACCAATACCATTTTGTTGTGGATTATAGGGAACATTGAACTCCCTCTTAATCCCTACTTTAATACAGAAATCACGAAATGTGCCAGAGATGTATTCTCCACCATTATCAGATCTTAGGACCTTGATTCTTTTTCCAAATAGGTTTTCAACCTATGCCATGAATTCTCTGAATCTTTCTAATACTTCTTCAGATTCTTGAGATCTTAAGAAATAAATCCAAGTCTTTTTAGAGTAATCATCAATAAAAATAATGTAATACAAGAAACCACTAGAAGATGCAATAGAAATTGGACGACATAAATTAGAATGAATGAGATCAAGAATACATTTAGACCTACTTTCACTAGAATGAAATGTACCTTTTGTATTCTTGCCTAGGGCGCATCCTTTGAATGTACCTTCATGTTCCTAGTTGAATTTCAGAAGACCGGTGACCATCTTCTCCATGATAGGTAATGCTCGAAAGTGAATGTGGGCCAATCTTCGATGCCAAAGATCACATATGCTGGAAGAGTTATGCACAAGAGCTTGAAGGGGGTGAGTGCATAGCTTGTAGAGAAATTCATGTCTAACTCCAATCACTTGAGCAATTTTGAAGTTGGAGTTCTTTGCCCATATAAGAACTTTGCCTTAAGAAAATGCAACTCGATAAACCTTGTCTTCTAATGCTGAAATGGAGACAAGATTCCTCTTTATCCCTGGAATGAACAATAAATCATTCAACTCCAATGAGATCCCAGAATCCAGGTGAAGGGTGGAGTTTCCAACTCCTTTCACAAAATATCTCACATTGTATCCAATAACAACTTTTTCACTAGGTTTACTCTATACTAAGTTTGAAAGGTGTCCCCTGAAACTGGTGATGTGCCTAGAGGCACCACTATCAATCAGCCAAGTGTTGGCATCAGTAGATACATTGCTTGACAAGGTTGAATAGAATAGATAATCACTGGAGTTCTTATGCGGAGCAACTTCTTCAACATTTGCGGTGGCAACCTGCTACTTGGGTCTGAGAGGACATTCCTTCACAAAGTGACCATACTTATCACAATGAAAGCATTGAATCTTGGACATGTCTTGTTTCCTTTTGAAGGTAGGAGCACCATCATTTCCATTTTCTTGATTCCTTTTGAAGAACCCTTTCTTAAAACCTTTTCCTTTCTTCGACAAATGAGAGGCAAGAACATGTATTTCTTCATTCTTTGAACTTTGAACAATGCCCTTAGCCATTAGTCTCGACTCCTCTCGAATGCAGTCAATCCTCAATCGATCAAACCTCAAAAGTTCAGATCTTGCACTAATTCCTTAAATAAATGACTCCCATGAAAGTGGAAGACCATTGAGGGCAAGCATAGTCAAGTCTTTGTTATCAATCATGTGACCAATTGTGGAGAGCTGATATCTTATGTCTGAAATCATCATGAAGTAAGTGATTATAGATTCTCCTTTCACCATTTTCACATGATGAAGTTGTTGCTTTAGTGCAAGTGCTCGACTGGTGTTGTTGATTGCATACATCTCTTCGAAAGTTGTAAACATCTCTCTTGTTGTATCCAGCTTGAAGACAATCAGTACAACATGATCCTTGATGGAATCAACCAACACTTTCTTTGCCCTAGTATCTTTCTTCCTCCACTACAACTTCTCTTCTTCCTCCTCAGGTTTGAGAACTTTTGTTTTCACAAACTTAGCAAATCATTTTCCTCCAATGTGAGCATGATCCTGAACCTTCATGATGTGTAGTTCTAAACTCCTTCGAGTCTATCCTCAATTTTTCAAACCATTCACCATCTTGAAATTTGAATTAGGAGATAGACTGAAAAAGATTAGAGTGAGTGCTACAACTAAATCTGATCATGATTTTTTTCAAACCCGCTCTGATACCATGTTAGAGTTTCTTAGATCAGATTATACAACTGAAAGCACTTAAAATATTACAACACATAAGACAATAAACACAATAGGATACCCTGGGAAAACCCTCCTCTTGAGGGAGAAAGACCCAGCAAATAATTCTCTTATATAAGGTAGAACAAGAGTAGAAATCTGCTTACAACTTAGGCCCAACAATGGCCAATAATTGATACAATGAAATTGCACCTCTCCTAGATGCAAGATTTACAAATGAATATGATATTCCTTGAATTCAGACTGCTGCTATGAAGGTATGAACTTCTACTCTAATTGCAAATTTTCTTGATGAACTTGAATGAGTATAATGATAATAAAAGACCTTGTATATATACAATTGAGGTGCCTCCTCAACTTAGGTCCGCCCTCTATGAAGAAACATAATAAATGATAATTACATGGTAGGTCGGCCCAAGCAATAAACAATTCATGCAAACCATTATAGGGTCAGCCCTTTATTTTTATCAATTGTTATTAACATAAATTAAATAGCCAAAAGGCTACCATTTAATTTATTCTTCCTTCTTGAAGCGTGTGCAATGAAGTGCAGCCCTAAGCTGCTATAACATCAACATAAATTGGGGAACAAATCATCACCAAGGGACCGACCAAAACCAAAGAAGAAAAATTAATCTGCTTATCATGTCACCATGAGAGTTTCCATGTATTGAGAAGAAGGGTCATAGCAAGTATTCGAATCAAGAAGATCCAAGAAACCAACTCACATGTAGAAAATACAGCTCTATAGATTGCCTCAAATTGGCCATATCAAATCTATCAACTAACCACACCAAGATCGATTACAATAGTTGTGTCCCAATAGAATCTGAGGCACATCAAGATTCCACACTTTTTCTTTCATAACCAATTTTAGTGCCAAGATCCACGACCCCTACACTGTCACTTTTTATCAAGCTATTCAAATCATTTGAAAATGAGGAAGTCTCAAAAAAAAATTCCTCCCTACCCTAGTTGACACCCAAATTGGCTAGCCAATCCATCTTGGCATTGGCCTTCCTCTAGGCATGTTTTAGGGAGAAATATTCTAACTTGTCCAAAATTTCCTAAATCTTACTGGTGCAGGAGCACCTGGCAAAGTTCAAGGTTATTGAAATTTTGGTTAAAGTTTTAATTTTTGTTGTGCTATCATAAGGTCATGTTGACCATTGTTTAGGTGCTTAGGATTGTTTTTAATCCTTGGGAAATAAGTGGACAAGTGCTAAATAGTTTTACCACATCATATTGCTAGGTTGGCAAAAGTTGTCAAATGTTTTAAAACACATTGGGTTTTATAAATTGCATCTTTAGGTCATCCTTGAGCTCGACCCAAGCTTCAAAATGATTTTGTTGGCCAAAGCTTGTGCAAGTTTTGGTCAATGTGCCTATTCAAATTTGAATTTTGGATGAAATGACATGTTTAGGGGGGATGAAAGGTGCAATAAATGCCATGTTTGACTTGTGCAAATAGCATTTAAAACCTTGTTGGAAGGGACAAGTCCCTTTTGGGGGGAAGATTCAAATTGGAAGAATATTCCATTTTGATGCCATTTTGAAGGTAATTAGAAGAAATAATAAATCAAATAAATGATTTATTGGTGCAAGTGGGTGGGTTAGTTAAGAGTTTGGATTTGACTCTAGTTGAGTCAAAAGCTAGAGAATGATAATCATGATTAGAAGTTAATTAATTTAGGGGATTTTAGGGATTTGACATTTGATTTAAATAAGTTTGATTTATCAAATCAAATGAGAAGAACATAAGGATTAAATAATTTGATTTATTTAATGAATCTTAGGAAATTAATCAATAAATATTTTAATTGATTAATAGAAGAAATGAATGTTAATTTGTATGATGCATCATTGTTATTTTTGCATGTCTACATTTTTCCCCTCTTTGAAGCAATGTACTCATTGCATTGGTTCAAAGAATGATGCTGCTGACATCGAAATTTAAAAAAATTCAGATTTTTTGGATGCCCCAGCGAAAATAAGTACGTTAGTACATTGTCCCCTCGAGAGATCAAGCGAAAAGATACAATTTGAGGTGGATCTCACGACAAAGAGGTTCAAAATGGATGTATGGATTGTGAGACTATATGATCTATATGATAATGATGATGAAAATGAGATGTTCGGAAGATGCTTAGAATAACAAATCTATATTATTTTAAGCATGTTAAATGATTATGCGATGCCTGTGAGATGGATGAGATGGATGATGTTGTCCTATAATGATATGACATGATTATGCAAGATGAGAGGATGAATGTAGCATGGATGCATTGTTAGTGTGAAAGAGGACAGAAGAATGAGAGGGATCAACTCTTGAATCCAAGAAGATGCAGAAGTTCAAAAATCCAACTTTATTAGAAATGATGATGAATAATGATGATGTATTGCTTATCCAAGGATGGGAAAAGAGCATACCTTTCTTTATGTTTGATAACACACATAGGTACGATGCATCAAGGTATTAAGAACCAGGATGGCGTTGCGCCTAGTGTGATGGACTTTGACTCGACAATCAGATAGGAGTGCTCTTGTTCACACTTGACATACGGAAACCTTGCTAGGACAGACCCAACAAAGCAAGTATTCACCAAGTTATTTTACAAGAACATCCAACAAGCACAGCAGATAAAAAGATAATGATTATTTCCCCATTCCTTTCTCTCTAAACCTATTTTGTTTAGGCATCATGAAGAGGTCCTTGGAATGAGCACAAAATAAGATAAGTCAAAAAGACCAAATAAAGTAAACAAACAAGCGAATGTTCTTCGTATCGCTAACCAAGGCTAAACTACTATGAGGGTTACCTGATGCTTATGTCCATTGCAGGAAAGCTTCATCCTAGGACATTTAGTGATCAGGGTTTCGGTGAGACTGATTACATGATAAGCTATTGATACTCTGAGTTGACCAACTTGCAGACTTACTGACTTAGACTTGAGACTTTGACAATTAGGGAGTTCACTTTAGAACCTACTAAACTTGCTTCTAATTGACTCACCAAAGGGTGAGAGTGACGATTGATTTATTATGAGTGATGAAAATCACGGGTGAAAGCAAGATGAAATGGATGCACCATTTTGGGTTTTTTTCAAATGTTTTGAGGCTGTTTTTGGAATTTTTGAGATGTTTTACAAATTTTTTTGGTATTTTCAAGATTTTTTAATGTTTTTGGTATTTTCAAGATTTTACGACGAAAAGTCTAACTTAAAGACCTATCCTAGGGGTCTCGGGAGCTAATCCATAGATTATCTTTGCCTACGTTATATATGCAGAGACCACGTAGTTCGACTGGTGGTGGACTGACTTGATGATAATATGGACAAATGGATTGCCATTTTATTGCCTAAAGGACTAACTTAAGATGCAGACTAGATGAGCCAACGGATTGCCAATGCGAGGGACGCCTAAAGGACTGACCTAACCATCTCGGGGGATGATCAAAGATCAACCTTGCCTACGTTCAAGCTCAGAGATGACGTAGTTCGACAAGGTGAAAGACTGACAAGACTAAATGATGAATTTTGAAGATTTTCCAATATTTCAACATGTTTTTGGATTTTTTGAATGATTTGGATGTTTTTGGATTTTTTGATGAATTTTTTGAATGTTTTTGGTATTTTTTTGGATTTTTGAATGTTTTTGAGTTTTTCGCATGATTTTGACGATGTTTTTGGATTTTTGAATGAGTTTTTTGAATGTTTTTGGTATTTTCACATGTTTTTGGCAATTTGGATATGTGATGACGATATCAGTGCTCTATTTTTGGATTTTATTGAAAACCAAGCCTTAATGTTGATCAATCGGACTGATGGATGGATAGTTTGACTAAGTGTGTTAAGTCAAACAAAAGTGATAATGCACTCGTAAGTTCCAGGAAGTTGTGTTATCCCAGAGTAAACTCGTACAAAAAGGATAATTTGGCTAGATGTGTTAAGCCAAACAAGGTGATTATGGATTTGATAATTTGGCTAAGTGTGTTAAGCCAAACAAGATGATAATGAACTTGTAAACCCAAGGAAGTTGTGTTATCCTAGAGTAAACTCATGCACAAGATGATAGTTTGACTAAGTGTGTTAAGTCAAACAAGATGATGATTGATTAGATTCGATTGATCAAGATTGATGAAGCTTGAGTTAGAACAAAATTACTTTGATGATTTGATGTGACACAGATGTGCACATTATATGCGACTGATATGGATTGTTGGATTGATGTTCGACAAAAGATAGAGCATGATAAGGAATGTCTTCCTGTCAAAAATATGCCATGGGCTAGTGACTTGGATTTTGGCTCACAAATGATTTGACCAAGTTGATTTCATGTTTTCCAATGCTTGGATCTCCACATAAGTTGGAGGATATAGATCAAGATTTATTCACGAAGCAAGATGTAATTATCTGCCCCCAGTGTCTAACAATGTATGGAATGCCATGGGTGGATTCTTGGATAGATGGATGGGTATGGTAAGCATGCAAAGGATGCCAAGGATTTCCTTGTGACAAGATAAGGTGTTCGAATAGAGGAATGCTCATTCGGATAATGCTTCAAGGCTCATATAGCATTGGGTAGGATAGGATCAATGAAAATGACCCATGTCAAGATTTTTACCATAAGCAAGCATAAAGTGTGCTCCAAAATTTTATCAAGATCAAGGTAACTTGGACCTTGGATGCAGATGGATAAAAATGTGTTAGATAAATGGTTCATGGATGAACGAATGATATGGATGGAATGCTAGCTTTATTATGGATGTCATAAGATGCTTTCAATAGAACTGGTGCACGTAGATGCTCGATTCTACACATGACGCCTATTTGCTAGGTTTTCATCATGGTACCTGTCCAAAGCACCACCGAAATAGTTTTTGCTAGAGGACGATTTTTCTCTTTACTGTTTTCAATCTTTTTTTTCTGATTTTTTTTTTTTGGATTTTTTGTATATTTTGATTTTTTTGTTGTCACCAAGATGCCTATTTTCCAGGTTTTCATCGAGGTAACCATTTTTTTAGGACTTTTTCTGATTGTTTTTGTATTTTCTGAGAGATTTTAAGCTGATGCTAAACCACCTGGTGGTGCTGATGTTGATGCTTCTATCATAACGTGCCATCGATATCCTGCTTGAAGAAGTTGCTTTGCCAAGATACGTCCACTTGAATGCAACTTTTGAGAAATTTGTTCTGCTTTGCTGATAATGGACTTAACTCTGTCTTTGTGCACACATCGTGATAGAGTGCCTTCTGAATCCTTATGATGAAGGGTCAATGCCAACACATGGTCAATGTGAGAATTGGATATCATGCATGGAGGCATGGATGGAGTGTGTTTAGGAGTAAAAGATGGACTGGTCGATAGTTTGGAACCTTTGACTCTCCAAACTTGGGAAGATGAGCAATTATGGATGGATACGGAAGTGTGTGTGGAATTAGGACCAACTGCTTAATACACTTTGTATGTCGCTTGAGAAGCATGTTTTCACTTTTGGTGACATCTTTGATGGATACTTTTCCCTTTTTGATTTTGCACCATAGTTTCTTTGACTAATGGAGTTTGATAGGGATTTGTATTCTTTGGTATCCACTTGTATTTGATTTGTCCTTCGTGCTTCTTAGCTTCTTTCTCTTCGATGACCTTTTTCATGCTTCAATTCAAATCTTTCTTTTGATGTTGGTCCCAATTCGTGGATGGGGTGATAGGTGGATGAAGATTCGTGACCTGGCGGGTTGTAGTATTGGCATTGATTTCATCATAAGGATTCTTTGTGCTCCCTATGTTGATGTTTGCTCGAGATGAAGTTTCCCCCAGTATGGTGATAATATTATTGATATATTGAGATCCCTTGATTGTTGAATAACCAAGGCCTTGACACTTAGGATTTCCAAATATATGCACTGGTTCCAAGATACCCTGTTCATGTAGGCCTAATCCTCTGCCTTGATAATTCATTTGCTGAAACATTTGATTTGCGAAAGGATATGATTTCCCTTGGAAACAAGTTGTTGCTCCTTCTCTGCTCTATCGTGGACCTTCAAAAGTGTCAGCTTCTTTATTGATGAGATAGCTTGCTCTAAGAAGGGTGAGTGATCCAGCTTTATAAGTGATGCTAGTGGAGTAGCAGTAGGAGGAGTACTTAGTCAAGAAGGTAGGCCTGTGGCCTTCTTTAGTGAAAAGCTCAATGAAGCCAAGCAAAAGTACTTTACCTATTGTTTAGAGTTATATGCTTTAGTGCAATCCCTTAGGAAGTGGAGGCATTATTTATTACCCAAGGAGTTTGTGGTTTTTACTGATAATCAGGCCCTTAGTTATATCAACACCCAAGAGAAGTTAAGTAATAGGAATTTAAAATGGATGGAATACATCCAAGCTTTTACTTTTACCATCAAGCACAAGAAGGGACAAATGAACAAGGTTGCAGATGCATTAAGCAGAAGGTTGTTGACAGTCCAAGAGATACAGCTAAAGAGCATTGGATTATAGAGTTTCAAGGACCTCTATGGTGAAGATGATGACTTCTTAGAAGCTTACAAGGTATGTTCTAATTTTGAGAATCATGTTCATAGCTAGTATTCTAAGTATACATTGCAAAATGGACTGTTATTTAAGGGTAATCAGTTATGTGTTCCAAGAGGGTCAATGAGGGAAAATCTAATTCAAGAAAAGCATAATGGCAGTCTTCGTGGGCATTTTGGTATCAATAAGACTCTAGAACTAGTGCAATGGTTCTATTACTGGCCTAAGTTAGCAAGAGATGTTAGAAGGTATGTGGAATAGTGTGTTGTATGCATGAAAGCTAAGGGAGGAGCTAGCAATGCTAGTTTATATCAACCCCTGCCCATTCCTAACAGACCATGGGAGTGTGTGAGCATGGATTTTGTGGTAGGTCTTCCTAAGACCAAGACTGGTTTTGACAGTGTTTATGTTGTGGTAGATAGATTTAGCAATATGAGTCATTTTATTCCTAGAAAAACTACTCATGATGCAAGCTACATAGCTCATCTTTTCTTCAAGGAAGTTGTTAGGATCCATGGACTACCTCTAAGCATTGTTTCTAATAGAGATGTGAAGTTCATGAGTCATTTTTGGAAGACTCTATGGAGAAGATTGGGTACAAATCTGTCATTTGGATTAACTTACCATCCTCAAACCGATGGTCAAACAACGGTAGTTAACATAGTGTTGGGTAATCTACTAAGGTGTCTAACCAAGGAATATGGATAAACCTGGGATATGGTGATTTCTCAAGTTGAATATGCCTATAATGATAGTGTCAATAGAACTATAGGAAAAATTCCTTTTGAGGTTGTGTATGGGATGCACCCAAGAGGTATTTGTGAACTTAGAGACCTTGGATCTATGGAGAATAGGAGTGTACATGCAGAGGACTTCACTCAGACCATGAAAGAGATTCAAGAGCAGGTCAAGAAAATAGTTACAACAGCAACCCAAAAGTTGAAGGAGAAAGTTGATCTATCAAAGAAAGATGTGAAGTTTCAAGTAGGGGACTATGTTATGGTCCACCTTAACAAGTCAAGGTTGCAGAAGGGAATGTCAACCAAGTTGCAGATGAAGAGAGTGGGTCCCTGCAAGATCTTGGCCAAGTATGGGCAGAATGCATACAAGGTGGAGTTACCTACTGATCTAGGGATCTCACCTGTGTTCAATGTTGCTGATTTGATCAAGTATAAAGGGGTAGTCAAGGATCTGGATCAGAACAATAAGGAGGTCTTCAAGGACATCAGCAACATGTCCATACCAACTCTAGACAAGCTTCAAGCAGAGAAGATCTTGGAGTCAAGAGTGAAGAAGACTACAAGGCACAAGGTGTACATGGAGCATCTTGTAAAATGGAAGGATAAGCATGAATCAGAAGCTACCTGGGTAGAAGAAGCAGACTTTAAGAAAAAAGGCATTGATATGTTTCTGATCTCTCCCATAGTTCCTTATTTGTTTGTGCTAGGTTGGTGAAAGTTGTCAAATGTTTGAAAACACATTGGGTTTTATAAATTGCATCTTTAGGTCATCCTTGAGCTCGACCCAAGCTTCAAAATGATTTTGTTGGCCTATTTAAGAAATTCCTCGACTTTGTGATAGGGTTGGAGGATATAGTATTTTGGAAATTTTTTGTAATATTGCTGGTAACAGCGTTCAAGAAGACAGTTACTGTTTTTGGCATTGTTCTTGAGCTTCAATGGAGTAATCTTGCTGTCATTTCATTTGTAGAACATAGGGTTAACTTTGTGCAAGCTTAGTGGGCCAATATTTTGGTTTTGTAAATCTTTTTCTTTTTCTGTTTGTACATAGTTTGTCAATTGTCATTTTCAGGCCTGTAACAGGCAGTTTTGTAATAATGGAGTCCTAGAGCATCTTCCCACTATACAAATTGTACAGCCTCTTGGGACTCATGCCTAGGCTCCCTCATTGTAATTATGGTAGATTGTAGGTTTTTTTCTTAGTGCAGGAGCTGCCAGCATGATGATGCCCTAGGTGAGCCAGTGCAGGTCCGGTTGGGGCAGACTTGGAGAAAAAAACTCTCATATCTTGTAAGGGAATAAAGATCTTTAAGAAATTATTTTTGCAGAATTTATGGGGTGGTCCTGGCTAAGCATGGTGATTAGTAGGAGGTTTTATCAGTGCATTTGATAGAACTTTTCACCAGTCCTAAAACTGTTTCTGAGCAGCTTGAAACCCAAGGTTCTTGACATTTTTTGCATTTGGACAGTGTACGGCCTGTACAGGGCTAAAACCCTAGGAATCTTTGAGGCATTAGCATGAGAAAATCAGAACCTAAGAAAAGTACCCTGATTCCTTGGTGGGTTTAGGAGGAAAAGGAATTTTAACTCTGTTCAGAGGCCTAATTGTGCTCTTAGGCTAGTAGCCCAAAAGTAGGGTTTGGTGGTAGCGATGAAAAAATGAAGACTTGTGATTGAATAAAAATAACAGTGGGATTGTTTTGAATCCTTGGATGATACCACATGCCCATGCATAAGTTGAGGAGATTTTGAGAGTTAGTTGGTCTTTAGGAAGATTAAGGGCCAAGGTGGAAAATGGAGGAGAAAGCACCAAGTTTGGCTTAGTTAGGCGTATGCAATTAATAGGAGGGTTGGCCAGAAGAACCAAGGGTGTCTAAAAGTCTTAGGACCTATAGGTTCAAGAAGGTGGAGAGAAACACCAAAGGTTTTCCCAAGGTGAGACCAAGAGCATGAGACTGTGATTGTCTCATCCAACCCCTACCCTATCACTTACTCGCCTAGGGCTTAAGTTTCTAGTTCAGAGTTTCTTTATTGGACACCAAATTGATGAAAACTTGAGAATCTCCCTCTATATCTATCACTTTAATGCCTTTTTCTTGACAGAGCTGGAGGGCTCGAGTGAAAACCTCCATTTTTGTTGTGTTATTGGAGGAAAATCTCAACTTTCTAGCCAACACCCAAATGCACTTTTTGGTACTATCCCTAGTTATACATCCGGCCCCTAAAAGACTAGGGTTCCCCTTAGAGGGTCATCAAAGTTGTGTTTTATCCTTCCTTCCTTTGAGGAGGCCCATTTTTGCCTATCTTTCCTTAGATTTGTTTGATACTAGCAGTCTAGGAGGTTTCAGGAAAAACCATTTCTTTTAAAATCTATTGCCCCAATCAAAGAAGCATATGGCCCTACATGTTTGATTATTGTAAATGAGCACCTCAAAAATTCCTTGTTTTATCTTATCAATGAACTCATTGACCAAAAGGTTTTATCACAACAGCTACAGTGGTTACATTCCCTCCAAATTTGACACACTAACATCAATGGCACTACCAACCAAGCCTATGCCCAAACGTTTCATCTCCTACCAATTATCCAACTCCATAAAAGTTCCATAAGGTCATCATATCTTTGTGTAGACCAGTCCATCAATTGCAACATCCAATCCCAATATTCAAATGCAAAAGGATAGTTAAGGAAAAGGTGGTTAATATATTCACCGTCATTGTAGCATAGTATGTACGCATTCAATCCTTGATACCCATAAGTTACTAATCTATCCCTAGTTAATATCTTCTTATGGATAATTTTCCAAAAGATCGATGATGCCTTCAGTAAAATTCCTTTCTTCAAACATAATTACTCTGACCAGACTTCCCTATGTCCTACTATCTTTTGAATTTTATATCTCGCCTTTACCAAATACTCACCCAGCTTAGAACAACATGATATAACTTTTTATATCTTGTTTGATAGCGTTATATTTTGAGACACAAGAAGGCCTATTAGGGAATCCTTTCCCTCTTCTGGTATTTCCATTGTTTCAATCACCCCACGCACCTTGCAGACATAATCCACCCTATACAAACCTTATGTGAGAATTGTTTACTCCAACCAATCATGTGTTCTAAATTACTCAACAACGGGCCGGTGAGCATTCCACGAGTCCCTCTAGAAGTCTGAACTTTGGCTATTACCAATTTTCCATGTTAGGTGACAAATGACATTCCCAAATAAACTTCCAAATTGGTGATCCACTAATAGAGTTTTCTATAGTGAAAATTTGACTATGATCTTCATTATGATATTGCTATCAGGATTCAACCGTGTAGTTTTCTGATCTTCATTGTCCAAATACTTCCTTTGAATTATTTTATACCATTTCCTATTGCGGTCCCAATAGATCTTCCAACATAGCTTTGCACCTAGTGTTGTATTCTGCAGCTCCAACCTTTATGACCCTGCCCCACCCGACCATTTTCCCAAGATGCCATTTTCCAAATTGTGAGTGGGATTCTTTTATCCTCCTTGGTTTCATCCCATTGGAAACTTTTCATGAAACTCTCCATCATTACCAAAGCCTTGTTTGTCATCCTGAAATATGACATAACATGAATAGGAACTACAACCAAAACCGATTTGATCATCAGAATCTGACCTACTAGTGTGAGCCATTTACTTTTCTAAGTTTCTTTTTTTTTCCTATAATTATTGATTATGTTTTTCCCATGCTCTATTCTACAAGCTCCATGAAAATCAGAGCACCCAAGTTTTTAAATGGTAATTTTACTATAGAGAAGCCTAGGATATTTGCAATCTTCTTGTGAGTAACATTCTTCATATTGAGAAAATATGTCTCAAATTTCTCTCTGTTTAAAATCTAGTTAGAGGAGTAAGCATAGAAGTCTAGTGCTTCCTTTATCACTACAACTTCTATTAGTATGCCTTCTCCAAACAACAGAGTTGGAATATTTATTGTCTTTGAGCTTGTCTTTGCCTTACCTACCTATCAGGAGTTATTTTTTCAATGCTAGGTTTTTGGGATCTTCATCCCTGCAGCTCCTGACTGCTCAAAATTGAATGTAGTAGGAATTTTTGAATTCCCAATTAATATTGGTAGGTAATTTTCAATTTTCGAGGGAATATTTTTTGAGAGAAAAAAAGGAATGAAGGCAGTTTGTTCTGTCAATTGGAAAGGTTGAATGTTAATCATTTTTTGCAGCAGTAAGTGATTAGCAAAAGGAAGTGAAGTTGCAATAGCAACAAATTTTTTTATGGCAAGGAGCAGGATAGCTCCTGATTGCTTAGAGTCTTTATAGTTGATTTCTCTCAATCCCTCAATGTTTGCTAGGAACAACAGATGGTTATAGTCGAATAGGAATATAGAGCTCTGAGTAGCTCCTAATTGTCTATGATCTGATTGAACAAATTTAGATCACTCCCAGAAAGTTTGTAATAGGTAGTTTGTAATTTGTTTTTTAGAGTTTTATATTTTTTTTGTTGTCTTTCTCAGCTCAGTTAATTGAAGAAGAAAATATTGCATGCCCAGTTCTATGTGTCTCCATTGAGCTATTTTTCTTATTTTGCAATTTGGGTATTTCTAGCTTGACAGGAAATCAGAGCAATAGCTCTGTGTTTATTTTGTGCATTTTAAAAGTTTTACATTGGATCTGAGTTGTAGTCCCCATTTCCATGTGAGTTAGGGCATTTTTATTTTTGATATTTATGTTTTTTCTATATGAGACATGGCTAGAGATGAAGGGAAGAGTTGGTAGCAGGAACCATCCTTTAATGGATAGAACTATGATGTATGGGCTAATAATATGAAGACCATTATGGTGGCCAATGATTTATGAGATTTTTTGATAAATGGGTTCATGGATATCACTGACCCAACTCAATATGTAGCTCTCACAAACAACCAGAAGACCTAGTTGAAGGAGAAAAGGAAGAAAGAGGCTAAGTCATTAAGCGTGATAGAAGCAACCTTGACAGAGGTCATATTTTCCAAAATAGCAGCAGCTGAATATGCAAAGGAAGCTTGGGAAATCCTTCAAACTGGTTACAAAGGGACTGGAAAGGTCAGATTTAGACAAAGAAATGCTAGAGGAGAAAGCTTGGGATGAGTGAGCAGCCAAGAGGGAGCAACTAGCTCTCAGAAAAAATTATGAAGAGGCATGAAGAATAGTATTTCAAATGGGAGAAATGACAAGAGCAATGTTGAGTGCTACTACTATCATATGTTTGGGCACTATGCTAGTGATTGTAGGAAAAAGCATGAAAATCAGCAAAAATAGAATGCAAATGTGGCTGATTCAAATCAGTCCACAACCTTCATCATGTGCAACATTGGTGAAGAAGTCAACCCTGAAGTATGGTATTTGGACAAAGGTTGTAGAAACCACATGAGTGGTAATGAAAGCTTATTTTATTTCATTGATAAAAATATTAAATTTGAGATTAGAATGGGGAACAATGGAATAGTTTCAATCAAGGGCAAAAAATCTATCATGATCTTCACCAAGCAAGGTAATAAGAAGGAGGTTCAAAATGTGTTTTCTGCACTAGGGTTAAAGAATAACCTCATGAATGTTGGATAACTAATCCAAAATGGATATAAAGTGGTGATGAAGAAGGGCCAATGTGTCATTTATGACAAGAACGAGAGGACAAAGGTGTTTGCAGTAGTTGCAATGACAAAGAACTAGATGTTTTCGTTTATGATTGAGACATACTTCTCATCTCAGTCTGTTGTTGCACCTTTTATAGATGGAAAATGTGCAACAGTACAACAAGAAGCCCTCAAGAGCACCATTCAAGACCCCTTTGAGCTATGGCATCTCAGGTATGGAAACTTAGAATTTTATAGTTTGCATCTTTTATCAAAGATAAAAATGATTGATGATTTGGCAAGTATAATAGAGCCTAATTTGTTAGATGTGGGGCTTTCATTTTGGGCAAGCGACATAGGAAGGCCCTTCAATTGGGTAACTCTACAAGGGAAAGAGCACCATTTGAATTGGTGCACATGGATTTGGTAGGTCCTATGTAGATCACATCTATTGGTAACAACATATTTTTTATGACCTTTATTCATGATTTCAGCTGTCAAACATGTATCTATTCTTTGTAGCATAAGTCTGAAGCATTTGATAAGTTTTTGTTGTTTAAGGCCCAGGTTGAAAAGGAGAGTGGACATTTAATCAAATTCCTAAGGTCAGATTGATGAGGAGAGTATGCCTCAAATTGTTTTATTATTTTTTGTAGACAAAATGATATCAAGAACGAGCTAACAACTAGTTATACTCTGCAAAAAAATGGAGTGGATGGAAGGAAGAATAGGAACATCATGGAGATGACAAGGAGGGTGGTGAAAGCAAAGGGACTCCCAATTGAACATTGGGGAGAGGTTGTAGCAATAACTGTTTATTTTATTAATAGAATTCCAACAAAGGTCGTATGTGACAAAATACCACAAGAGGCATGGATAAAACATAGATGGACAGTTGAGAACTTAAGAGTGTTTGGTTGTGTAGCATATGCTCACATACCTAAAGAAAAGAGGTAGAAATTGGATGATAAGGGTGAGAAGTGTATCTTCATGGGATATTGTTCTGAATTCAAATCCTATAGGGTATATAACCCAGTCACCAAGAAAATTGTTATTAGTAGAGATGTAGAGTTTTTAGAAGATAAGTCATGTGGGATGGCACAATCGCTCCCAATCGCTACTAATTGCTCATGATGTTGAAGGAAAGGAACAAGAAGTGAAACATGATGATTTAGTGGAGCTTGCAGTAGCACCCGATAGATATCAATGAGCTCTTGATAATTTTGGACAAGCTCTTGATCACTCTGGATTGCTCCTAATCGCTCCTGATTAGAACAAACAGAAAGGCAATAAACCACAGATAGCCAGAGAATGGGTCGTAAAGAGCTCTTGACAAAATCCGGAAAGCTCCTGATCGCTCTTGACCACTCTCGATCTCTCGAGAGCCTACCTTTTCAATAAAGCAACTGGAGTGGTGAAAGTTCAAACCCCACTCTCACCTCTCTAATGCCAAAGACCAATATTCTAAGGGAGATCTACTTAGATGAAAGGTATGATGAGGAATTTGATGAGAACATGAATTTTGCATTATTCTCTCATAGGGATCCAATTTATTTTGAGGAAGTTGTAAAAGAGGATAAATGGTGTGAGGCCATGGATGAGGTGATAGATGCAATAGAAAGGAAAATCACATGGGAGTTACCTAATCTACCTCCAAAGAATCAAGTTATTGGGGTGAAATGGGTCTACAAGACAAAGTGTAATGTCGAAGGAAGGATATATCGACACAAGGCATGTTTGGTGTTCAAGGGGTACAAACAACAGTTTGGGAGAGATTATGATGAGACATATGCCCCTGTTGCAAGGATGGAGACCATCTAGGAAGTCATATAAATTGAAACCCAACACAAATGGAAGGTTTTTCAAATGGATCTAAAGTCTTCCTTCCTTAATGGAGTGGTCAAAGAGGAAGTTTATGTGGAGCATCCATTTGGATATGAAATTCCAAGTGAATTACACAAGGCATATAGGCTGAAGAAAGCTCCATGGGCATGCTACAACATGTTTGACTCATATTTGATGAGAAATGGCTTTAGCAAAAGAAATGGTGAGCCCACTCTTTACATCAAGGTAGAAAATGGTAATATTTTTATTGTTGTCTTGTATGTTGATGATTTAGTTTTTACCAACGATGATGATTTCCTCAATGTTGATTTTAAAGAGACCATGAAAAGAGAGTTTGAGATGATAGATTTAGGTCTCTTAAGATTTTTTCTAGGCATAGAAGTAAAAAAAATGCATGATGGTATTTTTATCTATCAACAAAAATATGCAAATGAGATCTTGAAGAGATTTAGGATGCTTGAAAGTAAGCCTACACCAACACCAACAACCATAGGTCTAAAGTTGAGCAAGGAAGATTGCAACAAAAATGTGGATCTGACCATGTATAAAAGTTTGGTTGGAAGCTAGATGTATTTGACATCAACTAGGCTAGATATAATGCATGTCCAGAGTGAGTCTTATTTCCAGATTTATGGAGACTCCGAGAGACACCCATTGGAAAGTGGGTAAAATAATTCTGAGGTATGTGAATGACATCAAAGGATATGGTGTGTTGTATAAAACAAAAAAAGAGTATGGGTTGGCTTGATACACTAGCAAAAATTGGGTAGGATGTTTGGATGATAGAAATTGCACATTGGACTATGTGTTTCATCTAGGTTCAAGTGTAATCTTATGGGCTTCCAAGAAACAACCTGTAGTTTCCCTATCAACAACTGAAGCTGAGTATATAGCAGCAAATGCAACAACATGTCAGGCTATTTGGCTGAGAAAAATCTTGGCAGTTTTGAGAGAAGAATAAGAGGATGAAACAAAAATATTTTGTGACAATGTTTGATTGATAGCCTTGAAAAAAAATCATGTGTTTCATGGAAGAAGCAAACACATTGGAATCAGTTATCATTTCATTAGAGAATTGGTTGAAAATGGTGAAATGAAAATGGAATTTTGTAGGTCTGAGCAACACCTAGCAGACATATTCACTAAGCCTTTGAGCAAGGATAGTTTTGAGCCCCTAAGAAGTAGTTTGGGCATAGTTTATTTCAATCAAGATTTATCCTATTTTGTTAGCTCAAGACAAAGGGGGAGTGCTGGAATATTTATTGTATCTGAGCCTACCATTTCCTTACCTACCTATTAGGAGCAATTTTTTCAAAGCTATTTTTTTGGGATCTTCATCCCTACAGCTCCCGACTGCTCATAATTGAATGTAGTAGGAATTTTTGAATTCCTAATTAATGCTCGTAAGTAATTTTGAATTTCAGAGGGAATTTTTTTTAGAGAAAAAATGAATGAAGGTAGTTTTTCCTATCAATTGGAAAGGTTGAATGTTAATAAATTTTTGTTGCAACAAGTGATTAGAAAAAATAAGTGAAGTTGCAACAACAACAAATAATTTTTTGGAAAGGAGTAAGATAGCTCCCAATTGGTCAGATTCTTTGCAGATTGTTTGCAATGAGAAGTTGATTTATTTTGATCGCTCAATGTTTTCTAGGAACAACATATAGTTCTAGTTGAATAGGAATAAAGAGCTCTGAGTAGCTCATGATTGTCTATGATTTGATTGAGCAGATTTAGATTGCTCCCATAAAGTTTTTAATAGGTATTTTGTAGTTTTTTTTTTAAGTTTTATGTTTTTGAATTATCTTTCTCAACTCAATTAATAGAAGAAGAAAATATTGCATTCCCAATTTTGTGTCTCCATTGAGTTCTTTCTGTTATTCTGCAATTTGGGTATTTCTAGCTTGACTAGAAATCATAGCAACAACTCTATGTTTATATTGTGCATTTTAAAAGTTTGAAAATAGTGTCATCAATGACTTGTGAATGCATAATTAGTTTCATACCCTCCAAAATATTAATACCTTTCCATAGACCATCCTCCTGCAGCCTTCTAAAATTACACCCCATTGCTTTAGCCATTATGATGAATAGGAAGGGAAACAATGAATCGCCTTGTCTAAGGTTGTTTGTAGCACCAAAGAAGCTACACAACAACCCATTTATCAATATCAAATAATGGGGGGAAGATATACAAATTTGTATCATATCCAACAAATGCTTTGAAAAACCAATTTTTCTCATAACTTCAAGCAGAAAATTCCAATTGACATGATCATAGGATTTTCTAACATCTAGTTTAATTAAAATACCTTTTTTTCATTTGGATGAGATCATATGGAGAGTTTTAGAGATAGTGATTATACTACCAATTATCTCCCTTCTAGGTGTGAAACCATTATTTTCTTCAAATATCAACTACCCCATTATCTCCTTTAGTTTGTTCACTTTAGCTAGAATTTTTATATCATGTTGCATAGAGAAATCAAATGGTAATCAACAAAAGAACTACACTCTTTATTCTTTGGTATCAAGGCTATAACTATATTGTTAAAGTCTCTTATGAACCTTTTCTTCTTTCAAAATTCCTTCGCCAACTTCCACATGTCCTCTCCCATGAAATTGTAATAATTTTGAAAAATCTTAGCTGTTAGGCCATCTAGGCCATGTGACTTATCAAGATACAAGTCAAAAACCATAAGTTGAATCTCTTCAATTGTAAAGGGAATGAATAGTAGCTTGTTTTCCTCTTCTCCAAGATGTTGAAGAATACATTCCAAAATAGGCCAATTCCCACCATTAATGCCCCAAATTATTTGATCACTTCCACTTCAATCCGAACATAGTCATAAAAAATTGAGCCATGTGGGAAAATATTTTTTTCCAATTGGTTCATCTCCCTTCACATTCTAGATGAGTTGTGAGATAACTTAGCATTTACATCACCCTCCTTTAGCCACAACTCCCTTGCCTTGTCCCTCCAATATAGCTCTTCCCTTGTAAGAATCTCAATATGCCTTGATTTCAGCTCTTTTTTCTTAAGATATTCAAAAAATGTCATCTCTAAATTGATCAATTGCTCATTTAATTCGGTCAATTCATTTTCAACTTGTTCTTTCTCCATAAATATATCCTTAAAATTTTTCTTATTTAATTTTTTTAGCTTTTATTTAATATAAGCCAATCGACGATGGAAGCAAAAGCTTACCATTCCTATAAAATGATTCCCCACTCTCCACTAATCCTCCATTCAATTATCTTTGGATCCCACCACCATATTGATTAAAATTTGAAGTATCATTTGACTAGTTTCTCACTCAAACTTATCTCTAGTAACACCAAGAAGTGATCATAGACCATAATAGGTAAAACGCTTGAGCTAGAGCAATACATCTCTCTTAGCCATTCACCACCAATGAAGAATATATCCAAACACTCTTATATGTTTGAAAATCCTACCCACCTATTTGTTCAGGTGAATATTTCACTCTTAGGCACATACGCAACCACTACCAAAGAAGATATGAACTCTTTAAAGTTAAACATTACATTTTTTTCCTTATGAAGAACACCATCCTTTTTGTTGAGATCAAGAATAATATTGAAATTACCACCCAACACCAAAAAAATTCTCCCTAGCCTTTCAAATCTTATTTTTATGTTCGTCCACACCAATTCCTTGTCCATGATTTTAAATTGTCTTGTATACATTAAAAAGTGGAAAATATAAATTATTTTTTCTTTATCTCACAACACATTGCATCTAGCTAGGTTGTGCTTTCTCCAAAAATATGTCTACCATATTGGTAGACCAAAGAATCCGCAGTCCACCAATCATGCCATTCACATTCAAAAAATACCCAACCACTTCCTACAATACTAGACAAACTTCTCCCCTCTAAGTTTACCCTATTTTTCTATAGAATAACTATATATATGTTGAAAAATGATCTAGATGACAATTAACCAAGGATATTTTTTTAGGGTTTGATAGGGCCCTGACATTCCATGTTATGATCCTTATTTCTCCTTAAAGGAGACCTTGGATCCCTTGTCTTTCAAAAAAATTTGATACTAAGAAAACCTATTTCATTCGATTCCTCCTATTTTATTTCTTGGACTTCCTTCCCTTTCTCTTCTTCACTTTACCCAAGATCTTAGTAGAATATTGACTAATACATTTTATATATCAAAAATTCCCAATTCATCTTCTTCTAACTCATTACCATCAAATTCATGGTCATCTAGCACCTCATCCAAATTATTATCAACCAATATCGATGAATCGTAGTAAAATGAGGTGGGGAATGCCTACCTATTTCTCTAGGTCATTCAATAATGTCCTAAGAATCCCAATTGGATTGACCATCAACCTCACAAGGTGAGTCAATTCTCAATTAGGAGGACCTAGGAAGGGGGTTGATTCAACTTTTAGGGGTTCACCACCAAGAAAATGCTTGCAAAAGACAAATAAGCATTCAACCTATAAAAGCCAGTTATGCAAGCTAAATGAAGGATGCAAATGATGAAATTATGCAATAGAAAGATAGGATGTGTGTACTTGGGAGGTTTGGAGATGTGATGAGGATTTTGGAAATGCAAATAAGTTTTCCAAATATGCTAGGGAGGAAAAATGCACCCTTACTATTTTATTTTTCAAGTAGATGTGAAATCTTCGAATCTCAGAAAAAAATCTCAAATAATATTTGAAAATACCCCTAGGAGGACTATGTCACCCTAGGTGGCATATTAGTCCCACTCTAGATTTCTCAAAACTTTGAATGTGATCCTAAGCTCCAAGGTTTGTACTTGCTTCCTCTCAGATCTCGGGTTCTGAAAATTTTAGATTTGACCTGTACGTGAGTTTCTTTGAAGATGACAACTTTGTAATGCAACTTCGCAACTTTTCAATCTTTCACTCCCAAAGATCTTCAAGTCTTCAACCTAACTTTGCAATCAGACGCATACAAGGAAAAAAATTGATTGTTAGGAAATGGTTTGCCTTGGTCAAACCCCTTGTTGGTAATTAAACCTTGAAATGGAAAGGAATAATGGAGGGCAATGATGAATGAGCAACATGTAATCTTAAAACTCACCAAACCCTTGTTGTAAAGTCTACAAACTTGTTTGAAGTGGCTAGCCTGAATGTAGATCTTGAATAAATGAAATTCTTTAATAGATCTTGCTTGAATTGATTTCTTGAATAAAAACCCTACATCACAAATGTTAGTACAAAAAACCACATGATGTAAGAATAGCCTTTGATATGATTCTTGAATCTTGACAATGGCTCCAAAATGCTTGAAGAAATTCTCTTGAATGCTCTTGAATTAATACTTGAATACTTGAATGTTTAATATGCTCTAGGATATCTTGCTTCTTATGAAAATCAGTGAATGAGCCTTTTATGTATACTTACCTATGCTTAATATCTTGAAAATACATCACACAAAGATGACATAGGAAAAAATTAACTAAAGGAGGCTAAATCTTGCCAGAATTTGAAATTAAATATTGAAAATAAGCCAAGGAGGACTAAGATGCCCTAGGTGGAATCTCAGTCTTGAGGCTCAAATCTTGAGGCACAAAATATAAAAAGGGACCTTTTTAGGTGTATTCAAAATTAGGTTCCCAAGACCTTTGGGGGACTAGGACTCCCTAGGTGGTGTTTTAGTTCCAACCCAAAAACTAAGGACACATAGACAAAATATTAAATGATCATTTTTCCTTTGATGATTGTCAAGATTAGCCAAAAAAAGATGTATTTTATTAGCCTTGTGGATGCAAAATAGGACCAATTAAGACATAAATACAAATTAATAAAGGAATGCAAGCCCAAATAAGTGTGAAAATGCAATGGTATGCATTTCCCCACACTACAATCAAAAACTCCATTTTCTTTGTGCTAGGTCCATCCTAGGTCAAAAAAAGAGAACATGGACTCAAGCCACCCTTAATTGAAGGAAAGGAAGGAGATTTGGCCACCTTTCAGGCTGTATAATTTCCACCACCCTTTAAAAAGAGATTTGCAATCCCCCTTTGGCCCTTCAAAACCCAAAATTATCCCTAGATCACCTATAAAGTAACGGATCTCTAGAAAGGGAAGGCATTTGTTGTTGTCTCCCATATTCAAGTTCTCCACCACTTTTGAATCCCATAACTCCTTTGAATCAGGCTGCATAGGTTTTAATACAAATTTTATTTTTGGTTTCATTTTTCACATCTTCTCCATATGATCCCTACTGCACACCTTAAGAAAAACCTCTTTTCTTCCTCTATTTTCGCTATCACCACCCAATGTCTCCCCTGCTCACAAACCATAATATATTTTGGAATTTTTTTCATTATCACAACTAGGATGTGAAGGTAAAGGTATTAGTCCCCTTCAATGGTTTCTAAATACACATTAGTGAGGGTTTCCATCTCTCTCTAAAAATTTTCTATACTTTTGCCCACCCAATACTCCAGGGGCAGGTTATAAAGTTAGATCCACAAAGGGTTGTTGTATGGATCCAGCTTCAAAAGTTGAAATTGGGAGACCATTTTTTCATGTGCATTGCGTGCTTCCCCATTTTAAAAAGATGCCCCTAAAGGATCCTCTCCCTATCTTCTGATGGTGTGAATATAGCCACAAAAAGGCCTTTTGGCAAGAATTTTATGATCGCCATTGTTTTCCAATTATTCTTCATCCATTCCCTAATCGACTCTCGATCGCATCTAGAACTAATGACATAATAGATTATAGAAAGATCATTTATCATCACAATATCCTCCTTTTCCTCCTCTATCAAATTTGTTGCTAGGTAATTTTCATGAATCAAATCCTCACACTGATATGCCTCCACTACCTCTAATTTCCCTTCACCAGCCAAATCACCCTACTCTATTAAATTTCGCTCCATTTCATAATGATATTTTTATATATATTATATTATATATATATATATATATAATATCAATATTAATTTATCTCATATATGAATTTTAAAAAAAAAAGGTGCTCTCTGAAAGAGATATCTATTTGAGAGAGATTTATAAAGATCTCCAAAATTGATATCTATTTTTAACAAGTATGAGTAGAAAAGGAAAAATTTCACTCATTTTTATAGGGGTTGTGTGTAGGTGGAAGACTGAAAAATGGATATCTGATATAACCAATATCCATTTTTTCCATCCAGACCAAATTTTCATTGTAACCTATCATATTTAATTAGAAAACAAACTTAAGGTATGCTAGAATTCATTTTTAGATTGTTCTAATTATTTTACATTATTTTTTAACAAATATATTCAGATTTTTTTAGAGATTTTAGGAATTAGTTGGAAATTATGTTAATTTTAAAACTTATAATTTTTAATAGGGTTTAAATGGAAAAAATTTATTTAGAAAACCCTCCTCCACCAAACCCTCCCTCAATTTAGGATCCAATTGAAATAAATATTACTGAATTGAGAAACATTGCTAAGAGATACCATAACCACCATCAGTTAAGATCAATCACACCTAATATAGAGGAAATAATTATTCATGTTAGGGACATCTCCATTCAATATTATTCATTTCAACATTGGAGATATGCAAAGGGGTTGGAATATGCAAATGGTTTTGGGTATTATAAAATTCAAAAATTAAAAATATCTAAAGCCGATTAACCCAACATTTTACCAACCCAAAAACAATACAACATGTTGGTTTACACAAACCAAAAATTTCCATAAAATGGTACACACATCAAGGAATAACTATAAAATTTTAGAATCACTGGTGGATGGTTTTTGATAAACCACCCAACAGTAATCTCGAGGTTCCTCTATATTTTCTCTACAAATTATATGAACAATTTTTTATAGGAAGGCATGTCAACTATTTTTGATTTCAAGAATTTTTGAGTGGCTATGGGTCTGTTGCCAAAAAGTGTAGCCTTGAAACTTTTCACGCATCTGGGGCCTTTTCTATTGATTTTGGATCTTTTTTCACCCTTTTTCCAAGCCTTGTGTCAAGGTGTTGTGAGGTGTTGTAAAACAATACACACTTTGTTAGGCTTTTCTTCACTAAATTGACCCTTTCTTATGGCATAATGACCCCCTAATGTACTTTTAGGCCTGACTTAAGTGTGGTTTGGGAGGCAAGCCCATTCAACATCATTAACCACCTTTTAATTCTCGACCAGCACTTGAATTTTTCCAAGTGGATTGGGTTGCCACCTTGGGTGACCTAGTTCCTTTTGACATAAAATTAAAAATTGTAATGGGAATTTGCCTCCAAAACCCTAAGGTCAGCCTATCATGTGTTATTTTTAGGGAATTAGGGCATAACATGTATAAATAAGGGTTTTTCCCCTCATTTTGACCCAAAATTTTCACTCACCTAACTCTCAACAAGTCATTCTTCTGAATCATTCATCCACTCCTTCTCAAGCAAGCTAGGGTTTTGGCATTCTAAGTCATGAAGACATATTTTTTGAAGCACTCAAGGGTTCATTACTGAAATAACACAAGATATTTTATCATGGAAGGTTATTGAATCCATAATTTCATATTTCATGGTTTATTATCTTCTCTTCATTTGATTTAATTATCTAAAAGGGGTTTGACCAAGGCACCCCCCATGCCCTAACAATCAACATTTATTCTCCCTTCTTTGTGGGTTTACAGATTTAGGTACTGTAAGGGTCTGGAAATAATTGTAGAATGGATTGAAATCTTGTAGAAGAAACCTCCTTATTTGCTAGGGAGAAACATCCATTAAAATGATCTTACATGTCGAGAATAAAAGTTTCAAATTCGAGTACTATGAGAAGCAAAAAGTGCAGACTGAGGGCTCCATATTCCACTTTAAGATTTCTCAAAAATCTAAAAGAGAGTAGGTCACCATTAGTGGAAACTTTGTCCCAATATTCATGTTTTTCAGAGTTTTCAAAAGATTTGGATACCAATTTGGCCAAAACGAGCTCTAATGCCATTTTCCAGATCTGGGACTAGGTCACCCAGAATTGCGAAAGTGTCCCAATAGGCCAAGATTTCAGATTCAACAACATTTCCAACTTCTATCCTAGTCCTCATCATATTTATAGGTTCACCTCTTTCATTTCCATCTTTTTTTTTGGTTAAATTTTACATTTTTAGGTCATTTTGTAAATGTTTGTATACAACAATTTGTTTTCTAGTATTCTACATTCTTTAGATTTAGCATCAATACACCATCTTTCCTTTCATTTATTGCACTTATACATCATATTTTGACACACTCATATCCCCATTAACACATAATATTGAATGTAACATTAGAATTTTGGTCCATCTTTCTCATTTTAGGTGAAAACCCTAGAAGTGTAAGGAAGCATTAATGTGCTAAAATATTTATTACAATGGAAATGCCCCAAGATAGACCTAGGGAAATGCATATCATGCAAGTTCCCTATGTTACCCCTCCTTATATTCATGCCTTACCTCCAACACCCCATCTAGACCTTATTGCCAATGTGACCCATCATAGTCTCTTGGCCATACACTCTTTGGCTATACATTTGATTACACAATTGTTAGATTTTACCTAGATAACTAATAGTAATACTCCTCATGCTTTAGTTGATGTTGGTGCAACATCATCATCTAGACATATTTGTGTGCCTCATTAATTTAGTGCATATAGCCATAATTTTCTAGGTCCTTCGGGAGATATGGATGAGCCTCTCCTAGACATATCTAAGTATGAGTTGCATGATGTCTCAATTGGAGCAGATGAGGCACCAATTCATACTATAGATGTAGAAGAGGCATGCATAGAAGTAAAAAATGTAGTTCCATCAACCATTGGATATGATGAGCAGCAAGAGAAATATTTTGTAAAGGTAAAAAATTTAAATTTATTTCATTGTGCACTTCATTTAAAATTATTATAACAAATAGTACATTTTATTAATGTATATGTAACTGGGACTAAACAATTGATGACCAAGGAAGAGATTAGATATGTACATCATGGCACTCTTTTGGCCATTGAATTTTTCCTACACATATTGGTAGAATTTTTTGTACATGTAAAACTTGTTTATTGTGTGTAAGACTCCAAATGTGAATGATGCAACACCTTTTACTATGATGATTTCTTCTCAAACAATCTCAATTGCATCATCGATTCTAGTATATGGTTTTTTATATATAATAGATATATAAGTTTCTAGATAAATATGTAGATATATGTTCTAGTTTATGTTTGTTTGTTAACAATAATAGATTGATTTTTTCACTTTATTTTTTCTTATAGAGTATGCCCCCATCTAGGTGATTTCATAGAGTTGTATCTCACTTTTGGCAAGAGTGATTTTTTGAGAGGTTGGGGTGATTTCACTCGAACACCTTTGGTTCAAGGTGCTTTGGTCGAAGGCCTACCTTTAGTCGAAGGTATTTCAACCGGAAAAAAAATAAAAAATAATACCTTTGATCGAAGGTATTATTTTATTATTATTTTTAACTCAACAAAATGAACTGGCAATACTTTATGTCAATTCATTTTTCCTCATCTAAATTTTAGCTTGATGCTTTACCTAGTGAATGCATGGACCTGTCTACAAAGGAAGATCACAATGATAGTGAGCTAGAGAATACCTGTGACTGACTTGGATTGAACCTAAGGTAGGATTTTCTTATTTTATTTACACCAACAACTTTTAATCAACTTTTAAAGGAACCTAAAAAATCATAGGGTTTACACCTATAAATTGTAGTTTCTTGAAAGTTTCTAAATCTTTTTCAGAAAATCCATTTTGCGCATACCATACAATCATCACATTCCATGAGAACACATTTATTTGAGGCATTTAGTTAAACGACTCACTTGTCTTGTTATTTCTTCCACATTTCACATATATCTACTAGGGAAATTACAACTCAATCTTTTGACAAAATTCTTGTACGCTTTATGCTTTGATTGATGTCCATTCCTATTCTAAAGCTCCCATTTTGGCATAGGTAGGGGGGAGGATGCTAGAAAAGGTTGTGAAATTTTTCTTTACAACCGCTAATTGCATTTTTTTGAGAGTTTCTAAAACCTTTTCAATAAATCCATGTTGTGCATACCCTTTAAGCATGACATTCCATGAGACCACAATTGGTATAGTTTGTCTATCCTTCCACATTTTGGATACATGTCTATTATGGAATTTGGAACTATAATATCTACCAAAATCCATGTAACCTTTCATGTTTTGATGGATGTAAAAACTCTATTCCAAAGCTCCCATTTTGGTAATATCTAATAAAGAACTATTTGTGTTAGTATTTTTCTAACAAATTTTCTTCCCTACTAGCTTATTAGAATGAGAAAGTAAAATAATTATGAAACATAAATAGGGACTTGAATTTTAGAATTTAACACAAATTGGAAGGTTTAACATAGGGAAAGAAATACTAGAAACTACTAGGTAAGTATAGACCCATAGATATCCATTATCCAACAACATTGTAATAAAATCCTTCAAGATAGCTCAACCGAACTAGATAGAAAAACATGGAACCAGGGTAGGCTTTTAGCTCAAATAAAGTGACCATATGTAAAATCTTCACATTCAAGTTTATCTTTGGGAATACAAAGGTGAGATCTTCTCAAATTAAATGATATCCAAGACTTGGCTACACATGAAGAGATAAAGAAGTCATACAAAATCACTAAATATAAATTAAATAGATATGGGTGGCAAGTATAGTAGCATAACATTGTGATAAAATCCTTGTGAGGAGTTAAAAATAGAGTAGCCTTGTAGGATTTGATAAATGCAAATCCACAACTCACCAAGAACACCTGCATGCAAAATACCTAATGTTGAATGGAGACCAAAGAGACAGAAGCAAGGGTTTGGAAAATCTCAACGAAGTGAGAGCAGAATTATTATTTCCCAAAAAGATGAATTACAATAATTACAAAAGTGGCATATATAAGGTGAGAAACCCTAAAGCCGGAGAAAGCTAGGTTTGTGCATTTAATAATTAATAAATAGATTAATTATAATGCACCTACAAATGACAAGCTTAAGTGAATAGAATAATAGTTAGCATTAATAATTAAACCGAAGTGATTTAATTATAAAGGAAAATGAACTATTACTCTAACACCCCCCCTTAAGTGAAGCTTAGGAGGAAGCAAACCTAGCACAGCTAAGAAAGCAGGAAAAATGGGTCCCGGCAACAAGGCCTGATCAGGTACCCAACTACAAAGAAATCTTTGTAAAATGGGGAAATAGAGAAAACCCCGTGGGAAAAAATCTACCCCAAAAAGAGATACAACAACATGCTGAAAAAAACATGAAGGAAGGAAGGCCTCAACAAGACCCCCCAAGGACAACTTTCGTCACCCTAAGCATAGAACGCAACTGAAGATAGCGCGGAGATGCAAAAGGTTTGGTGAAGATGTCAGCAACCTACGCGTCAGTGGGGATGTAATCCAAAGAGAGAACACCATCCTGAATCTGCTGACGGATGAAATGCATATGAAGCTCAATGTGTTTAGTGCACTGATGCTTCATCGGGTTACGGGAAATGTGAATAACACTCTGATTATCGCACCACAGAATACTGGGATGATCAAGAGGAAACCCAAACTCAGTCATCAACTGTCGAAGCCATAAAATCTCCTGACTAGCATGCACTGCCGCTCTATACTTAGCCTCTATAGATGAAAGTACGTGAGCATTCTGCTTCTTGCATGACCATGTGATAGGACCAGAGCCAAGGCAAAAGACAAAGCCAGAAGTAGACTTCCGATCATCAACATCACCAGCCCAATCTGAGTCAGTGTAGCCAACAATGTGAGGAGCCCCTGATGTGTAATGAATGCCATACATAAGTGTGCCCTGAATGTATCTCAAAATGTGCTTGGCAGCTTGCCAATGACTCTCATGAGGCTCGTGAGAGAACTGAGAGACTAGACCAACTGCAAAGGAGAGATCAAGACGAGTGTGTGTCAGGTACAACAAACTACCAACCAACTGTTGATACAATGTAGGATCCACTGAAGGCGAAGTGCAAGAGGTAGACAAAGTAACACCCGACTGAAAAGGTGTGGGAGCAGGCTTGCAAGCAAGCATATCAAAGTGTTGAAGCATGTCAAGAGCATACTTTTGCTGGTAAACAAAGATCCCAATAGGTGACTGAACAATCTACAGACCCAGAAAGAAGTGTAATAGACCCAAGTTTGTCATCTCAAACTGCTCCATCAATGCGCCCTGAACATCCTGAATCATAGAAGATGAGCTACTTGTGATGAGAAGATCATCGACATATAGCACAAGGATCAAAACCTCATCCTCAAGATGCTGAATGTAGAATGTAGGATTGGAATGACAGCATGTGAATCCTGTAGAAAGCAGAAAGAAGTCCATCTTCTCATACCAAGCCCGAGGGGCCTGTTTGAGACCATACAAAGAATGCCGAAGTCTGCAGACCAAGGAGGAATCCTGCACAAATCCCTGAGGTTGCTCCATGTAAATCTCCTCACTAAGATCACCATGTAAGAAAGCACTCTTCAGATCCATCTGAAAAATGGGCCATCCCTGAGAAGCCGCGAGGGATAGGACAAGGCGAATAGAGTTCATCTTGGCGACAGGGTCAAATGTCTCAGTGTAATCAATACCCTCAACCTATGAAAAACCCTACACAACAAGACGTGCCTTGTACTTATCAATAGAACCATCAGCAGCAAAGTTAGTATGATACAACCACTTGCATCGCACTAACTTTCTTCCCTTAGGAAGAGAACAAAGATCCCAAGTATGATTCTTCATCAATGAAGAATACTCCTCCTCCATAGCATTGTCCCACTCAGTATGTCCTGTCGCTGCCCCAAATGTCTGAGGATCACCACAAATAGCATGACTCAGAAGACTAGAACCTGCAATATGAGATCGGGTGCGATGGGAAGTGGAAGGGTCACCAGCCAGAGATCCTACAGCATCAATTGTAACACGAGCCCATCTAGGCATCTTTGGAGGATCCTATGGTGGAGGTAAATGGGGATCACTAAGATCATCATCCTCATCACCCTGAAACAAAGTTGCAAGAGAGGAGGGAGTAGTGGTAAGTGAAGTGGACTCTAGAAGTGGGGTATCTACTGCAGGAAGGTGCTCATCAAACTGGACATCCCGTCAAAACAGGACCTCTCTGGAATCAGGGTGAAACAACCTGTATGCCTTAACATCCTCGCAGTAGCCAACAAAAATGAGGTGTCAGCTCTTTCACTCCATTGCTCTCCTCTGAGCATTAGGCACAAATGCCCATGCTTCACTACCAAAAACTTGGAATGAAGATATATCAGGCTTGACATGAGACCAAGCCTCCTCAGGAGTCATATGTCGAACTACCTTGTGAGGCATCCGATTCTGAATATAGTTGGCACAATTGACTGCCTCTACCCAAAAAGATGAATCCATGGACCTGGACTGTATCATACAATTAGCCATCTCCCGAAGTGTTCTGTTCTTTCTCTCTGCCACACCATTCTGCTGAGGGGTGTAGGGCACTGAAAACTGATGCTGAAGACCATATTTAGAGCAAAAATCCCTGAAAGCTTGGTTCACATACTTCCCCCCATTATCTGTGCGTATTCGGCAAATAGAAAGACCAGATTGCTTCTCCACAAATGTCTTAAAGACTAGAAATGAGTCAAAGACATCAAACTTGTACTTTAAAAAGTACACCCATGTGCATCTAGAGAAGTCATCAATGAAAGTAAGCACATATCTGGCACCGAAAAAAGGAGTAGGAAATGACATGAGGTCACTATGAATCAACTCCAATGGTGCCAAAGCACGAGTAGCTCGTCCCTGAGGAAAAGGATCCCTATGTTGTTTGCCAAGAACACAACCCTAATAAACCCCATCAGTGCAAGTAATGTGTGGAAGCCCAAGAACAAGTGCCTGTGTCCTCATCTACTGAAGATACGTGTAATTGACATGGCCCAAACGCTCATGCCAAAGTCTGCTCACTGAATCTGCATGTGCTATAAGACAGGAACCTGTGCCAGTAGAAGACTCAAATCCATCAAATCTGTATAGTCGGGATGCAGTGTCAACACTCCCAGTAGCCACAATCATATCAGAATCATGTAAGTCCCAAATAACCACATCATGTGGTGAGAACTCAACTGTCTTACCAGAGTTAGAGTGACAAATCTGATAGATAGACAGTAGGTTCGTCGAAATGTTAGGGACAAAGAGAACATCCTGAAGAGAACCCCCAGCCAATGCAACAGAACTAGAACCCAAAACAGAAAGATGAGACGAGTTCCCAACAGCAATCTGTGAAGTAGCACAAGGAGCAAGTGAGGTGACCAACTGCTGAGTGTGAGTCATGTGGTGAGAGGCACTGGAATCAAGAATCCAGGTGGGCCCAGAAGTCATAGCTCGTGCAGTAAGAGCATGACCTTTCCCTACAGGGGAGGATGTGGACTGAGGAGCTGAAATGTGATGCTCCTACATGGCTTCCTCTAAAGCCTCCAAACGTTTCCAACACCGAGAAATGGGATGTCCTTCCTTTCCACAAAAGCTACAGGTCTCAACTGATTTCTTCTTAGTCTTGGAGGTAGACTCAGTAGACTTCAAAGAAGATTTACCCTTGGAAGGGTTAGCTGGAGGTTTTGAATCAGTTTTCTGTGTAGGTTTGGAGGAAGACTCATTGCCTGCGGAATCTTTCTTCGGTTTTCCTTTATGTTTTGGTTTCCCCTATGAAGATTGAGCAACCAATGCTTGGCTAGAAGAGCCAGAAGCATCCATCTGTTGGATCTTTACCTGTTCCCATGTCAACCGATCACAGAATGTCTCAAAAGAAGGCATGGTGTGTCTAGCACCCAAAGCATCCATGGTGGAGTAGAAAGTGGAAGAGAAGATCTGATACTGTCCTCGCAACTTTGAGAGTATCAAGAAGATACACTCGTCATCTGTCTTGGTTTTCCCACATCCCTGCAAAACTGAGCGCAGAGACTTGAACTTCATCAAGAAGTCCTCAATGGTGGGAAAGCCGGTAGGTGTCAAAGTAGTCAGCTCTGCATCAAGCTGTAGTGCCCGAAATTCATTGACAGTGCCAAACAAATCTGAAAACTTGCCCCAAATGGCCCTAGGAGTGGTCAAACCATCCAAGTGAAAGAGGAGACTGTCGAAAATGTTCAGTGCAATCAAGCCCATGGCTTCATCCATTTTATTCCTATGCTGAAGAATCTCAAAAAGACGTTGTAGGATAGGTTGATGTTCATCTAGGCATGACCATAAGCCACATGACATGAGTAGCCTGGTCATGTGTGCTTTCCAGGTGTGGTAATTATGCAGTGTCAGTCGGGCCATAGAGGGGTCCGACATTGAGAGAAGAAAAAGACAGAAGTAGAAGGGTCATTTTCTGAAAGGAAATGACAGAAAGCAAAAGTACCCCCCCACAATGTATGATTCTAACCCTCGTACAACAAATAAACAAATACTGAAAGTACAAAAAACGAGGAAAAAACCTAAACGCCAAATGCAAAGAGAGAGGAAAACAAAGCCTCTACTTTGACACCAAAAAATAGTACTCAAATGGCCGAATCAGCAAACAAGACCAGCATAGTTACATCCGGCTCGGAAACACCTTTTCGACGATATTTCATTTTTCGAAAACGGACACCGTATGCCCAAGATACGGCCAAAAAACCACAGGTACCCCCTAAAAATGAGCTCTCTAGAAAAAAACCAGTCAGGGGAAATAATTTGACGGCCGTATGGCCGTCACTGGACGTCGGCGGTGGCTAGTGGGTGGCGACGCCGGCGGAGGTGGCGGCTGGGCGGAGTGGCGGTGGCGGTCAAGCGACCGGGTGGCGCAGTGGCGACACGGGCTGGCAGCGCCCAAAATTTAGAGAAAAATTGATTTTTTTAAAAAAATTTCTTATTTTTGAGCCCGTACGGCCTTGGTAGGCCAAAAATTTTTTCCTGTGGTCACTGTGGCCAAAATAGTCAAAGTTTATATGAATTTTGACTCTCCCAGACCTTTTGGACGGAATGGTGGAGTCCGTTTTTGCTCAAACAGCTCCAGAAAATAGCGCCTCCTTCAAAGTGACAGAAAAACCCTAGAGAAGTTGTGGCTGTCGTCTTTGAATCATGGCCTCAAACACCTTCAAACCAGGCAGCGACAGGGTGGCTCTGATACCATGTAGGATTTGATAAATGCAAATCCACAGCTCGCCAAGAACACCTGCATGCAAAATACCTAATGCTGAATGGAGACCAAAGAGATAGAAGGAAGGGTTTGGAAAATCTCAGCGGAGTGAGAGCAGAATTATTATTTCCCAAAAAGATGAATTACAATAATTACAAAAGCGGCATATATAAGGTGAGAAACCCTAAAGCAGAAGAAAGCTAGGTTTGTGCATTTAATAATTAATAAACAGATTAATTATAATGCACCTACAAATGACAAGCTTAAGTGAATAGAATAATAGTTAGCATTAATAATTAAACCAAAGTGATTTAATTATAAAGGAAAATGAACTATTACTCTAACAAGCCTAACATGGAATACTGGTAGTATTAGGATTAAATAAAGATATAAAATTGTTCTCTCATCAATCTAATGCCCTAGGAGATATTATTCAAAGAAGCTACCATTATTTCCTTAGGTACATTTCAACCCCAAAAGGACAAGTTTAAATGTAAATTTTACAAATTATCCAACATAACTCACATTATTCTAATATATTTTGTAGAAACCCTTGTACAACATCCTTTAAACATTTCCCCCATAGGCAATCTTTAAATTTAGAAATAGGTTATATAAGTAGCCTATTAGAGATACATATTCCAAACGTAATTTGTTCAAATGCAATCTTTAGCAGTATCATATATAGTAACACAAAGATTAAATCTAGGAAACACAAATCTCCCATTAGAGGGAACCTCAATACTTGAAGAAGGACATGGTCTATCGGTGCCAATCCAGAAATGAGGAACCAAATAGAAACAAAACACAATCTTTGTAGAAACACTTGCACTTTAGCCCATTTTTGTTAAACTCTAAACTCCAAGTACCTTGTCCATGTCTAATGTGAATGCACATATCAATGATCCTAATTTTTCTTAGTAATTTCATTCAATCTAATCCATATATCCTTGATGGCATGACAAAATTTTAGCAAAATAAAGGTGTGAAATGTTCTATGGATTTATTATTCCAATGTGTGACCAAATTTAAACCTTCTGTGGAATCTATTATTACCTTTCTTTCTAGCCTAGAAATCATTACTTCAATTTTCCATGTAACTCATGATTATTAAACTCCTTCCATGACATGTGTTATTGATTTACCTTTGAGTACATCTCCTTAATATTATGATCCTTCTAATGAGAAAAATATAGATGAATTTGATGACTCTCCACCTTCAAGTTCCCATAATATTCATATGCCTCATGATGAAAATACTCCTCATGCAACTCATGGTACCTCTAAACATAATCTTAATGATCCATTATGTCAAGTAATAAATTAGTTCATATTCATGTTAACGCACATAGTATTAATGAACCAACATGATTGATGTATTAATTTGATATAAAGATCAAAATTTTCCTACTAGATCTTTTGTATCTCCATATTAATCATTTAAATGGTGATATATTCTTAATTTATTCATTTAGAAATTGTTTAGTCAATAAATATTTACAAGACCGTTTGATGTATTTCATAACTATCACACTTTGTTTGGTTCCTTAACATATATTTTTGTAAGTTTCTTTTCTATCTACCATACAACATTCTCATAATTATTCCAATCTTCTAGATCTATTATGCACAAGTTTCAATTCCTTTGACTACTTTTTTGGCATATTGTGGTGATCCCACAATTTTGGTTTACAATTTCTCAGAGATTTTGATTTTTGTTGAAATCACATAGTTTAGAAAATATAATGATTTAAGACTTAAAAAAATTCATTTTAAGGATTTTAATTGAAGATGGTTTGATCAAATCACATTAGATAAAACCCCCTTGGATATGACCTTGCTAGTTTTAAACCATACCTATAATGGAGTCTCCTTTACATCTATCAAAATGCTGATAAAAAACCACTTTTGATTTACCTTTTGGGGGATCAAATGAATTCATATAAAAAAAATAAAAATTGTAAGTATGTATTCCTTATTATAAGCTTCCAAAAAAAAAATATTTTAATAAATTTTATTTTATTATTATATTATTTTTATTTCTTGTCATTGTAATTTTTCTCCAAAAATCAAGCTCACTATTTTGCACATGTGGAACAATTAAAAGATTATCAATATTTTTTTGAAAAATATGATTGTACCTGATATTGATGTCCTTGATGCAACAAAAAAAATTAAAAATTGATGCATACAAAAAAAGTTGTGTTATACAGTTTATCTATGTTTGAATTGTAATTGGTTTGACTTCAAAAATTGATTAAGGAAAAAATATTCAATTAAACTTTATGAGACCAATTGGAAGAACTAGATATCGTAGTTAAAAATCTAAATTCAAAAAAATAGAATTTTATCCTTCATGGAAAACAAATTGTTATACAATGAGTGTCACTCCTTAAAAATGGTGTTTACTGAAAAAATTAGTTTTCGAAGGAGATGGAAAAAGAAGTACAATCTGATTCCCAATTTTTTTAAAAAGCTATATTCATAATCTATAGAAAAAATGTCACAAATCACTATTTTTCATCATCTTCAAATTCCTCACGGTTTATCCACTATAGGTGTCCGAAAGTGGAGATTTAGTTAGAAAATATCAGTTAAGTGTCTAGTTTGGCCAAAAATTGTAAACCAGTATTGTGGGATCACCCATTGATATATATAGTATTTTAATTTCATAAAATTTGATTCAGCATTGCATATGTTTCTTAATATTTAATATAGATGCATGTCTTAGTGCATTAAAAAAACAAATACTTGTGTGTGTGTTCAAGTAAATAAAGAACCAAAAGAGTGAAGACTCGTATACTTTTAATATATACTTTTTGGTTAATTAGTGTTTTGAAATGTATATATGCATGTACATTTTTTTAATTATTCTAAATTAAAATTAGCTAAATTTCATATTGAATACATGTATGTATGTGATTGAATTAAAATTAGAAACTAACTAATTTTTATGTAACACATTGACATGGAAGGTCTTTGGACCTATACAGATTAAAAGATTGTAGTTGGTTTTAGATGACTCTTTGACCACAAGGGTCTACAAAAATAATTGCATGGATATTTTAGAGATTTTAGTTAGGATTAGACAACCATTAGGAAGTGTGTGTGCCTATTCTAAGGGCACTTTAGTATTTGTCCTTGAAAAGATGAGGAGATAGGTTTTTAGTGATGTAACTTTGGACACAATCTAGCTTAGAGTGTGAAAGGATATTATCAAAACTAAATTTTTCCCGCATTATTCCACTTTATTTCAGGTGAAGGCATATTAGGAACTACTAGGTGCATGGCTCCTAATATGTCCCCATAATATATCCATGATGTATTGTTGCACACAATTGGTATATGAATATAACAACCAAATTCCATTATATCTTTCATAATAGTTATACACTAAGGTCCACTAAGGCCTCAACATTAACTAATTGGATTTAGCTAACCATTTAGGGAAAGGTCATGGGAGCATGTGTGACAGGGATGAATATTGATGTACAAGTTGACAAGGCCCAAATTATAGGGCCTTGGTTGGGTTGATGATGCTTTTCATTACTCCATCCATTAGCTCTATTGTAGATAAGGTTGTCATTGCTTCCTATTAAGAAATAATTAATGATATTGATGATATTGCATTCCAAGCTCAATGAGTATTTGTAGATCATATGGGCTAATATTTGATGAGATAGAAACATAGGTCATCAACTAGTGATTTATATGTATATTTTATGATAGGAATCCTATCTTCATCTAATATATATTGCATTATGTGTGATCCCTAAATTATGAGGGATACATGCTATAGATTGTCTTATGACCTAATGAGAGCTTATTGTGTGATCTTAGGACATTTGGGGATCTCATTAATAGATGTTACCTCATTTTTGGATTAGTGTTACAATGGAGATTTCTAGAATCTATTAGTTCTATCTTGAAATTCTAATATTCATTCTAAATCTATATCATTTCATGGCCTAGGACATGCACATGATCCACCTATTGATGATGCACATTCTCTTACACCTGGTGCCTAGTCATCTACTCCGACACCTAGTTCCTAGTCATCTGTTGCTACACCCAGTGCTCATTCATCTACTCCTACACCTAGTGCCCAATCATCTACTCCTACACCTGGTTCCCTATCATCTGCACCTGAACCTAGTGTCCAATCATCTGCTTCTATAGGTGCTCATCAAAAATCTATTGATAAAATCAAGCTTCTGAGAAGAGGTTTTATGGAGATGTTGGCTTCACCTATGTCACTAGAGGAGCTAGTCAAGATTAGGTTTGTAGAAGCCAATACTCATGATGTAGAGGCAGTTCCTAAGGTATATACCTATATACATATAATTTTTAAGTTTATTTTAAGTTCTAAATAAATTTACATCTACAATTATGTAGCTAAATGAAATTAATTTGCTTTTCTTTTTTATTCATGCATGTATTCATGTACTAGGTGGAGATGCAACATATTACTCCTCGTTTGAGTACAAAGTATGTATGCACACGTTCTTCATTGGACTATGTTAGTGGACAGGTGAGTTCTTTAATTTTCATCCAAGTTAACGACATATGCATTACATACATGTTCACTTAAATTCATGTTTGTGTACACATGTATATATTTAATATAATTCTTAATTTTTAATTACACTTAAATGTATATGTATATACATGTTATTGAGGGCTCAACATATTTATCAAAGTAGGATTTGTGCTCGGATGGTTGCTCAACTAGGGCTCAACATGATGACCTAGGGACCATTTAGATGAGATTTTATTTATACATGACCTGAACATTTTATTTATATGACACATATTTATATGAGCTTATGTTTATGTGACATTTTATGCATGTTCACATATATTTTGGATGATATTTATGCACATGTTCACTTATATGTCTAATGAAATTCTATTTATACATGACAAATATTTTATTTATATGACCTGGACATTTTATAGGAACTTATGTTTATGTTTATATGTTTATGCTTAGTTATAGTTATGTTTATGTTCAGTTATATTTAAATCATAGACTGTATACATGTACATGCATATATTCTACTTATGTTTAAATGAACCAATTGAATATGAACTCTTTATTATATTAATTAATTAATTTAGTAGTGGTAATTACTTAATGAAGATGATCTTGAAGTATTTATTAACTCTTTTGAAGTGGTTAGATGTGAAATTTAATGATATTCCCTATACGATCTATATACATAACTTGGACTCATTTAAGAGACAAATTCATTGCGCTAATTAAAATATATAAACAAATCACAAGAAAATGAATAATTTATTACTTATATCTTCATCATTAAAATAGAAACAAATAAAATTACTAGCTCATTGCTTGATATTTTATGTATGCACATGAAAGGAGATCGCACATCATAAAAAAATTGTCATGAAATAGAGTCCATTAGCTTCACCACTAAAAGAGAAACAACTAACACTACTAGCTCATTCATTGATATGTTAATACATAAGGAGTGGTAAGAAATGGATATTAATATGAACTAAAATCATTTCCAAAATTAAATAGGTAAATTTATATTGTTAGGATTCCTAAGGAATATGACACCATATAGGTACAAGTAAAATAATGATTTTAAGTAAATATGAATATCTATCATGAAATGTAACCTTGAAAACCCTTATTATAATTCTTATAATTATAATAATTTCACAACTTGCACAAACTAGTAATTTCATCGATTTTATTTTTATACTTAATTTGAATGTAGGCATATGCATAGGTATCCAAGTTTTAAGTCATATCTAATATGATATAGATCAACCCATTCATTCCTTTAACCAAACAATAGTCCCTTTTACATCATACTATGCCAAACAATGATGAACTCCACATTATTCTTGATAGAGTTCAACAACTATTTCTAAGGCCTAAAACATTATTTGATATATAATGTTAATTAAAAATAGACTGACACGCCACAAATTTTACACAACTAAACATTACACAACCTATGGATTCTTTTTTACACTTTCTCAAAAACAAACAAACATTAGAATTGTTAGTAAAATTAAGCAAACCAAATAGAACATCTCTATGAAATATTTAATCATGCTAGATATGCAAACAAGATGAATAGAACCAAAGAAACTATGTATGTAAGTATATGAAAGAAAGATAAAACTCTATCCCATAGTGGGAGTGGTGCTCCTTTGATGTGGAAAGGATGCCCTTTCCCATCCACTTGATAAACTTCCAAAATGATGAAGATGCAAGTGATGAGTGATGAATGCAAGATGAATGTGCTTATAGTGAAATTGTATATGATTGTGGATGATATTGTTGATATTATTGTGGATGAATTATGGATGATTGTTGATATTATTATGGATGATTTCTTCATAGAGAAGGCGTCTATAAATAGGGTTGAGGGGTTGAAGAATGAAGAGATTGGAAGAATGTTGGACTAAAGAAGAGCCAATGAGAATGGGACACTTGTCTCCATTATAATAGGTGAGGATGGAGCACATTTATTGGAATGTGCATAGTTAATGCATGTAGGTGAAGAGGCGAGGGGGTGTAATAGAAATTAATGCATTTGTAAGATTCCTTAAGGGATTTGTAAGAAGCTTAAATGCCTTTGTTAGAATAATTTATGTCTGGGCAAGAAAGTCAAATAAGTGGAGTTACTTGAGGAATATTCTTAAAGCATATGTTTTTGTGAGGGCAAATAGGGTAATTAGTTAATTAAAAGAATTATTTTCATGTGCTAGTGGTCTAGTTAATTAGGGTTCAGGTTTGACCAAGGTTGAGTCAAAAGCTAGAGAATGGGTAATTAGGATTAGGATTTAATTAATCTAGAATTAATTAACTTGAAGTAATTATGGGATTTGGCATTTGATTTAAATAATTTGGTTTATTAAATTAGATGAGAGGACTTTAGGATTTTAATTAAATATATTGATTTATTTAATCAAAGATAGAAATTAGTGAATTAATCTAATAAGTTATTGTATTTGATTAATAGAAGAATTGAATAAATGCACAATGTCAGAATTATTTGAGTGTCTACATCTTTTACCTCTTTGAAGAAAAATACCAGCTATGTTGGTTCAAAGATTGATGTTTCCAAGATTGAAATTCAAAAATTTATTGATTTTTTTGAATACCCCACTAGTGCCCCAACAGAAAGAAGTGCGTTGGTACACTACCCCATTGAGAGATCAAGTGAAAATTTTGATTTGAGGTTGAGCTCATGACAGATATGCTTTATGGATGTATGGATGGTTATGGTATGATATTCTTAGAAAAAAAGATCTATATGATGATGATGATGATGCAAATGATATGGTTTTAAGATTCTTAGAATAATAAATCTATATTATCCTCAACAACTTGAATGATAATGCAAGTGCGGTGATGAGATGGATGATGCTTCCTATTGTGATGATATGTATGAGTATGAAGGATGAGTATGCTAATGTATTATGAATGTAAGATGGATATGCCACTATTTTGGTGAATGACATGATACCATGTTAGCGTGAAAGAGGATAGAAGAATGGGAGGGATCAACCCTTGAGTCCAAGAAGATGCAAAAATCCAACAAGTCTATGAGTCATTGAGACTTTATTAGATATGATGATGAATGATGATGATGTACTTGTTTATCCAAGGATTGGGAATGTAAAGAGAATATCTTACCTTATGTTTGATAACACATATAGATACAATCCATCAAGGTACAAGCAACCATGATGAAATTGTATCTAGTGAGATGGACTTTGACTCGACAAACATATAGGAGTATTCTTGTTCACACCTAACATACCGAAACCTCACTAGGATGTACTTCAAAAGTTTCAAGCATCTTGGAAAAAAACAAGGTAAATCATAACCTATCAATAAAATAGTCCACAAGCTATCCAAAACTCCCTCCATACACACCTACCAAAGCAAGTATCACCAAGTTATATTACAAGAAAATTCAACAAACATAGAAAATAAAAGATAATGATCAATGCCCCAAATCTTTGTCTCTAAATCATTTTGATTAGACATCAATGAGAGGTTATTGGAATGAGTGAAATAAGAAAAATCATAAGAAAATATCAAGTAAAAAAATAAGCCAATGTTCTTCATACCTCTAGCCAAAGGGATGTGTTTTTCTTAAGATAAGTATCCAAAGTGATTGTCAAAGATAATGCCTATTGTAGGAAGGATGCATCCTAGGACATGTTAGTGGATCGTGGAAATATGATAGGTTGTTTGAAATTACATAGATATAAGGCTTGATTGACATGTTTGATAATTATCAAGAGTTTGATTTCGCATTTAAAATTTTGTTATTTTGATTTTGATTTTATGTTTTAAGTTTACTTTTGCTGATTGTTGTGGTTGTTTAAGTTTGTTTTTCCAAATGATGAAGGTGACGATTGATTTATTATCCATGATTGATTATCAAGGGTGAAGTGAAATTAAATGAATGGATATTTTTGGGTTTTGGGGTGTTTTACGAATGTTTTGATTTTCAAATTTTCAAATATTTTTGGAATTTTTTAGATTTATGAATCTTTTTGGATTTTGTGTTTTGGGGGATCATCAATGATAGTCTTACCTACATTTTATCTCAGAGACAATGTAGTTCATATAACTATGTTTTTGATGTTTTGATGTGATATTATGAATGTTTTAAGGATTTTCATATGATTTGGATATTTTTAGATTTTTCACATGGTTTTGATGATTTAGCTATGGCTGTGTGATATTATCAGTGATCTACTTTGAGATTTTGTTGAAAACCAAGTGAAGGTTGATTGACTTGATTGATTAATTTATGATGATAACATCGTTAAGGATACACAAAAATGCAAGGATTGGGAAGGATATCCCGAGATGAATATGGATTTATTGGATTTAATTGATCAATATTGTGAAGCTTAGTATGGAATGAAAATTATTTAAATGATTTGATGTGAAATTGAAGTACAAATTAGATGTGACTAATATTCATTGTTTGGATTAATTTTTGATGAAAGATAAAGCTTGATAAGCAACATATTCTCATCAAAATATGCCATGGGCTAGTGATTCGTATTTTCTCTCACAAATCCTTTCATCAATTTGATTTTACATGTGCCAATGTTTAGATCATCACATAAGTTGAAAGATATAGATCAAGATTTATTCTTGAAGCAAGATATAAATATTTGCCCCCAATGTCCAACAATGTATGGAATTCCATGGGTGGTGTTAGAACTGAAAAATTTCCACAAGAATTCCTAGGATTTTCCTATTATTTTCCATAAAAAATCCATCAAAACCCTAAGATATTTTATATATTCATGCCTTACATTTTCACTATCTTTCCCATAAAATTCATTAAACTGCCTTTTATACTTTACCCCCATTTATTTTCCTTATATTTCATTACCTTCTCATGAAAATATTAGCTTTACCACAATTCAAAAGGGCCAAAAATGACTTATACCCTTACCGCCGCCTTTATTTTTATTCTATAGGTCTTTACCTCTTTACTGTGGCCTCCCACAAAGGGGCTCGTAGTATAATGGTGGCAGTTATAGATTTTCACCATAGTACTGCCGACGGTCAAGTCTAAGACCACGGTGAATGGGGTAAATGGTCAACAAAGAATTAGTAAGCAACAAGATGGACTAAGGCATGCAGCTTGAAGGTTCACCGTTGTACCGCACATGATCAAACCACAGACCACAGTGACCAAGGTAAATAGGTAGTGGTTAGCGAAACAATTGACGACGGTGGGGAAACGGTAAGGGTAGGAGCCACCACGGTACCACAAGGGGCCATCTTGTAGACCATGGTGACTGTGGTGGATGGCAAAGAGGTCAAAAAAGACAGCTAGCAGCTACACTGTGATACCACGGACAAGCAACACATAGACCGCGGTAAAGTGGTAAGAGGAGATGGACAATGAGCAATGGTCAAACACCGCGATACCACAGGCGGGAAATTCAAAGACCATGGTAGCATGGTAGACATGAAGATAACTATCACAGTGATCAACGATGATAGTGGAGGTTCTTGAAAAGTCAAAATACCATTATACCGTGGGTATGAACAGTGTGACCCGGGTAGAGCGGTAGGGATAAAGAAAGCCACAGGGAATAAAGTAAATGGAGGCGATGGAAATATAAAATCTATAAAGTGAAAAGTAAAACGAAGAACTATTGTAAAAAATATTTAATTTTCTGAGAGCAATATAATTAAATATTTTAATCTCTGTCATAAAATAAAAATGACCATAATCAGAATATCAAGCGGTTGCACAATAAAATAAAGGGTCACGACCTTTTGGAATGTATTGTATAAATACTTGTAAAAAATTGTAAAAAAGGGTAGAAAAAATATATATAGGAGTAGATAGTAGGAAATACAATATTTTTCAGAATGATAACATTCAGGAAGACTATGTTGCATGTATAAATTTTGAAGGATCAATGATGGAACTCTGATTTTGTGGCACAGTTCTGGTATCAATTATTTGTTAAATCAATTAAAAATATTATCAAATTGTCTACAAGGTTGGTGTTTCTTTGTTATTTAAATTGACATATCAAGTATATTCTCATTTTATCAATACACATTTGTTGTATTTGTATGGTGTGATTGGTTGGTTCTTTCAAGTAAAGACTAAATCCTTCAAGTCATTCACAGTAATTTAGAAGCATCATTTGGATCACTAAGAAGAGCTTGGTAATTACAATTCTTGCATGTTTATACAAGTTATAAACTAATATCCATATGCCAAATAATTAGAATCTCTGCCAGATAGAAGTCATTCGTCTAGAGCTTTGATTTGACTCCATTTTACCCAACAAGGCACTGGTCTCCCTTATTTTCATTACATTGGTTTTATTCTTTTCATTTGACATCTCATAATTAAACATTTTAATTCATACCTTGATATTATATATACAATTAGGATCACATCTTTCCACTACCAAATTGCCATTTGTGGATAGTTAGATCAAGTACGAAACATAATTCAAAATATGTGTCATACATAGAAGTGTAACTGCCTAGGTTTAGAAGAGCCTTAAGAGTAGAGGGTTCAACCATATTGGTTGACCTTGTTAGTTGGCCATTTACATAGTGAGAGTGTTTCAACCTCTCATGGTTCATTCAAACCAGTGTTTTTGAGACCCAACAAATTAGTAACTTTGCTAGGAAACTAGAGAGAAGTCCAGTGGTAGACAACGTTTCCATATAAGAGTCATTAAAAGAAAACCATAATTAGAATTTGAAAATCGACTTTGCTGGGTAAAATAGTAAAAATGTTTTCTCACTTTTATAAAAAGTGGGTGGCGACTCTGAATGAATAAAAACATTGAGACTGATACAATAAGATACAAATCAAAAAGGAATCAACCTAGAGTTCAAACCATCATAGTTTCTCACAACATGCAAGGAAGGAGATCTTTTTACAAAGAGGGAGATGGTCTTGATGATAAAGTAAAGTCAAACTACAAAAACAATCAGGGCAAGAAATTATTTAATGACTTGGATAGAGTAACGAAAAACAGCATCACATTTATTGTTGGAAACACATAATTCATATGATACGCTTGCAAACAAAGAGAGCCCATCTAAAGAGCTTCACACCCCTGACGAGAAGAGAAATCCTTCCCATCGAGTAGACCTTGAGAAAGCTGATGAACACATGGTTGAGTTTGAAGCATCAGAAGAAAACCATGAACTTATGACACAAAATGAAGAAGATACATAGTGGGAGAAAATGAGGCAACATGTAGAAAAATTAAGGGTTGAATATGAATAACAACTTCAAGCAATGGAAGAATTAAGAAAGGTGAAATTACACAAAGCTAAAATTAAAACATCAGTGGCTGATTCACCCAAATATACAACCCCACATAAGAGAAACAATATGAAGCCGTCAAATTCCCCTCAAGCCCACTGAAATCAACCCATAAATCAATATAGAAACACAAATGCTCCACCACAACACCAAAATATTCAACCACCTCCTCATCAATAGCATGTACCCCCACAAGGTCCATAATATATGGAAAATAATAACCCACTCTACCAAGATCAACACTTCCAAAATCCCCCCTCCATAATGCACAACCATGATTAGACAACTTGATCTTGCTAGATTTCAAATATACCCTTACCCTTTGGACAAAAATTGGAGGAACTTAGTCCCTAAGTTCACGGGAAGTAATGCGGTTACAGCTGAGGAACATCTGAGAAATTTTAAAGCTATCATTCAAGACTTGGATATGTAGTATGAGGATGTACAAATGAGACTATTTATGATGTCACTGGTTGAGGATGCCAGGGACTGGTTTAACAGTCTACCAACAACATCCATATATTCTATTCAAGTAATTCATGAGCAGTTTCTTGAACAATATGGGAATCAGTGTGCATCATATTTTTCCTTGCGTGAATTAGTGACTCTCCAAAAACATCAGAACAAGTCAACCTTTGATTTTAACCAGAGGTTTGTCAAACAACATAATAAAATACCTCAGGCATCCAAGTTGGTTGATCCTACTGCGATGAGTATCTATTTGAAAGCCTTTAACCCCAAGATAGGATATGAACTGAGAAATAGAGGTCCTAGGAATCTAGCTGAGGCCCAAAAGATAGCCTTAACTATTGAAAATAATAGGAAGCTGCAGGGATTTTTTCTAAAAGGGAAAACCCTAGGGTTTTCCTTTATGCTCCCCCTAATAGACAAGAGAACACATATAGGAATGGAAGACCAAGGCTGCATGACATGCCTTATAATACAAATTGGAAGGATGGGAAGCGGGTAAATGATAGACGGAGAAATAAGGAAACATCGGATCCACTAAAAAGAAAGGGAGCATATATGGTAGATAAGAGTCCATGGTGTTTAGTCTGCTACACATTCCTCTAAACATTGTGTAACAACTCGGTCAATATTGGAAGAAGACACACTGGAAGATGATGGTGGTGAATACCAAAATGTTTACCTAACTTCCCTCACTCTTAACTCTTCAGAGCATGAATATGCATCTTCAGAGGAGGAAGGATATGAGTATGGTGTTGATCACCAAAAATACAATGTTCACATGGCAGAGCAACATGTTTTTTCTGATCATGAAGAAGATGATAATGAGCAAGATCCCCCTGTTGCATCAAGTCAGAGTAATAGATGCAATATAAGAAGACCAAGTGAAGAAGAGATTAAAATATTGACAATTGCAGCAATAGAGGAAGCTAGAAGCAAATGTCGCTTGAGAAACAAAATGGTGAATAGAGATGAGGGTGTCCCAAGAGGGATATTTATCAAAAATAAAAAGGCATTGGATGAGACATCAAAAGGGACTAATAATAAATAACCAAACAAAAAATAATAGAAGGGACCTCCTAAGGAGGAAAGTAAAATTTCTACCATTGAGAAGAAAAAGCCAGATCAAACATCTAAAGGGGAAAAAGAAGGGAAAAAAGGAGAATTCATTGAACCTAAAAGGGCAATCAGAACTGAAGGTACATCCTTTGATTTTATACAAGATTTATCTCAATTGAAAATGTTTGTCCCGTTAATTGAAATGATGAAAGTCAAGGAATATAGGGAAAGAACCATACAATTAATTTCTAATGGAAATCAAAATATAAGCCCTAAAAACAAAGAGGTCCCTAAAATAAATAATAAAAGGAAGGAAGTAAAAATCCCAGAGTCCTGCCTAATAAACACACCGCAAATTGACCCATTCTTCACCACTTTACTCATAAGCGACAAACTAGTAAGAAATTTCATGATAGACTCAGGTGCCTCCATGAATATCATGCCAGTAGGGGTGATGAAGTAACTCAATTTATGGATAGACATGGAAGGAGGTAAATGCTATGCCATGGATAGCAGGCCTGTCCCAGTTGTGGGAATCATGAAGAATGTGGAAGTAAGATTAGCGCCTTCCCCACAAGTTGCATACACTATTGATATAACTTTAATTAACACACCTCCCCAGTTTGGAATGCTTCTATCGAGAGAGTGGACTACAATAGTAGGAGGCAATGTACAATTTGACTTCTCATATGCCACCATACCAGTGAATGGAGAAAAGGTAAAATTATATAGGGAACCTAGAATGAATTAAATTGTTGCATATGCTCCTCAAGAGCCACTTAATTGTTTATGTGATGTTGATTTGGGGAGTTTTAGAGTGGAACTATCTCAACCTAAATTGATAAGGAGAGATCCAATTGATCAAAATATTTTTGAAAATCAACAAGGAATATGGAAAATGTACTTCGATGGAGCCTACAGCCAAGAGGGAAATGGAGTTGGGATAGTTTTTATATCTCCTGATGCTTCAACTGACAAATATTCATTTTTGTTAGCATTTGAATGTATGAACAATGTAGCGGAGTATGAAGCTTTGCTGACTGGATTGAATTTAGCTGTTAAACACAAGATCAAACTCTTAACAGTTTTTGGAGATTCGGAGTTGGTTGTATCTCAGATCAAATCAAAATATGTAGTAGAAAATAAAAGACTAAAATAGTACAGAAATGCAATATCAGATACAATTGAACTATTTGATGCTTTCTCCATTGATTGGGTGGACAGATCAAAAAATGTAATGGCGGACTTCTTGGAAAATGTAGCACTAAAACAAGATGATATCACGTTAGCAGGAGTGTCCCAAGTGGAATTCAAAACTAGACCTGCAGTACCTGACAATTTATATAGTTGTTAGGTTTTCAATGATGACACTGACCTCTTGAAATTCCTTCAATGTATAGACCAGTATGAGGCTCAGGAAATTGATTTCAATGCCTTTGTGGAAGAAATAAATGGAGAACATATAGTATTTTGAAAGAATGTCTTGTAACTTAAAACTAATAAACTTCCCAAGGTGTTAATAGCATTGGAAAGAGTATACGATGGAAGTGATTGATCCCTTATGAAACAGAGACCAGTCAAAATGGAAGATATTGAAGAAATAAACTGAGGAACTGAACTATCACCAAGGAAGGTATATATTGGGAAGAAGATAAGCCCTACTATCTGAAGAATACTGATTTCATTGTTAAGAAATTATAAACATGTGTTCACATGGTCTTATGAGGACCTCAAGGTATATAGGGAGGATTTAGTTCAGCATGAAATTCCATTAAAAGCATATGCAAATCCATTTAGACAGAAACAAAGGCCCATTAATCCCACTCTGGAACCAAAAATGCAGGAAGAATTGACCAATTTTAGAGATGGAGGTATCATCAAACGTGTGAGGCACTCAACATGGGTGTCAAACCTTGTTCCTGTTAGAAAGAAAAATGGAGATACAAGATTGTCCATGGATTTCATAAATCGAAATATATCATCCCTCAAGGCCAACTACCCTTTCCCCAACATGGAAGCTATACTACATAAAGTGACCGGATGTGAGTTGTTATCTATGATGGATGGTTTTTTTGGTTATAACTAGGTTAAGGTTAGAGAATGTGAGCAATACAAAATGGATTTCACAACCACATGGGGAACATATGTCTATGTGAGAATGCCTTTTGGTCTCACAAATGCAGGAGCGACCTTTGAAAGGGCTATGGACTTAGCATTTGTAGATTTGATTAATGATATAATGGTGGCGTATCAAGATGACCTTTCTGCTTACTCAAAAAGGGTTGAAGATCATCTAGAACATCTTGAAATAATATTCATTAAAGCTTTAGAATATGACATTAGTTTGAACCCAAAGAAATGTGATTTTTCTGTTACAGAAGGAAAACTCTTAGAATACATTGTATCAAAAGAGGGAGTTAGGATAGATCTTAAGAGAGTTGATGCTATAGATTAGATTCCTATCCCTAAAAATGTTAAATCCATCCAATCATTCTTTGTCCAGATTAATTTTGTTAGGAGGTTTGTGTCCAACTTTGTTGAAATTGTCAAACCCATATCTAAAATGCTAAAGAAAGGACAAAAAATTGAATGGACCCCAAAAGCATTAGAAGCCTTTATATCCATTAAAAGAGCCATTAAGGAAGCTCCTGTCCTCAAATCTCTTGATCTAACAAAACCTTTCCAAATATTTTCATTTGGTTCCTTGCATACAATAGTTACTAACATGTGACAAAAAAATGAGGATGGTCATGAGAAACCTGTATCTTTCTTTAGTAAATCTTTACAGGGATCAGAGTTGAAGTATGAAATAATGGAAAAACAAGCCTTTGCACTGGTAAAGGCCACAAAAGCCTTTAGACCATATATTTTTGGAGCCAAAGTAATTGCATATGTTCCTCACGCAGCAGTCAAAAACATCTTGACACAATCAGAAGTGACAGGGAAGAGGTGCAAGTGGATTAACAAAATTCAAGAATTTGATATGGAAATAAAAATGACTAAACTGATAAGAGGCCAAGGATTGGCCAGATTAATGGCAGAAAAAAACATTGAGGAAAATCAAATTTGCAATGTACAAGAAGAAGAAAATGCAATTGCAAGTATTGAACATACACCCTGGTACACAAACATCATGCATTACCTTAGGAACACAAAGTGCCCGGAAGGATTCAATGATAACTAGAAAAGAACTTTAAAACTACATGCCTCTAAATATGTATTTATAGAAGGTGATTTATTCTGGAAAAATAGAGATGGAATGTTGTTGTTGCATTTGGATGAGTCACAAGTTGATCATGTTTTGAAAGAAATGCACGAAGGGGTCTATGGAGGGCATTATTCAGCAAAAACAATTGCACATAAAGTCCTCAGGGTAGGTTATTACTAGCCTAAAAATTTTAATGATTCATTCCCATATGTAAGGAAATGTGACGCATGCCAAAATTTCTCAAGGAAAATGAAGTATCAAGGAGCTCTACCACTTAGAGCTATGCAGGTTGAAGCCCCTTTTCATCAGTGGGGGATTGATTTCATTGGGGAAATACAAGAGAAATCGAGTGGAGGACATAGGTGGATACTAGTTGCCACTGATTACTTCACCAAATGGGTGGAGGCAATCCCAACCAGGCAAGCAACAAGTAAAGTTGTAATCAACTTTTTAATGGATAACATTATTACTAGATTCGGTACACCATTGAGAGTGATTATAGATAATGGGATGTGTTTCAGGTCTGATGATTTCAAGGATTTTTGTAGAACATATGGCATTAATGTTTCTTATTCTGCCCCATATCATCCACAAGCCAATGGTCAGGCAAAATCTAGGAACAAGATTCTTTTAAAAATCAGAAAAAGGATGCTCGATAAAAAATAAAAATCTTGGGATTCAAAGATAATATTGGTTATATGGGCTGACATAATTACTATAAAAAAGGTAATTGGAAAATCCCCATATGAATTAGTGTATGGAACAAAAGCTAGGATTCCTTTACAAAATTTATTGCTAGTTTACAAATTTATCCTTCAAGAAGATATAGATGTTCCTAAACCAATGGAGGAGAGAATGTAGAAACTTGCAAAACTTGATGAAATAAGAAGAGTAGCTCAAAACTAGAACATGAAATTGCAAGCACAGATGAAGTATTTTTTTCATAAAAAAGAAAAGGATAGAAAATTTGAAAAGGATGATCTGGTATTGAAGTGGAATGGTAGATGCAAGAGAAGGGAAAGAATGGAAAATTTGAGGCCTTGTGGTTAGGGCCTTTTGTTATTATTGGAAAGAAAAGAGAGGACTCATATTATTTGCAAAATATGAGTGGTGAAGAATAGGAGTTTCTTGTACATGAGCAATTTCTAAAGAAATTTTTCTCTTAAAAAATTACAAAGAATCAAGGGTTGCTAGTGCATGGATAACTATTGAAGAAAAATTCTCATAAAATTTCCACGCACAGTAGTATAGGAAGTAAAGGATATAGGAGATTGATAGTACATGGACAATCCTGGAAATCCTTATTTGATCTTTTTCCATGTACAGTAGTTTAGGATCATTTTCATCTCCACTTACTTTCATTCATAATATTTGGTCTACTCACCCAGAGATCCAGATCCTTGCAATGATCTCACAATCATTCATCCCCAATGGGAGCCATAGTTAGAACTGAAAAATTTCCACAAGAATTCCTAGGATTTTCCTATTAGTTTCCATAAAAAATACATCAAAACCCTGAGATATTTTATTTATTCATACCTTGCATTTTCACTATCTTTCCCATTAAAGTCATTAAACCACATTTTATACTTTACCCCCATTTATTTTCCTTATATTTCATTACCTTCTCATGAAAAAATTAGCTTTATCGCCATTCAAAAGGGCCAAAAATGACTTATACCCTTACCGCCCCCTTTATTTTGATTCTATAGGTCTTTACCACTTTATGATGGCCTCCAACAAAGGGGCTCATAGTATAACGGTGGCGGTTATATACTATCACCATAGTATCACTGACGGTCAAGTCTGAGACCACGATGACTATAGTAAACGGTCAATGAAGGGTCAGTAAGCAGCAAGACGGACTAAGGCATGTAGTCTAAAGGTTCACCATTGTAGCGTGCATGCCCAACCCATAGACCATGATGGCTATGGTAAATAGGTAGCGGTTAGTGAAACAGTCAATGACAGTGAAGAAATGGTAAGGGTAGGAGCCACCGCGGTACCATAGGGGATCATCTTGTAGATTATGGTGACTGCGGTGGAGGGTGAAGTGGTTCGAAAAGACGGCTAGCAGCTACACTGCGATACCATGGACAAGCAACGCATAGGCTGTGGTAAAGCAGTAAGAGGAGATGGACAGTGAGCAACGGTCAAACACCTCGATACCGTGAGTGGGAAAGGCAAAGACTACGATAGCATGGTAGACATGAAGAAAACCATCATGGTGATCAACGATGATAGTGGAGGCCATTGAAAAGTCAAAATACCGCTGTACTGTGAGGTACGAACAATGTGACCACAATAGAGTGGTAAGGGTAAAGAAAGCCATGGGGAATAAAGTAAATAGAGGCAATGGAAATATAAAATCTATAAAGTTAAAAATAATAGGCAGAACTATTGTAAAAAATATTTAGTTTTCCGAGAGGCAATATATTTAAATATTTTAATCTCTGTGATAAAATATAAACAGCCATAATCAGAATATCAAGTGGTTATACAATAAAATAAAGGGTCACAACCTTTGGAATGTATTTTATAAATACTTATCAAAAACTGTAAAAAAGGGTAGAAAAAATATATATAGTGTTGATGGTGTTTTCATGCACTTCACAACACAGGCGATGCATAGGTGCATTACCTCTCTTGAAAGACAATCTTCCACAATCAAATTGCAGAACACTATCCCAAGGTCTCTCAGATTTTAGGTCATGACGATGCTTGGGATAAATCAGTTGTTTGATGTGATTTGCTGGAATCACAAGGTGGACTTATGGATAAGTTACATAGTGGGAAAGTTGGATAAGCAAATGGAATTTTTAAGATGGGAGAGTTGCTGTGCATTTTCTGTAGGTTCAAACAATAGTCTTGAACTCCATTTTATTATTGGATTTAGCTTTATAATGTGCAATGAACCTTGCTTAAGGTTACTTATTAAAAAAAGGAAAAAGGGTAGGGAAGAGAGAAGGTTCTTGGATCTGAAACTATGAATGAACAGTGATCATGGAGGCTGCTACAGTAGACAAACTCCCTAAACTGGGTTTTGCTTGGCCAAGAGGATCCTACAATTACACAAAACTAGTGCAATCTTCTAAGGACTACACATTTTCAGTTTTCATACACACATCATGAACACGCAAGTGAACTAGGTTGCAGCAATCAAATATATAATCTTAGGCTAACTTTCCACAACAACTTGTCATCAACAAGTGCCAAAAGTATGGGCTGGAAATTCATCAAATACTAAAACAACAATTGCCATTATCACTTCCATTCAAGAAACTACAACTAAAACTAACTTGGAAGGTAGAACCATGCACACATAATGAGAAAACTCAAAAGGTAACACCCATAGATCATGCAATGCTACTTTCTATTCCTGCAGAATGTTTTTACAACAACTCTCCAACACTTACAAATGAGGGGAAAACCCCTATTTATAGTTTACCAAATCCCAAATGAATGAATATGATTGAGTTACATTGTGTGGCTCAGATTCATTTACATTAGGGCTTCACCTACCCCACAATATTCAGTAATTTAAAATACATATTTGTCTTTTCCCTGTTCTGTCTTGTAGTGGCCAGTCACTATAGCAGTTTTGTCTTCTAGTTGATTTCCCTTTTACTATAATTAAAATTGACTGAAAGCCACCTTCTCCCGATGGACTTGCAGCATTCTTCATTGGATCAAAGTTGATGATTGACATCAATGGATTGGTTAACCCTAATTCAAGTGGGCAACCCGCAAAGATCATCATCATTTGGTGAAAAGTAGGACAACCCCCCTTGCATTTTGGCATTGACTTCCTTGGCCTAGGCCTTCTTCTGATGCTAGTTCTATTGATGGGCACCACAAGGGGAGGTGGGAATAAAATGAATGGTTATAGGAGCCACGTGTTTTTCCTTGTTCAACTTTCTCAATGGTTTTCTTGACGGAACCACGGTAGGCTTCTTGAAACCTGCATGAATGAAGTGTCGTAAGTGCTTTCATACACAAATGAAGGAAAATGTTAACCAAATTTTGCTAAATCCTTGCTAGATCCATTCATGCATCATCAAAAGATCATAATATTCAATGTGAATTGCCATTAGCAGTTTACTAGAGAGTGTTGGAACATTTCGGGACTGAGAGGTCAGAATGTTGTTTTAGGAATGTTGTTTTGAAAATGGCGAACAGAGCATGGAACTTCGAATGGTATCTCCAGGCTGCAAATTTGGAATTTGAAAGGTCTAGGGATGATAAGATCCAATTTTGGCATCTGGGTCGAAGTACATTTTGGATTAGGAGACCACGGAGGTGGAATCCCGGAAATGGCATTCTGGAGGCAGAACCCTAGAAACGACCATGAAGGGGCTAGGCTCCGGAAGTCAGAATGCCTAAGGCAAACAGACTAAAGAAATGGAAAAATAGAGATGGAATCCTGGAAATGGCATTCCAGAGGCAGAATCTTGGAAACGGCCACGAAGGGGCCAGGCTCCGGAAGCTGGAATGCCTAAGGAAAATGAACGAAAGAAATGGAAAAATGGAGATGGAATCCCAGAAACAGCATTTTGGAGGCGGAATCCCAGAACAGCCGAGGACGGACGAAGTTCCCAGACGTTCCGGAATGAAAATTTTGCAACTTCCCAAAAATTGATGAAACCTTGGCAGTTCAGTTAGGCACCATAAAGACATCCCAAATCAATGGAAAACTTGTCCCCAAAGTCAAAAATGAAGGAAAATGCGAATCAAGCGAGCGAGGAGGCGAAGCCTGAAAAACCCAGGACTTAGCCATTTTTTTTATTTTAGGGGCAAAAATATGGTCATCCAAAAATGAGACTTGGAAGGGCATGTTGACCAACTAGGACACCAAAATGAAGGGCATGCAAAATGAGGTAGAAACAAAACTAGGGGCATGCAAAACAAGGCAAGAGCAAAGCAGCCCGTTGGGAGCTAAAAAAGACGATCCCTACCAACGGTGGGGTGTGTGTACAAAATATGCACAACAAATGGTGACTTGTTGGGAGAAATGCTCTAGAGAATTTTGATGACAAACTAGAATCATGAACCCAGAATCTCTGGTTCCGAACTTCATGCTAGGGAAAACAAGCCAGACACTCAACCAAAGGATCAAAACCACTAGTTAACCAAACCTTCAATATGCTGAAAATATAAGTTTGTGCAATTGCGTTAATTCCCATCCTTCAGTTGTTGTAAGAACAAAAGCTCCATCAAGTTAAGCTACTTAGTTTATTCTAACTCCAAAAGCATCTGAGACATGGCCTCGCTGCCAGTCAAGTGTCCATAGCCCTGATGAGGTTGTCACTGTGATTCTCCCAAACATTGCTCTACTACCGTCCAGGCATCCATAGCCCCGGTAGAGTTGCTCGTATGCCCCTAAAAAGCTGAATTTCTCTTCTTTTGATTTTCAATATTTTTCTTTCTTTGTTTGTTTCTTTTCTCTTTTAAGTTCTTTTATTTCAACCTACAAGCAATGAAGCTCACACTCAGTGCTAAGAATCATAGTGGCGTTGGACTAGAATTTTAGATTTTTCACTTAACTAGACTTCACAAAGGACCTACAGTGACCGTCAGATCCTTAAAATTTGTGAGAGATGTAAGATTCAAGAATACTTTAGAATTAGACTACCCAATGACTTATCCACTTTGAATCAAACATCTAGGTCACTTGATACTAACAAAAGATCTTCACCATCCACTCTAAAACTTGATTAGAGTTTGACAAAGAAATACATAGAACAACCCCAAGAAATAAAAATGGTTGTTGTGTGCACAGATATACCTAGCCAAAAGTAGAGGGACCCCAAGCAAATAAATAGCAAAGCAAGAGAAAACAAAAGCAAACAAGAGAAAATGAGATAGCGAAAGAAAACACCCGAAAGCAAGCAACCTACAACAAACAAACTAACCTAACAAAGGAGGAAAAAAAAATTATTTACAGGAAACCTACACTACTCAAAATGAGTTATGTACAAAGATATTTACAAAGAACTATGTTCAGGTAAGGCAAGCCAACACTCACACCCATTGGATTTTGCATGGCATGCGCAAGCAGACGGGCAATCATTATAGTTCTCAACCATGCAAATTTATCCTTATGTTAAGAGAAAATAAATTCAATATGGCAGCATTCAAATTCTACCCCAACATCATGAAGAATCAACAATTGAGGAGGCTCATTAAACCCATGATTAATCCATAAGAACGTCCATTTTTCCTCATTCCTATAATAAAAATGATAAATGCAGCTATGAAAGTTAATAAGAGCAAGGAAGGATAGAACCTAGATTTCATCACATGGAGGTGGCAGCATTTGACAATCGAGAGCGAGCACCGCATCATCAGTCTTTGCATCAACAACCTCGGGTGGGCATGGTGGAGGGTGCAGCACCTTAAGAATCAAGTTTTCATAAGGCAGGGAGAATGGGGTAGCAAACACTTCTTCCATGTCTTGCATGGGATCAACAATCCCCCTTGGCAGTTCTTCAAAAAGAAGTACTTCATCATATTAATCATTCACAAACTTGGGATCCACTTGATTGTTGTCTTGAAAAGGAAACACCTTGTCCCATCTCCTTTCCCAAGTGTCGAACCTATCTTCAAGATGCTCAATATCATGGGATGATGACATGTACAAATCTGTCTTGTGGCAGCCATTTGAATATGAAGGAGGATCAACAACGATCATGGCAGAAGGACTCCAAGTTGCATCTTGTAGTCGGTCGGGTGCTTCATCTTTGTTGGAGGTTATCTCAGCACCCCCGCCTTTGTCTTCTTTTCTTTTTTGTTGATGTAACTCATCATGACATTCACTCATTTCCCCTTGCTCACTATCGCTATAAATAAAGAAGGAACCCCTCTCCCAATCTAGAAACTCTTGTGCATCACCATTCAAAGGGTCAAGGAGTATGCCCTCATTGTTACCATCTTCTGGGATGTGTTCTTCCTTGACATGAGCATACCTTTGCAGCACAACTCCCAACGGAAAGAATTCATCAATTGATGGCACCTCATCAAGGGGGCCAAAATTTACTATGCAATTTTCCCCCAAAGACTCACCATAAAGCCCATCGTCCATGGTGCACAAATGTTCTTCAAGAGGAAAAAAATCTTGATGACTAGTGGACAACATTCTAGTTTGATCTACTTGATAACTCAAAAGCTCGAGATTGTATTGTTGTACTCCTTCTATGGTTGTCCCAACTTCCTCTTGAGGACTTCCTTCAGCTGAGTTGTCACTTGGCTAGGGCTCTTGGTCCTCATGTTCAATTCTTGAAGTCACTACATGGAGTGGTGTACTTGGCTGCCTTGCTTGTTCTCTGACTTGCTTCGTGGCTTCTTGGCACAGTCGGCATGTGAACTCAAAGTGGGATGAATCATGGAGCCTGCACCGATTTGGCAGTAGCAATACCTCCAAATCCACCTGGTATTTTAGCTCTGACCAATCCTTTGCTAATCTGGAGACGATCTGGTCATCTCTTTCTATTACTCGGTCCTCATCATCACTTTATGTTGTCCCAAGGCTATCAACCTCTTCCTCTTGCTGATTTTCAGCATCTTCATTGGCTGGCCCAACATACACTACTGCAAAATTGATTGACTCATCCTCAACTACCAATGGCTCCTCTTCCTGAGTGGAGGACTGCCCCATACTGGCAAAGGATAGGCTTTCCAACTCCATTCTTAGTGAACCTTCACCAAATCTTTTTGCTGTCCCAAGAAAATCAACTTCTTCCTTTTCATTTTCAGCTTCAACGTTTGATGTCCCAACATCTATTTCTATGGAGCTTCTTGGTCTATCTGCACTGTGTTGTCCTCTAGATGCTGATAGCTTTTCTACCTCATGGGATGACTCATTCTCCTTGATAGTTGGCTTCTCCAACTTGTTCAAATTCCCTTTGACTTGGTGATGATGCTTGCACATGACGAACAAGTAAATTCAGAATGTGGTGCATTGTGAAATCTGCACGAGCTTGACATTAGTACTTTCTCCAATCTTGGTCCATCTTTGCTGCCCAAACATTCTTGGATCAACTCTTCAAATGCCTTGGCTGCCATGGTTGTCAATTCCTCCTCTGGGTCTGCAAGGGCTAAAGGCTAATATATTTTCCAAAAGGGAATCTCTCCTTGCAAGACTCTTTCAATTCTGCTCAAGAAGGTTAGACACTCTAGTTCATTGTGCCTCTGGGTTCCATGAATTATACATTTATCTGCCAATACAAACATGTTGCAATGGCCTCTTCAATCTCCTATTTAAATTTACATATAGCTAAGCGATGTTGATTTGTACATGCTGCTCCATTTCGACTCAGCTTCTTTTTGCCTTCAAAATTTTTTGATTTCAAGTTTCAGCATCAAAAGAGATATACTTATATCGAATTTCTTTTTTGAAAATGCTCTTATCAATTTCCAACTTTCAGCTTTGTAGCCTCAACATGTCAACCCTCCTTCTAACACTAGTTCTGTTGATGGTGTTTTCATGCACTTCACAACACAGGCGATGCATAGGTGCATTACCTCTCTTGAAAGACAATCTTCCACAATCAAAATGTAGAATACTATCCCAAGGTCTCTCGGATGTCAGGTCATGATGATGCTTGGGATAAATCAGTTGTTTGATGTGATTTTCGGGAATCACAAAGTGGACTTACGGATGAGTTACAAAGTGGGAAAGTTGGATCAGCAAATGGAGTTTTTAAGATGGGAGAGTTGCTGTGCATTTTTTGCAGGTTCAAAATGTAGTCTTGAACTTCATTTTATCATTGGATTTAGCTTTATAATGTGCAATGAACCTTGCCTAAGGTTACTTATTAAAAAAAAGGAAAAAGGGCAGGGAAGAGAGAAGGTTCCTGGATCTGAAACTATGAATGAACAGTGATCATGGAGGCTGCTACAGTAGACAAACTCCCTAAACTGGGTTTTGCTTGGCCAAGAGGATCCTATAGTTACACAAACCGAGTGTGATCTTCTAAGGACTACATATTTTCAGTTTGCATACACACATCATGAACATGCAAGTGAACTAGCTTGCAGCAATCAAATAAAGAAGCCTAGGCTAACTCTACACAGCAGCTTGTCATCAACAAGTGCCAAAAATATGGGCTGAAAATTCATCAAATACTAAAACAATAATCACCATTACCACTTCCATTCAAGAAAATATAACTAAATCTAACTTGGAAGGTAGAACCATGCACACATAATGAGAAAACTCAAAAGGTAATACCCATAGATCATGCAATGCTACTTTCTATTGCTGTAAAATGTTTTTACAACTCTCCAACACTTACAAATGAGGGGAAGACCCCTATTTATAGTTCACCAAAGCCCAAAAGAATGGCTATGATTGAGTTACATTGTGTGGCTCAGATTCAATTACATTAGGGCTTCACTTACCCCAAAATATTCAGTAATTTAAAATACATCTTTGTCTTTTCCTTATTTTGTCTTGTAGTGGCCAGTCACTATAGCAGTTTTGTCTTCTAGCTGATTTCCCTTTTACTATAACTGAAACTGACTAAAAGCCACCTTTTCCTAATGGACTTGTAGCATTCTTCATTGGATAAGTTGATGATTGAAATCAATGGATTAGTTGCCCCTGATTCGAGTGGGCAACCCCCAAAGATCATCATCATTTGGTGAAAAGTAGGACAGCCCCCCTTGCATTTTCTCATTGACTTCCTTGGCCTAGGCCTTCTTCTGATTCCAGTTCTATTGATGGAAACCACAAGGGGAGGTGGGCATAAAATGAATGGTGATAGGAGCCACATGTTTTTCCTTATTCAACTTTCTCAATGGGTTTCCTAATGGAACCGCGGTAGGCTTCTTGAAACCTGCATGAATTAAGTGTCGTAAGTGCTTTCATACACAAATTAAGGCAAATGTTAACCAAATCTTGCAAAATCCTTGCTAGATCCATTCATGCATCATCAAAATATCATAATATTCAATGTGAATTGCCATTAATAGTTTATTGGAGAGCGTTGGAATGTTCCGGGACCAAGAGGTCAGAATGTTGTTTTGAAAATGGCGAACAGAGCATGGAACTCCAGATGGTATCTCCAGGCTACAAATTTGGAATTTGAAAGGTCCAGGGAGGATAAGATCCAATTTTGGCATTTGGATCGAAGTTAATTTTGGATTAGGAGAGTACAGAGGTGGAATCCCAGAAATGACATTCCAGAGGCAGAACCCCCGAAACGGCCACGAAGGGGCCGGGCTCTAGAAGCCGGAATGCTTAAGGCAAACAGATGAAAGAAGTGGATAAACGAAGATGAAATCCCAGAAATGACATTCCAAAGGTGGAATCCTAGAAACGGCCATGGAGGGGCAAAGCTCCGGAAGCCGGAATGCCTAAGGAAAATGGACAGAAGAAATGGAAAAACAGAGACGGAATCCCGGAAATGACATTCCGGCGGTGGAATCCCAGAACAGTCGGGGACGGACGAAGTTCCCAGACGTTCCAGAACAAAAATTTTGCAACTTCTTGAAACTTGACGAAACCTTGGCAGTTTACTTAGGCACCATAAAGACATCCCAAATCAATGGGAAACTTGTCCCCAAAGTCAAAAATGAAGGAAAATGCAAATCAAGCGAGCGGGGAGGCAAAGTCCGAAAAACCCAAGAGCCATTTTTTTATTTTAGGGACAAAAATATGGTCAGCCAAAAATGAGACTTGGAAGGGCACATTTACCAACTAGGACACCAAAATGAGGGGCTCACAAAATGAGGCAGCAACAAAATGAGGGGCACGCAAAATGAGGCACGAGCAAAGCAGCCCGCTGTGAGCTAAAAAAGAGGGTCCCTACCAATGGTGGGGTGTGTGTGCAAAATATGCACACCATATAGGAGTAGATAGTAGGAAATAAAATATTTTTTAGAATGATAACATTCACGAAGACTATGTTGCATGTATAATTTTTGAAGGATCAATGAAGGAACTCTAATTTCATGGTGCATTTATGGTATCAATTATTTGTTAAATCAATTGAAAATATTATCAAATTGTCTGCAAGGTTGGTGTTTCTTTGTTATTTAAATTGACATATAAAGTATTTTCTCATTTTATCAATACACATTTGTTGTATTTGTGTGGTGTGATTGGTTGGTTCTTTCAAGTAAAGACTAAATCCTTCAAGTCATTTTAGAAGCATCATTTGGATCACTAAGAAGAGCTTGGTAATTACAATTCCTCCATGTTTATACAAGTTATAAACTAATATCCATATGTCAAATACTTATAATCTCTACCAGATAGAATTCATTCGTCTAAAGCTTTGATTTGACTCCGTTTTACCCAACAAGGCACTGGTCTCCCATATTTTCATTATATTAGTTTTATTCTTTTCATTTGACATCTCATAATTGAACATATTAATTCATACCTTGATATTATATTTACAATTAGGATCACATCTTTCCACTACCAAATTTCCATTTGTGAATAGTTAGATCAAGTAGGAAACATAATTCAAAATCTGTGTCATACATATAGGTGCACCCACCTAGGTTTAGTAGAGCCTTAAGAATAGAGGGTTCAACCATATTGGTTGGCCTTCTTAGTTGTCCATTAACATAGTGAGAGTGTGGCAACCTCTCGTGGTTCATTCAAACCAACATTTTTGAGACCCAATAGGTTGATTCTTGGATAGATGTGTGGAATGTGGATCGATTGATATGGTAAGCATGTAACAAATGCTAAGGATTATTTTGTGATATGATAAAGTGTTTGAACAAAGGATGCTCATTTTGATAATGCTTCATGGCCCAGAGGGTAAGATAAGGTCAATAAAAATGACCCAAGTCAAAAAATTTACCATAAGCAAGTGTAAAGTGTACACCAAAATTTTACAAAGATAAAGTTAATGTAAATAGATGAAAAATGTTTTGATAAATGGTTCATGGATGAATGGATTTATTATGGATAAGATGGGTGGAATATTGGATTTATTATGAATGGGGCAAGATTCTTCCATTTGAATTAGTGCATGTAGATTCTTGATTCTCTACATGATGTTTATTAACTAGGTTTTCATCATGGTACATGTCAAGAGAACCACCATAGTGGTTTTCATTGGAGGGAAATTTTTTATCTTTACTATTTTCATGATTTTTTAATTTTTTTGGTTTTTGTGAAAGATCTATGTGTGCCACAAAGAATGAACAATGGAAACAAGATTCCCCAATGGGCTCCTAGGGTTTTTTTCCGAGGAACTAGTTGAGAAATGGCTCTTTCACACTAGGTACTTGTGTTTTTCATTCAAGACTACAGGTTTGAATAGGTAAGGGGTGTGTGCCTAAGTGCTGCAAAGTAATGAAATGATCTAACTATGAAATTTAAACTAATATAATGAAAATCTGTTGAAAGTACTATGTAAAATGACCTAGAAAATATAAGAAAACTACTACAGAAATGAATAAAACTAAAGAGGTGCACCTGGAAAATGAAATGTGATGCAAAGAGGCTCTGGAACCTTCAAAATTTTCAACTAGTGTTGACTGGGATACTTGTTCCAATCTGGGCAACTTAGTCCTAGATCTGGAAAAAACTTCCCAGAAACCTGTTTCTGCCAAATGGGCATCCAAATCTACAAAAACCTCCGAAATTTATTTTCAGCGAATCGAAGTCACCATTGTTGGTGACTTGGTCCACTTCTAAATTTCTAGAAATCCAAAAGTGGAGATAGAAGCCCCCGATCTATACTTTGGTTCCCGATAGGTATCTTGTTTAGATTATATAGAAAATGGGTTGAAAGAGGTTTCCAAACATCAATTAGGGTTTTTTCGACTTGAGTGACTTTGATGAGTTGACAACACCTTTTTAACACCTTTCTCTTTGAAAAATCTTCATACAAAAACCTGCAAAGCACACATGCAAAGAGGAGAAAAATGGTTAGGGTTAGAGAATGGGGGTTTGCCTTAGTCAAACCCTATTTTGGTAATCAAACCCAAGACAATGAAATGAAATGAAAAGGGAAAGATGATTGAACAACATGAAAATGTAAACACTCACCAAACCCTTGTTGAAGAAGTCTGAAGATATGCAAGTGATTTGCTCCAATTGATGTTGCTTGAAGTGCTTAGTTCTTGAATGCTTGATGCTTGCTTGAGAAGAATGAGAGTAGGAGATGTTGGAGGAGAGATAGGTAAAATGAGGAGAAAATTGTTATTTATACATGTTACATGCCCTAATTGCCTAAAAACAATGCATCACAAGCATACTTTAGGGTTTTGGAGACAAAATATTGCTAGAAATTTGATTTAATTTTTATTTTTATGCCAAATGGGACTAACTATCCCAAGGTAGCAACTTAGTCCACTTATAAAAATTCAAGTGTTTGTCAGGAACTAAAAGGTGTTTAATGTTGATTAACAAGATTGTCTCTCGAAACACACTTAAGTTGGGCCTATAAGTGAATTAAGGGGCCATTTTTTCATAAGAAAGAGTTGATTTAGTGATGAAAATCCTAAGAAAGTGTGAGGGTTCGTTAAAACACCTTACAACACTTTGAAACAAGGCTTGGAAAATTCCTAGAAAAGTGATTAAATGTGCTACAACTCTTCACAACACTTTTTTAAGATCTCACTAGGTTTTTGTTGATTTATAAATGTTGAAGGCCTAATGTGAATATGTTGGCCATATTACAACATTATATCTAAGAAAAATCAGGCCAAAATCCATAAGAAAAGGCCCAAATTGGTGAGAAGTGTCAAGGCTACACTTTTTTATGACACATTTAGCCCCCACTTTAGTGAGCGGATGAACTTACTTCAAATTTACAGTAAAGTAGCCAAGACATGCATATGATGAGGGATCCAAATTTACTCATGCTACTAAGATGAGAGAACTATAACCAAGAGAGATGATGAATCCCACAGGATCAAGGTCCCATGGAAAACCAAATGTTAGTACAAAAAGATCACATAAGGGAGTTATGTGAAAAAGTGAAGAGAGAGGGAAAGTGGGATCAAGCTTGACCATTTGTCCACCTAGTTGTGGATAAGATCTAGGTTGTTTGTCTAAAAGGAATGTACTCACTCTAGGGTGATGAGACTTTCGATTGTTTTCCAGGTGATAGGACCCAAAAGGGTGAGAAACATATGATTGGGATGTAACCATGCACACATGCAGGTGGTTATGGGGAAAGTCATGTCACTAGTTGGGCTTCCTACTTAACAATACCAAAGTTATACCTCATGATAACTTTGATAAGTTACCACAAAAGACAAGGTTTTGCGGTTCATGAGACAAGAAATTTTTTCGTATGCTTAGAACTCATGAACAATTGTAATATGGCACCATATGCATGCAAGTTGTGTTATGCAAGGTGGTCATATACACAAGATGCAAAATGCAATATGTAAAACAAAAAAGAATCTTTAAAGGAGTCTTTCTTAGTTCACGCGAGGTCTTTGACTTAGGGAACATTTTTTCTAATGTTTCCAAGAGGATACCAATCAAAGAATAGTAAATTCATAACTTAGTGGATGGAGTGTGTCTCAACAAGCCACTAAGAGGAATGTAATATGCTTAGATAGATCACTTTCATGAAGAAAATTACACCCAATGTCATCTAGAAAGTGACAAACACATCGTATGAAGTAATAAGGCTATGCTAAGAACCAGGGAAAGAAGAAAAATAAAAAGGAAAAAGGAAATAATGCTAGTGTATGCCCCCACTTTAAAGGAATTGCAAAACACCTTGTTGTGAGAAATTACCCTAAAGTAGAAAAATGAAGAATGCAAGAAGAAAGGAAAAGGACATGTGATCCAACTTGGAAGTCCTTATGCCAAATAATATTTTTCCAAGTAAGGTTGTTTCATGGAAAGGATGGTATTTCACATGCAAGTAAACTTAAGACATGTCATCCACATCCCAAGCTTGCTCTTATATAGTCATGAAAGGTTAATAGCTAGTCAAAAGAGACAATAACAAGTGGCATACAAGGACAAGGATAACAAACCCCTTTCCCCCACTTAGTGTAGGATAAAGGTGAGTTGAATAGGATGAAGTTACATATCAATGAGAGGGATTAGGTTCTTCAAAAAAAGGAAGAGCACCACACTCCATGAGATGTTTAAAGTTTATTGTTTGAAGAAAATGGAGAGAAGGGAGGTAACCCTATTTTTTTCTTGAAAGAGTATGATATGTCAGTTTGCATCATGTCTACATTGCATCCATTTGTAGGAGGGAGATGGTAGCCGATACCATTACATTCTTCCAAGTTAAATGAAGGGGCGGTGTGTTTCTAAGAAGGATTGGGTTATGTACAAGAACACAAATCCATTTTAGTGTTATGTGTTATTCCTTCATGAGGGATGGAAGTTATATAACCCCCATCACCATCATGGGGTAATGTTGTGGATTTAGAATCAAGTTGAGCATATAATACATAGGGTTTTTTTACTTTAGGTTGGGGGATTTAACTCTCCTTTAAAGGGATGCATAAGACCCCAATCGTTACTATAAATTGTATCTAAAAATGAATTGTTTGTGTATGACTCTTTAGACAAAGAGGGTGAGATTTTGGATTTTTTATTGGAAGGAGGTGTAGAATATAACGGCCCCTAATTATCATGAAAGTTTTTTTTGTTCATGAAGGATTAGCATAAACTTGGATAAGTTTTTATCTAGGAATGAAAGGATTAGGGGAATTGGAAATGTTGTGATTAGTTGATTCATAGCTTCATTCATCTAGGTCAACCATGTAAATCTTGTTATTGTACTCAAATTTCATTATATGGTGAAGGGTAGATGGGAATCCTTTCATAACATGAATCCATGGTATCCCTAGGAGAATATTGTATGGGAGGGGTCCTTGCATGATATGTATAGAGGTATGGAACACTATAGGTCTAAACTCAAAAGGTAATGTGATTGTACCTAGTGGTTTCCTATGAACATTATTAAGCTGAATGAGATTTTTCTGTCTATCAAGTTTGTTGAGGAGGTCAATGCTACAAATATTAATTTCTACTCCATTGTCTATGAGATTTTTCTTGACTAAATTTATATTAATGATCACCTTTATCATCAATGGATCATTCTTGTTTTGAATCTCAAGTGAGGTTAATTCATTTTTAGGGAACATGATTTTAGATTGGGTTACTTGCATGGGATGAGAAGAGTATGTGGCATTATTTGATTTTATGTAAGATTGGATCTCCTCTATCTGTATTTATAAAATTTCTTGAAATAAAAATTTGAATGTGGGTGAAAGTTGAATAAGTTGTCACAAAAATATATTAGTAGATTATTTTTAAGGTCCTCAACACTAGGTACTCAATGTTGAGAAAAAGGTAATGGTTTAGGAGTGATGTGTTATCCCTTATATGTTTGAGTCACTAGGTTAAAAATTAGAAGTTGCAAAACATTGTTATGATTAGATTGCATCATAGATTTCAAGAACTTGGTTTTTTGTGTGATTCACTTGTGGGGGGAACTTAGGAAGCTCACCAATTAAAGGAGATCCCACTTATGTTGTCATAACCTCAAGAATCTTATCTTTAATTGTATGATTTATTAGTGAAGGGGATTCTAATGTTACTTGATTATCTACACCTATGGAAGGTGTAGTGTTTAAAGGATATGTATCAATGTTTAGATGTTTTTGCACTAGGATATTCGCCCTAGGAGGAAATGTTTTAGGAGAATGACAAGCCAAATGATCATGACATTCAAAGGTGGGTTCTTCTTGTGTCTCCAAAAAGTGTAGCCTTTGACACTTTTCACTCATTTGGAACCTTTCCTATGGATTTTGGACCTTTTTTAACCTACTTTAACCTCTTTCCAAGCCTTGTGCCAAATTATTGTAAGGTTTTGCAATACATTTTCACACTTTCCTAGGTTTTTCATCACTAAATCAAACCTTTCTTATGACATAATGACCCTTTAATACACTTATAGGTCCACCTTTTAGTGTGTTTCAGATGAAAATCTCGACAAACAATAATAATCACACTTTAATCCCTGAAAACCAATCAAAAATTCCTAGGTGGCTAGGTCTCCACCTTGGGTGGCCTAGTCCGATGTGGCTTAAAATTCAGAATAAACTCAATATTATTTTTAGATTTTATCTCTTAAACCCTGAGCTCAGCCTATGTGGTGTTATTTGAGGGAAATTAGGACATAACTTGTGTAAATAATTTTTTTTCATCTCATTTTAACCCTAATTCATTCTAACAACAAGATTCATCTTCTGAAGCACTCATCTCTCATCCACCATTCTTCTCAAGCAAGCTAGGGTTTATGCATACTAATTCAGCAAGACATTCAAGGGTTGATTTCTACAACAAAACAAGATCATTCATCATGGAAAGGTAATAGGTCCATAGTTTTATGTTTCTTTACATTGTCACTTCATTTGATCTAATGATCTAAAAGGGGTTTGACCAAGACAAACCCCTATACTCTAACAATCATCATTTCCTTCTCTCTCTTTGTGTGTTTGTAGATTTCAGTATCTTGGATGATTGGAAATCATTCAAGAGTGGATTGAATACTTTTTGGAGACACCTCCTTATTTGTTAGGTTAAGAATCTACAAAAAAAGACACCTATAAATTGAGAGTCAAAGTTTCAGATCTGGACACTTGGAGAAGCAAAAAGTGTAGACTCAAACCTCAATATTCTACTTTTAGACTTCTCAAAATGATTAAAGGGACTAGGTCACCACCACCTTACAAAAAAAAATCAGGTTTTATTTGGATTTGAGTACACTTTTCGAAGAAACCAGTTCGGATAGATTTTAAAAAAAAGGACTAGGTTGCCCAAAATTGCGTAAGTGTCCTTGAATTCTACATCAATTTTTATAGGATTCCATTCATTCATTTCATCTCTCTTCAGCCTCCTGGTGCACATCTTCCTTTCCCTTGATTTCTATTAGAGTGTTTAAATTTCTTAGGTCATTTGCATATCATAGTTTGTTTTCCAGCATCTTTTACATTCCAATAGATTGCATTCAATAGTTAGCTTATTTCATTATTTTCCAACATTTATGGAATTCCACACACATCACTCTCAGCCCTTAACCTTCTTTGAATGGAGCTTAAAAATAAAAAGGTGTGAAAGAGAGTTCATTTCTCACTAGCCTCTAGGTGAAAAACCTTAGAGGCTCATTGGGGAATCCTCTTTCCCTAATTCATTTTTGGTTGTTCATTTTGGTGAACCCAACATTATAATTCCCTTTCTTTTTGGTTTAGAGTCCATCATCCTAGGTTTTCATTGCATTACATTTTGCATTAGTGAAAGTGCATAATAGGTTGCATTTTTGCATCATAGAATATTACACATCTCCGAAATTTTACGTTTTCATGTTAGGAATACATCACCCAATATACAAACCACCTGCATCAATCCAAAACATCTTAAAAATCTCAAAAAATCACTAGGAGGACTAGCTCACCACCTTGGGTGACCTAGTCCCTTCAGGCCTCTGAAACTATCCTTTACAAAGCTGAAAACCCTATTTTTATGCTTATGTTTTGTTCAATGTTACCTATCTGTATCAATTGATTGTGTTTATATTACATGTATTTCATTTATTTTATCTTCAATCAGCTCATTTCATGCATTGTACATTTTCAATTTTGCATTTACAACGTTTTATTTTTAGATCATTTTATAGTGTAATCAGTAAATTACCTCCTTTGAAATTTGAAAGCTGCAATTCATTATATGCCTTTACATTTAATTTTAAGTTTACATCACTTTTTATATATTTTAACTGGCATTCATGATACTTGTCGATACCATTAAGCTATTTTCATTTCCTGCATTAATTCCTAGATCATTTACATCAAAATATTTAGAACACAAACACAACACTTTACAAACATCACAAGAACCCACTCACAAATTTAGTGATAGAAATCCCTTTAGTAGTGATGACTTCATCTCTTCTAGCTCATCCAATAAAGCTTTGATCAATGAGGATACAAACATTCATAATCATGATAATCATAATTATTCTTCTCCTGATATCTCTCCCCTTGGTGATGAAGGTATCTTAGTGAAAGAAGACACAACCATTGGAGATCATGATGGTCTTTCTTGTCTTCCTCATCCTCCTTCCCCTTTGCAAAACATCAAATGAAATAATGAAAACATCATTCCCTTACCTAGTCATTATAACTATGACCCTAAAACTTGTTCGTCTTGTATCCCAACTTAATGAAATGAGGATAGGTCAGTGTTAGAATATATACCTATTACAAGTCATGAGAAACTTGACAGTCCCTTCCATAATGCTCCTACCTTTTCGGATAATCTATTTTAAACTCATAGTAGTCATTTCCTTGGGGTATGTGCAGGATCATCATGGAGAAAACAAGCCCTTAAGTGGCAATAAAATTCAAAAAATTGCAGTTAGGTAACATGACATAAAAATTTGAATAAGTTATCTATATTATTTAAAAAATATGTAAGAACATAATCTGTAGAAAATTGAATGTAGTTTCTAAACTACTAGGTTTATTTATTTTTTAAGAAAATCTATTTGGTAAAAATTTGAAATTTCAATGGAGTAGTACTTCAATTTCAGGGAAAAACTAAGAAGTAGGTGTCTGTCTGACCACCCTAAGCATGATAAAATGATAATATTTTTTTATAAGATTTTATATATAGGTAGGGGACTCATGTCCCGATGTGATGCAAATTTTTTTGTAATTTATTTTCAATGAAATAATTAATTATGATTTTTTCATTACAAATTTTATAAAATATAAAAAACTCATATGTTTAACCATCTTAACTTGGTCAAAAATTCATGAAATTCAAATTTTAATTTTTTAATCTTATAGTATGTGAAGCATAGAATGCAACACATCTTTCAGATTCAAAAAATGTGATATTGTTTGAAAGTTATAGATGTTTCAATTAGCCCATCAATTAGGACTTTAGTCGTAATTCAAATAAAAAATGAATAATAATTATTTATTAAATCCAAAGTAAATAATAATTTATATTGGTGGAAAGCTAAGAATCTCCTTTAAAAACCCTTTTCATTTCATCAATTTTGGGTAAAATAAAATTCGTTAGCCACATGGGTCATCATATCTCTTAGATATCGCCACTTTTTGGGCCATCATGATCCTACACATACCCCTTGATGTCTCCCCTACCTATGTTGAATTTAGCTCTACTATTAGGGTAGGTTATATGGAACAAGAGAATGAGACCTTTGATAATCAAACAGAACCCTCCCCTCATTATCCTGCTATTGACCATACCATCATTGATCATTCCCCTATTTGTGACGAAGTCATTTTAGAAGAACATATCCTTGAACGTCATGAATATGAGGCTTGTAGTTCTCCTAAAATCTCTCCTACTAGGGAGGATATCAAGATGCAAGCCAAGGATAATATTGACTCTCCTTCTCAAGGGGATGTTAATACTATTCAACCTCAATTCATCCTTTATTCCCCTTCCACCAAAACCTAAACTTGAATTCACTCTCCACCCACCTCAACATAATGTGTTGTATCAACCAACTCATAATACCATTGCTCATACACAATACACAAGAAATAATACCCACCCACCCCAACCAACCTCCACTTCCTTACCTTCATCCCCTCCTATATTACCTATTGCCCCTTGCTTAAATTCCATCCTCTAGGAGTATGACCTTGTTGACCAACTAAGGAATACCCCTACTAAAATATCTTTATGGGACCTTATTCAAGCCTCCCCTCACTATCACAACGTGATGCAGGAAGCCTTCCAACAAATTCATGTCCCTTATAATGCACAAAAATATGATATAATAGCTATGATTCAATTCTTGAAGGCTAACATTGTTTTCCAACAAAGTCAGCTCCCTCCTTTGGATGTGCAAAAACAAACCAATGCCCTGGTGATCATATCTCAAAACAAATGAATAGCGATCAAGAGAACCATTTTTGATAATGACTCCACTATAAATGAGTGCAATGTAAATATCTTGGATAGGCTCCATATCAATCAGTCAACCATTCAGCCTACCTCCCTATCTATCAGTGGATTTGATAGTAAAGGATAGAAGATGCTTGGTGTAATCACTTTGCCTCTTATAGTTGGAATTCCCACATTAGAAACATTGATCCATGTTATACCACATGATGTTTCCTATAATTTTATCTTAGGCGAGCCATGGATTCATGCAATTAATGGAGTGCCTTCCACTATTCATTGTAAGATTAATTACATCTATAACAACAAATTATACACACTTGAAGCCAACAGTGAGCCCAACGATTGCTGAAACATTGAAAAATCCAAAGAGAATCACTTCAACACCATAACACCAACAACCCAAGTGTAAACCGTACAACATACATACCTTGATGATTATTGGGTTTCCATAGACTTCACAACTCCTTTACTAGAGGACTCCAAGACCAGAACCAAAGAATCAACAAAGGGAAACATACTCTTATCAACACAAGACTTTGCATATCCTTTGAAAAGAATCCACCTCAATAACTTTAGCCACCAATGGAAACAATGAACCCTCACCCTATCCAAAAAAGATAAAAAACATTTATGGAAAATGTTACGAGCTCATGAAGAAAACTTTCTATAGTGGAAAGGGTTGTGGTACTAGCGAACGAGGTATATTCACCCCTATTGAGCCTCTTACACAAATAACAAATCAAGGTCTTCGATTTTCTCCTTTCATAAAAATCATCAGGCCTTCATCCCAAATCACCCTTCTAACCCAACCTTAAAAATTGATCCTTTGAAAGCAACAAAGGACTCTTTTCTTAAAGCCAATGTTCATGTTAGTTCTTAAAAATGTAGGTTTTAACCATAAGATTTTTCCAGGCCCTTACAACATTTTTGGGCAACATACAAGGCCAATGATACCATTAAACCTTCTAATATTTAGGTTCTGATATACCTAGGTGGGTTAACCTATGTGAAACATGCAGATTTAAAACAACTTCCTGCTAAATAGTCTACCCATAATGGTAATTGGGAATGGATAGACAAAATGAATACAACTACACCAATTACACAAATGAAAAGTTTTGAAAATTTTGTTTATAATAAAATGTACACCCTGGGATATGGAAGATCAATGCCTTATGTTACCAATTACATATACACATTCCTCTCTGACACAATTCAAGTTGTTAGACACTTTAAAAGATGAAGTTCTAATGACTGGCATGTTTCTTCATCAGTTTATGAATATCATAAATATTGTTGAAATATCTTCTTACTGAGCTCTCCCTCAACTATCCAAAAGAAACCTCACACACACTATGACTCACTTAAAGGAATTTAACTTTAACTTGCAGACACCAGTAAACGAAATCACACAAAGTGAATAAATGCACTTTGAAGAATTTAAATATACTTGACATTTAAACTCAAATGATCGAGAGACTCAAAATTGGAGAGAACTAAACAAAAAATAACAGTTATAACAAAACAACAATGAAAATCATAAAATAATTTGATCAAGAAATCATCTCCATTGCACTCTTACAAGAAGGTTTTTTACATTATTTTATTCTGAGTTTCCTCTCTAAGAAAAATATCTCATTGTTCTTCGACCAAACCCCTGTGATTGGTTCCTTCTAACAGTTTATACAACAAAATTCAAGAGTCGCGACTCTTCAATTGACTAGTAAAACTATTTAATATTCAATGACAAAAATAAAATATTTGATTAAGTTGCCTTATTGGAAAATCAAATATTTTAAACTATAGATTTGCTTTCAATTATCCTTTAATACTTTATCGCTTCGTGCATTTCACTTTATTTGTTGTTGCGAACTTCCCTTTTTACTTACCACTTCACCACTACTTCTACTTTCCCACCCACGGTTGTGCAATGAGTGGCCTTCACTGTCATCTATGTCATTAGCGCTTTACTGTGGTTAATGTTTATTTCACCGGTGGCTTCATGGTGACTAACCATAACTAGTCCCTCTGCATCTATTCCTTTTCACCGCAGCCACTGTGGTTTGTGCTCTGGCCGCTCATAGTGTGGCGGTAACCGCCACTGCTGCCCGCTAACAATTTACCACACTACCATGGTCTTCATGGTGATTGTCTGCGGTATCACGGTATCCATCTTCCCTACTGCCTTACTGTCATCTACTAGCTATTCACTACACTACCGTAGTCACTGGCCTAATTGTGAATGGTACTACGGTAGCCTCTTGTTTGACTTTCATGCTCATTGTCTTCGCCTCTTCTATTTCCCACCATTTATGTCATTTCCACCATGATACCACAGTCTGTGAGTTGACCTCCTAGGGTATTGTGGTAACTAGTTGCTAGCCGCTAACCATCAACCTCCATCACTTCCCCTTAACTACCATAGTCATTGTGGTCTATGGTTTAACCATGCGTTGTATTGCAGTGACTATCTTCTATTGGCTGCTTCATTTTTCATTGACTGCTGACTGTTTAACATGTCGATTATCTCACCACCACCACGATACCACGGTCAATTAATTGACTGTGTGCAGTGTGGTGGTGATTGTTTCATGCCCACTCCATTAGTTGCTACTTCCATACCGTGGGCCCATTGTGAGAGGTCGTGGTAAGGCAGTAAAATCATGCCAGAAAATAAATATGACCATGGTGAAAAATATAAGTCAACTTTGGAATTTTTTAATGGCGGTAAAGACATTTGAACATTATGGATGAAAAAATTGAATTTGCAAAGAGCTGATAGTGAAATATTAGGAATCAAAATGAGAAAATCATTCAATTTTTTGATGAAAATTTTGGTCCTAACAGTGGCTCTTGTTGGGGATGAGTGATTTGCAAATCACTGCAAGCATCGAGCATACAATTGGGAGGGCAAAGCAAAATATGAATGGTCTAGAAAATGAAGGCAATGGAGGATAAAGGGAATGAAAAAGTGGAGAAGAGGGAAGATGGAAAGAGGAGCATGGAGAATGGAAGGAATAATATCCCTAATCTACTATACATGGAAAGAAAGCAATGCTTTCAAAAAGGGAATTCCTGAAAATGTCCATGTACTAGCAATCCTAGACCCATTAAATTTCCTAAACTACTGTGCATGAGAATAATATTTAAAGAGGGTAAGATAAGAATTGTCCATGCACTGGCAATCCTTAACCCTCTGTTGATCCTCAAGAGAAGAAATGCTTTAGGAACTGCCCATGTACAGGAAACTATTGCTCCTCTCCAGACATATTCTACAAGAAATAGGAGTCTTCACCTCCTTTACCAATTATCACAAAAGGACCCAACCATAAGGCTTCAAACTTATCATGTTTCCCCTTCTCCTGACAGTGAGCATTCCACATCAACACCAAATAATATTCTTCAAACTTTCTCTCCTTGGCCTTTTTATCAAAAAGGTACTTCATTTGTGACTGCATTTTCACAGTCTTCTTCTAAGCCACTCTTCTCACTTCATCAAGCTCTACAAGATGTTCCATTCTTTCCTCCATTGGGTCAAAAATTTCCATATCTTATTGCAAAATAAAGTTATAGACTAGCAAGAGATTTTGTAATGGAATCCTAGCATGTGTCCCATATACCAACTCAAATGGAAATTTTCCAGTTGCCCTTTTCACTATAATCCTATCTTTCCATACAACCAATCTTAACTTCGAATCCCATTCCTTTTTGTTTGTATCCAACATCCTCCTTACTATCTTCAAAAGATTTTTATTACTTCACTCTGCCTGGTTGTTTGCTTGTGGATGGTATGGGATAGAATAGGAAATATTAATGCCATATATTTTACAAAAACCTCTAAACTCATTAGATCTAAAACACATCCCATTATCTATGATCAATCTAACTTGGGTGTCAAATCTGGTTATAACATTCTCCATCAGAAAATTCATCTCTACTTTGCTTGTTGCTTGCCTAGTTGGGACAACCTCTACACACTTAGTAAAATAATTTGTGGCCACTATTATCCTCCTATGTCCTCCACTTGATCTTTCTTGTATATATCCAACAAAATCAACTCCCCATTGGTGAAAAGGTGCTTCTACCTGGGTGATCCCACAATAATGGGTTACACTTTTTGGCCAAACTTGACATTGAAATCAACATTTTTCACCAGATCTTCACTTTTGTATGCCTAAAGAAGCTAAACCATTAATAATTTGAAGATGAAGAAAACTAGTGATTTATGATATTTTGTGTTGAGAATCTAATTATATTTTTAAAATAAATTAACAAATAAATTGTGAATTATTTTATGTAGTTTTTATTAACTTATTTTTTTTACTAAACATCATTTTCAAAAATTGATGCTTACTTTCAACTGCATAACATTTTTTATAGAAAGCATACAATTCTAATTTTATAAATACAGTGTTTTCACACCATTATCTAGTGGATGGATATTTTTTAATAATTTTTTGTTGCATATATATTTTTTAATTAATTTTCTAATTTAGAGTAATTATAATTTGGATATATTATACTTTCAGCTGCATAACTTTTTTTGTATTTATTTGAATTAACTTATTCTTTTTTTGTTGGAATAAGGACATCAATAGCTAGTGTACATGAATTTTTAATAAAAAAATTCTATATTTTCCTATTTTTCTGTATGTGTGAAATAAAAACCTCGATGTTCATTGAAAAACCTACATTCACAAGAAATTTTTTTAAAAATATAATAATAAAATTAAATATATTAAAAATTATAATTTCTGGGAAGCTCATAATAAGGACTACATGTTTACAAAAAAATAATTTTAAATAAAGTAATTTGATCCCCTAAAAGGTAAATCAAAAGTGGTTTTTCATCAGCATTTTGATAGGTGTAAAAGGGACTCCATTATAGGTATGGTTTAAAACTAGCGGCTTTCTATCCAAGGGGGTTTGATATAAGTGGGTTTGATCAAACCCTCTTCAATTAAAACCCTTAAAATGGAACCTTTTTAAGGCTTAAATCATTATATTTTCTAAAAATATGTGATTTCAGCAAAAATCAAGATGTCCCAAAAAGTGTAACCCATTATTTTGGTAGCACCCACTTGCAAAGGTCTATGTGGCAATGCTCCCTAATACTGCAACTTTCCTAAAAATTTCTGACAAGCCTCACACTTCCTTACATACGCAAAGGAATCATTGAATACCCTAGGCTAATAATAACCAGCCCTGAGAATCTTGTGTGTAGTAGTCTTAGCAGAATAATGGCATCCACATATCCCTTCATGCATTTCTCTCAAAACATACTTTTCCTGGGATTCATCTAGACACAACAACAATATACCATCCCTATTTCTCCAAAATAGGTCCCCTTCCAAGAAAACATATTTAGAAGCTTGCAACTTCAAATTTCTCCTTTGATTATCATTCAATCCTTCAGGGCACTTCATGTATTTTAGATAATGCATCACATTTTCATACCATGGAGTATGCTCAATACTTGCTATGACCTCTTCCTTATCTTCTATACTGTAGATTTGGTTTGCCTCAATATTTGTTTCTGCCATCAGCCTAGCCAGGCCTTGACCTCTTACCAATTTGGTAATCTGAATCTCCATATTGAACTCTTGGATCTTATTAATCCATCTACATCTCTTCCCTATCTCTTCTATCTACGCCAGAATATCCTTCACAGGTGCATGTGGGACATAAAAAATTACCTTAGTTCCAACAAGGTAAGGTTTGAAAAACTTTGCTGCTTTAACTAGTGCATAAGCCTAATTTTCCATAATATCATAATTCAATTCTGACCCCTGCAAAGACTATATGAAAAAAGAAACATGCTTCTCATGACCTTCATCATTTTTTTGTAATATAACAACAGCTATGGTGTGAAATGAGGCAAAAGAAAAAATCTGAAATGGTTTAGTAAAATCAAGCGACTTCAAGGTAGGGGCTTCTTTAATAGCTCTCTTTATAGATATGAAGGCATCCATAGCTTTAGCAGTCTAGTCCAACTTCTCTCCCTTTTTCAACATCTTAGATATAGGTTTAATGATCTCAACAAAATTAGACAGAAACTTCCTAACAAAATTAATTTGGCCAAAAAATGATTGGATAGCTTGGATAGTTTTGGGAATGGGAATTTTATCTATGGCATCTACCCTTTCATAAACTATCCTAACCCCATTTTTTGACACAATATGCCCCAAAATTTTACCCTCTGTAACAAAAAAATTACGTTTTTTAGGATTAAGACTAATACCATATTCCAAAGCTTTCATAAAGATCTTCTCCAATTCCCCAACATGATTCTCTACCCTTTTGGAATAAGAAATGAGATCATCTTGATATACCACCATTATAGCATTGATTAGATCTACAAATGCCACATCCATGGCCCTTTGAAAGGTAGCACCTACGTTTGTGAGACCAAATGGCATTCTCATATAGACATACACTCCCCATGGTGAAGTGAATTTTGTCTTGTACTGCTCAGATTCTTTGACTTTGACCTGTATATAACCAGAAAATCCATCCATCATTGACAATAGCTCACACCCTGTTACTCTATGCAGTATTGCCTCCATGTTTGGAAGAGGCTAATTATCTTTTAGGGAAGCCACATTCAAATTTCTGAAATCTACACATAGTCTTATGTCCCCATTTTTCTTCCCGAGCAGAACCAAATTTGAGACCTATATTGAATGCCTAATGGGTTTTATGATACCTCCATCTCTGAGTTTTCCTAGCTCCTCTTGCATCTTAGGTTCCAAAGTTGGGTTGATAGGTCTTTGCTTCTATCTGAATGGATTCGTGTCTGGCTTAAGTGGAATCTCATGCTGAAAAAGATATTCTCTATATGCCTTCAAATCCTTATAAGACCAAGAAAACACGTGCTTTTATTTTCTTAGCAATGTAATCAACTTTCTTCTGATAGTTGGGCTTATTTTATTTCTAATATAAACTTTTCTTGGTGCCAATTTAGTCCCTAAATTTACCTCTGCAATATATTCTTTTTTGACTGGTGTCTATTTCATGAGGGACCGATCATTTCCATCATATACTCTTTCCAATGGTACCAGTCCTTTAGGAATTCTATTAGTCTTATGTTGTAAGACCCTCTTTCCTAATATTGTCTATTTTCCATTCATTTCTTCCACAAAGGCATTGAAATCGATTTCTTGGGCTTCATATTGATCTATACAATGAAGGAAATTTAAAAGATCAATGCCATCATTGAAAACCTACCAACACTATATATTGTTTGGTACAACAGGCATTGTTTTGAACTAAATTTGGGATATTCTTGCTAGCATGATGTCATCTTGTCTCGGTGCTACATTGGCTAGGAAATCTGCCATTATGTTTTTTTATCTACCCACCCAGTCAATGGAGAAAGCATCAAATAGTTCGATTATCCCAGATTGCATTCATGTATTGCTTCAGCCTTTTGTTTTTTGTTACATATTTTGATCTGATCTAAGACACAACCAATTAGAGTCTCCAAAAATAGTTAACAGTTTAATCTTGTGTTTAAAAGCTATGTTCAAACCAGTCAACAAGGCTTCATATTCTACCACATTGTTTGTGCATTCAAATGCTAACAAGAATGAATATTTAAAATTTAAACCATTAGACAATATGAAAACTATCCATCTCCATTACCTTCTTGGTCGCATGCCCCATAAAAGTACATTTTCCACACACCCTACTGATTCCTAGAGACAAGCTTATCAATTGGATGAGTATTCACTAATTTTGGCTGAGAAAATTCTACTCTGAAACTCCAAAAATCCACATCATAGAAGCAATTAAGTTGTTCCTGAGAAACATACTCAACAATCATATTCACCCTTGGTTCTTTATACAATTTTACTTCTTCACCATTAATTGGTATTGTGGCATAAGATAAATCAAACTGCACATTACCTCCAACTGTTATAGTCCATTGTCTTAACAAAATCATTCCAAACTGAGGAGGTGTATCAATCACAGTTATATCAATATTATAGGTGGCCTGTGGGTAAGTTGCCAATTTTACTTCCACATTTTTCATAATCCCCACAACTGGGACATACCTACTATCCATGGCATAACATTTACCACCCTCAATATCTATCCACATACGCAGTTGTTTCATTACCCCTACCGGCATAATATTCATAGAAGCACCTAAATCTATCATGCAATTTCTTATCAATTTACCATTTATGAGTAGGGTGATAAAAAATGGATCAATCTGTGGTGTATTCATCAATGCATCATTTAGGCCAAATTCTGCAACTTTTATCTTTCCTTTCTTATCAGCAATTCCAAGATTCTCTTTTTGTTCAAAGTCTATATTTTGATTCTTCCCACTAGAGATCAATTCAATAGAACTTTCTTTAAATTCTTTAATTTTCATCATTTCAAGTAATGGGACAAACATTTTTACCTAGGATAAAGCTTGCACAAAATCAAAAGATGCACTTTCAGCTCTTATTACCTTCCTTTGTTCTGTTGATTGGCCTTTTTTTCCCTCTTCCTCCCTTTTTGATGTCTGATCCATATTTTGTTTGATCTTGAAGCATTCTATATTCTCTTCTCTAGGGACATACTTTTGTTATTTTTTATCAGGGCGCTCATAATTTTTCTTTTCTGATATTTCATGGGATATCTTCTTATTCCTCAAAAATATTCCTCTTGGAACACCTAAATTTTCATTTACTATTCTATTCCTCAACAAATATTTTATTTTAGCTTGCTCAACTGTAGCAATAGTCAATCTTTTAATTTCATCCTTTGGTGGTCTACTTATTTTCCCTTATTAGGTGTATCTGATGTGGTAGGAGGACCTTGTTCATCATCACTTTCTTCATAATAAAAATAAAATTGTTGCTCTGCCATGTGAACATTATATTTTTGATGATCAACATCATATTCATATCCCCCTTCTTCTGAAGATGAATACCCTTGCTCTGTAGAGTGAATAATATGAGAAGTCAAATAGATATTATTATCTTCTTCATTATTATTCTCTGGGCCATATCCTTTCCTGACACTGATTGAGCTACAACATAATGTTCTGAAGAATGTGGCATGTCACATACTTAACACCAAGTACTATTATCAACCATGTATGTCCCTCTCTTCTTCAAAGGACTAGGTGTCTCTTTATTTCTTGGCCAATTATCCACCATTGGCTTTCCATCTCTCTAATTCATATTATAGGGCATATCATGTAGTTTGGTCCTTTCATTCCTATATGTGCTTTCTTGTTTATTTGGAGGAGCATATTGGGGAACCCTAGGGTTATCCCTCTTGGAAATCATCCCTACAGCCTTCCTATTATTTTCAATAGTAAGTTATATCCTTTGAGCTTCAACCAAATTTCTAGGACCTCTATTCCTAGGCTCATATCCAGTCTTAGGATCAAAATATTTTAAAAAAATGCTCAATGCAGCAGGATCAACCAATTTAGATCCAGGAGGTATCTTATTATGCAATTTAGAAAATGTTTGGTTGATCATAAGATGACTCATTTTGATGCTTTTGGATAGTCACCAATTCGTGCAATGCAAATTCAGGTGCATATTTATTCCTATATTGCTCAATAAATTATTCATAAAACACATGAAAAGAATCAATAGAAGTTGTTGGTAGACTATTAAACCAATCTTTGGTGTCTTCAATTAGTGAAATCATAAACAACCTCATTTTCACATCTTCATACTACATATCCAAATCTTGCAAAAAGGCATTAAAACTCCTCAAATGTTCTTCAGCTACAATTGCACTACTTCATGTGAATTTCGGGACCAAAATTCTCCAACTATTATCCATAGGATAAGGACATATTTGAAATCTAGCCAAGTCAAATTACTTGATCATGGCTGCATATTGTGGAGGAGGATTTTTGTAATACTAATGTTGATACAGTGGATTATTATTTGCCACATATTGCTGACCTTGTGGGGGTACATGTTGCTGATAAGGAGGTGGTTGAACACCTTGATGTTGTGGTGGAGCATTCTGATGTGTATTTGGTTGATTTTGATAGACCTATGGGGATTTTGATGGGCCTGCATTATTGTTGGCCCACCTATGTGGTGGAGCATATTTATGCAAATTAGCCATTTGAGTATTGAACTGAGCTTTCCTTAATTTCAACTCTTCAAGTTCTCTAATTGCTTGGAGCCTCTGCTCATACTCTATTTTTTCTTTCTCAACTTCTTTTCTCTCGTGTTCCAGCCTTGCATTTATTTCATCCCGAGCCATAAGTTCATAATTCTCCTTTGATGCTACTTCATAGCCCAAGTCCATCCTAATTCTCTTCAAGAAATGCCATTTCCTGATCATATTCATGTTGTCTTCTTTCTCTTTGAACTTCACATTCAGCCATGAAATCTTCAACTTTCTTAGGATCTATTTGATAGAAGGGATTCCTCTATTCCTCAGGAGTACAATATTCTCTAGAAGGACTATCTTCATTTTCTAGTGTACCATAAGAGTTGTGTGTCTCCAGTGATGCTTTTAATGTTTTATTTTTGTTTTGATGGTCCCATGTCATCAGTCACCTTCTTACCTTTATCATTCTTCTTTGTCCATTTAATTTTTCTAGTAGGACCATCACCATTTTTGTACAAAGACCTTCTTCCTTACATTTTGAAGCAATTGTGATGTTTTGAACTCTAGGAAGATTCCCTTTTGATATATACTTCAATATATCAGTTCCAATGCAATTTTCCAAAAGTGAGAAAATCTGCAATTCTTTATTCCCAGTAGAGTCAACTACAAAATATTGACTCCATGACAAAGGCCTATTTTAGATTATGGTCCCTAGTAGACTCACCAAACTGTTAGCTCTCAAAAATGCAGGTTTTAACCATAAGAGTTTGCCAGGCCCTTACAACATTTTTGGACAACATACAAGGCCAATTATAACATTAAACCTTCTACTCTTTAGGTTCTACTAGACCTAGGTGGATGAACCTATGTGAAACATGCAAATATAAAATAACTTCCTACCAAATAGTATACCCACAATGGCAATTTGGAATGGATAGAAAAAGTGAATACAACTACACCAATTACACAAATGAAAAGTTTTGAAAATTTTGTTTATAATAAAATCTACATCCTGGGATATGGCAGATCGGTGCCTTATTTCTATTGGGCTATGGAGTCAAAAAATGTTACCAATTACATATATACATTCCTCTCTAACACAATTCAAGTTGTTACACACTTTAATAGATGAAGTTCTAATGACTGGCATGTTTCTTCATCAGTTTATGACTCGCATGAATAGTGTTGAAATATCTTCTTACTTAGCTCTCCCTCAACAATCCAAAAGGAACCTCACAAACACTATGACTCACTTAAAGGAATTTAACTCTGACTTGTAGACACCAGTAAACAAAATCACACAAAGTGAAGAAATGCACTTTGAAGAATTAAAATATACTTGACACTTAAACTCAAATGATCGAGAGACTCGAAATTGGAGAGAACTAAACAAAATTTAAAAGTTATAAGATCACAACAACGAAAATCATAAAATAATTTGGTCAATAAATCATCTCCATTGCACTCTTTCCAGAAGGTTTTTTACATTATTTTATTCCCATTTTCCTCTCTGAGAAAAATATCTCACTGTTCTCTGACTGAACCACTATGACTGGTTCCTTCTAACAATTTATACAAAAAATTTCAAGATTTGTGAATCTTAAATTGACTTGTAAAACCATTTAATATTCCAGGAAAAAAATAAAATATTTGATTAAGTTGTGTTATAGGAAAATAAAATATTTTAAACTATAGCTTTGCTTTAAATTTTCCTTTAATACTTTATCATTTCGTGCATTTCACTTTATTTGCTGTTGTGAACTTTGCTTTATACTTACCTCTTCACCACTACTTTGAATTTCCCACCCGCGGTTGTGTGTTGACTGGCCTTCACTTCCATCTCTATTATTATCACTTTACCACGATGAATGTTTATTCCACTGTGGGCTTCATGGTGACTAAATGTAACTACTCCCTTGTTGTCTACTCCTATCCACTGAAGTCATCGCGGTTTGTGCTCTGGCCAATCATGGTGCAGTAGTAACTGCCATTGCTGCCCGCTAATGGTTTACTGCACTACCACGGTCTTCATGGTGACTATCTGTGGTATCACGGTAGCCATCTTCCCTGCTACCTCACTATCATGTGCTTTCTTTTCACCATGCTACCACAGTCACTATCTTGACTTCCAATGGTACCACGATAGCCACTTGTTTGACTGCCACACTCACTGTCTTCACCTCTTTTGTTTCCCACCGTTTATCTCACCGTCACCATGATACCGCGGTCTATGAGTTGACCCCCTATGGTGTTGCGGTAACCAACTACTAGTAGCTAACCATCAACCTCCATCATTTCCTCTTGACCACAATAGTCACCACGATCTATGGTTTAACGACGCACAGTATTCCGATGATTGTCTTTTGTCAGCCGCTTCATTTGTCATTGACCACTAATCGTTTACTATGCCAATTATCTCACCACCACCACAATACTGCAGTCAATGAATTGATTGCACATGGTGTGGCAGTGACTGTTTCATGCCCACTCCATTAGTTGCTACTGCCATACAGCAGGCCCATTGTGGGAGGCCGCGGTAAGGTGGTAAAACCATGCCAAGAAATAAATATGACCGTGGTGAAAAATATAATTAAAATTTGGAATTTTTGAATGGGGGTAAAGACATTTGAACATTATGGATGAAAAAATTGAATTTTCAAAGAGCGGATTGTGAGATATTAGGAACCAAAATGAAAAAATCATTCGGGTTTTTGATAAAAATTTTGGTCCTAACAGTTAGCTCGCAACCCACTACTAATTTGGATTATACATGCTCCTCTAAATAAGTGTAAAAAATCTCACAATCTATAGTGCCTTGTGTAAGTATGAAATCCTCTACCAAGGAACAAACTTCTTTATTATAGACCAAAAGATCACCTTCTACCCTTGATCAAGAGGGTATCTTGTTGAGACTCCTCCAAGATCACTTGATATCCCTTCCTCCAAGAACTCAAATGAAAATTTCCAACAAAAATTCCTTTTGTGCCGAGCACCGAGTTCATGTTCAATCCTCTACTGAGTGTAAGGCCTTGAGTAGAAAAATTCAACATCTTAAGGATTTTGGTATTATCCCCTATGTGGGGGCACCTTCTTCCTCTAATGGATACTAATTTTCACTCTACCCCTTGCATTCATCCATCCCTTTGGCTCACTCTTGTCCTGCACTAAGTGGGGGCAAGGGGTCTGTCAGCTTTTTCCCTCGTATGTCAATTGTTGTTGTCCCTTTAGAATACTTGCTAACCTTTCAAAAAAATATAAAAGAAAGCTTGGGATGTCGATGACATGTCTTAACTTGAACCGAATGTGACATACTACCCCTTTTTCATGATGTAGCTTATCAGAAACATATGACTTGACATAGGGCTTTCTGGACAAGCTCTCATGTCCTCTCCTTCTTCTACTTTAAAGAAATTTCTCATAGAATTGTGTGTAGAAATTCCTTTAAAGTGGGGGCATACATCACCACTCACATTTCACTGTGTGATTTTTCTTTTCCTTGTGATTCCCTCTCTTGGAAAAATTAGGTACAATGTTGGTCAAGATGAGACATCTGCATTTTTCCTCTTTTGCATAAAAGATGAGTTCTCACCTCATTGTCCATTTGCACTTTTCTCTCTTGGAAAAATTACACATGATGTTCCCTAAGATGAGAAATTGTGTGAAAAAATAAAAATCCCTTTGAACATTCCTTACATCATCATTATAAATTTCATTTCATTTTGTGGTGCCTTATTAAAATTATCAGGAGGTATAACTTGGGTATGGTTTGAGCAGGAAGCCCAAGCAGCATGAATTTCCCCATATCCACCTTTTTGTGTGAGTGCATACCATCATAGTTTATGTTTCTCACCTAATGAGCAACCAAGAGTCTTATCACCCTAGAGTGAGTACACATCTTATTTTTGGACAAACAACCTAGATCATATCCATAACTCGTTGGAAAAATGTTCAATGCTTGATCCAGCCTTTTTACTTTCCCTCTTCTCTCCCCTCTCTAAGTTATTTTCATTGCATGATCATGCATCTCATTTTTCTACAAATCATTAAACCTTGAATGTGTCTTTTGCTTTGATGTTTTATTTACTTAGAATCTCGAATCTTGGGGGCTTGATCGAATTCTTCATCTTTCTCATTCTTTTCCATCTCCATTGGGCTACTTTAGTGTGATTTTTAAGCAAGTTCATCCTCTCACTAAAGTGGGGGCTAAAAGTGTTGCCAAAAAGTGTAGCCTTTGACACTTTTCACTCATTTGGACCTTTGCCTATGGATTTTGGACCTTTTTTAATCTATTTTTACCTCTTTCCAAGCCTTGTGCCAAAGTGTTGAAAGGTGTTGCAATAAATTTCCACACTTTCCTAGGCTTTTCATCACTAAATCAACTATTTCTTATGGCATAATTACACCTTAATACACTTATAGGTCCAAATTTTAGTGTGTTTTGGATGAAAATCCTGACAAACAATAATAATCACACTTTAATCCTTGAAAAAGAATAAAAAATTCATAGGTGGAATAGGTCTCCACCTTGGGTGACCTAGTCCCATGTGGCTTAAAAATCAAAATAAAATTGATATTCTTTCAAGATTTTGTCTCTTAAACCCTAAGGGTGGCCTGTGTGGTGTTATTTTGGGGAAATTGGGGCATAACTTGTATAAATAATGTTTTTTTCCTCTCATTATAACCCTAATTCATTCTAACAACATCATTCATGTTCTCAAGTACTCACCTCTCATCCACCATTCTTCTCAAGTAAGCTAGGGTTTTTGCATACTAAGTCATCAAGACATGTCTCCAAGACATTCAAGGGCTGATTTATGTAGCAACACAAGATCATTAATCATGGAAAGGTAATACCTCCATAATTTCATGTTTCATTACATTATCTCTTCATTTGATTTTATTATCTAAAAGGGGTTTGACCAAGGAAAACCCCTAAATCTAACAATCACCAAATCCTTCTCTCTCTTTGTGTGTTTGTAGATTTAGGTATCTTGCATGCTTGGATATAATTCAAGAGTGAATTGAAGACTTTTTGGAGACACCTCCTTGTTGGTTAGGTTAAGAATCTACACAAAAAGACAAATATAGATCGAGAGTCAAAGTTTGAGATCTAGACACTTGGAGAAGCAGAAAGTGTAGAACGAGACCTCCAAATTCCACTTTCAGACTTCTCGAAAGGTTGAAAAGTACTAGGTAACAATTAGTTGTCACCTAGTCCCAGAATACAAGACTTTTTTGGTTTTATGTGGATCTGAGTACCCTTTTGGCAGAAATAGGTTTCAACAGATTTTCACAGAAAAATGACTAGGTCACCCAAAATGGCATAAGTGTCCTTCTTAGATTTTGCACCAATTTTTCAAATATTGCATACCTTCATTCCATCCCTCTTCAGCCTCTAGGTGCACATATTACTTTCCCTTCATTTCTGTTATACTTTGTTTACATTTCTTTGGTCGCTTGCATTGTGTGTTTTCTAGCATCTTTTACAATCCAATAAATTCCATTCAATAGTTATCTTATTTCATTATTTTCAAAAATTTATGCAATTCCAAATAGATCACATTATGCCCCTAACACCCTTTGAATGAACCCTAGAATGAAAAGGTGTGAAAGAGAGCTCATTTCTCACTAGCTTCAAGGTGAAAAACCTTAGATGCTCATTGGGGAATCCTATTTCCCTAATTAATTTTTGGTGGTTCACTTCGAAAGGGACTCCATTGAAAGTAGGGGAGTGATCATTGGTTGAATTGTATTTTTTAATAAGGATTTCCCTAGGAGAAGGGGGAAAACTAAGATACTCATGACTTTTATCGATTGTATTTTCTATCAGAAAAGTATCATCTTCACAACTACGAGAGATACTAGAAGAAGGAAAAATTTTATTGTCATGATCCCTTATGGTTGTGTTGTATGATTCGGTAAGATAGGTAAGAGGAGAGAAAAAACTATGATTCTCTTAATTCTCATTGATTGGTTATGCAAACATCAAAATATCTTCTTCACCCATAGGAGAGATATTAGGAGAAGAACTAATAAGATCATTAGGAATGTCCAAGGTTGTATCTTCTTTCACTAAAACACTCTCATAGGGAGAGGATAATAAATATTTATTACCATATCAAGGTATATCATACACTAACATTGTTTGAGAAAAAATAAAAATCACTAGTAACCATGGCATGGATAGTTTCAATAATATAAACAATATATATACAAAGATGCAAAATATTTTTATCCAATGTATCCTAAGTTTTAAGAATGTAAACTATGCATATGAAAGAATGAAAATCACTTTTATTATACTTAAGAAATTTTTTATGAATATAAAAATTGTATAATTAAAATTGAAAAATACTTTTATCAATGTTATGCACAATGTTAAAAACGTAAACATCGTCAGATCTAAGAATAAAGTGATTTCAAGAGTGACCACCCTAAATTGATGATTTTGAGCTAGAATTATAAAACCTATGTTCTCAAAACTTTCCAGACTTATAGTATATGGTACTAGGAGGTCTAGGAAGCACAAAATGAGGTTTTTGATTTTGTATCAGATAGTAAAAAATGTGAACAAGGCCTAGTCGCCTAGAATGGAAAATTAGTCCCAATATGGATTTTTTTCCAAAAAAACTATTTTTTTGATTAATTTTGATGTGTTTCAAGCTATATGATGTAGTCCTAAGATGAAAATGTAGAATTTTATAAGTTTTCAATGAAAACATATGCAAAATTGCAAGGTATATGATCTTTTCCTTAATCTAATTATAAAAGCTCTAGAATGAAAAAAAATGAAAAACCCTAATGCAATGTGAATGAAATCCTTTCCTAGGATGAAAAATCAAAAGTTGAGAAGTTTTCTAAGGATGAGTTCACCAAAATGTACCACCAAAACTGAACTAGGGAAAGAGGATTTCCCAGTGGGCTCCTAGGGTTTTTCACCTAAGAACTAGTTGAGAAATAACTCTTTCGCACTAAGTATTCTTGTTGCTCATTCAAGGCTATGGGTTTGAATAAGTAGGGTGTGTGTGCCTAAGTGCTAAAAATTAATGAAATTATCCAACTATGGAATGTAAACTAATAGAATGCAAATGTGTTGAAAGTACTATGTAAAATGACTTAAGAAATGTAAACAAACTACTATAGAAATGAATAAAGCTAAAGAGGTGGACCTAGAAAATGAAATGTGATCTAGAGAGGCTTTGGAACCTTCAAAAAAAATTATTGATGTTTACTAGGATACTTGTGCCAATTTGGGTGACTTAGGCCTAGATCTGGAAAAACTGCTAGAAACCCGTTTTTGCCAAATGGGTGTCAAAATCTACAAAAACCTCTGAGAAATAGGTTCAATGGGACTATGTATCCATTTTTTGTGACTTGATTCACTTCTGAATTTATGTAAATCCCAAGGTGGAGATGGAAGCCCTCGTATGCATTTTGGTTCCTGATAGCTGTTTGGTTCTAGAAAATGGGTTGAAAGAGGTCTCCAACCTTCAATTAGGGATTTATTGACTTGAGTTAATTTGATGAGTTGAAGACGCCTTTTTAACACCTTTCTCTTTGACAAATCTTCATACAAAACCTTGCAAAGCAAACATGCAAAGAGGAGAAAAAGGGCTAGGGTTAGAGAATGGGGGTTTTCCTTAGTCAAACACCATTTTGGTCATCAAAACCAAGATGATGAAATTAAATGAAAAGAAAAATATTATTGATCAACATGCAAATGTAAAAACTCACCGAAACCTTGTTGAAGAAGTCTTAGGATATGCAAGTGATCAACTCCAATGGATGTTGCTTGAAGTGCTTAGTGCTTGAATCCTTGACACTTGCTTTAGAATAGTGAGAGTAGGAGATGTTGGGGGGGGAGAAGTAAAATGAGGAGAAAAACCCTTATTTATACATGTTATGCCCTAAGTCCCTAAAAATAACACATCATAGGCCGACCTTAGGGGTTTGGAGATAAAATCTAGCTAGAAATTTAAGTTAATTTTAATTTTTATGCCAGATATGACTAAGTCACCCAAGATGGCGACTTAGTCCACTTGGAAAAATTCAAGTGGTTGTCAAGAATTAGAAGGTATTTAATGTTGATTAACAAGATTTTCTCCCAAAACACACTTAATTCAAGCCTATGAGTGCATTAATGAGCCATTTATTAACGAAGGGTTGATTTAGTGATGATAGGCCTAGGAAATTTTGGCGGTTTTTTAAAATACCTTACAACACTTTGAAATGAGGCTTGGAAAAGGGTTATTCAGATGAAATACTTTGGAAAATTCCTATAAAAGTGAGGAAATCTGCTACAACACTTCAGAACACTTGTTTAAGACATCATTAGGTTTTTGTTGATTTGCAAGAGTTCAAGGCCTAATGTGAATGTATTGGCATTACAACATTAGATCTAAGAAAAATCAGTTTAAAATCCATAGGAAAATTCCCAAATGAGTGAAAAGTGTCAAAGCTACACTTTTTTGTGACACACTATGTTCATGCTAAACCACCTGGTGGTATTGATCTAGACGCTTCTATCATAGTGTGTCATAGATATCCTCCTTGAATAATTTTCTTCACCAATATATGTGCACTTGAATACAAATTTTGATATTCTTCATCTAGTTTGTTGATACAAGAGTTAACTTTTTCTTTGTGCATACATCATGATACATTTCCTTCTGAATCGTTATGATGAAGGGTGGATACCAGTGCATGGTTAATGTGATAATTAGATAACATGCATGGAGGAGTGGATGGTGTTGTGTGTTTAATAATAGTAGATGGATTGGGCGATATTTTGAAACCTTTGACTCTCCAAACTTGGGAAGATGAGAAATGATGGGTGGATACGGATGCATGTGTGGAATTAGGACCAACTTCTTGATATACTTTATACGTTGCTTGAGAAGATTTCTTTTACATTTTTGGTCATCTTTGATATCCATAATTTTCCCTTTTTGATTTTCCCCCATAGTTTCTTTGACTAATGGAGTTTGATAGGGATGATCTATCTTTTTAGTTTTTTGTATCCATGTGTATTTGATTTGTCCATTATTATTCACAACTTCTTTTTCTTTGACAATTTTCTTTGTTATTTGATTCAAATATTTCTTTCTATGTTGGTCCCAATTCATGGATGGGGTGACGGGTGGATGAAGATTCATGACACGATTGGTCATAGTATTAGCATTGGTTTCATCATAAGAATTCTTCATGCTCACTATGCTGAAATTTTCTTGAGATGAAGTTGCCTCTAGTATTATGGAAGTAGTACCTTCTTGCTTTGATTTTGCATGTTTCAATATTTCTTTTTTAGCAAACATTCTCTAATAAATGACCACTAAAAATGATGTTATTTGAGTTTGTTGCTCTATTATCTTTGGAATAACTTGTTTGGTTTGACCTATTTCCATGAGTGGATAATGTTCTATATCTTCATAGATGCTGTCCTAAATTTTAATTTGGGATATATCAGATCCTGATGTTGATAACTCAGCCTTAGTACACAAATTAATAACCTATTATTCTTGTGTAATAATTTCAAGAGTGGAGGAATCTTGTTCTAAATGAATGTCATTTGTGTGTCCATACAAAGAAAGCATATCATGGGTAGAGGGAGGAGTATGTGCTATATGGATATGACAATCATTTGTGACATATTTTCTAGACCAAGGAGAGTGTCCATTAGATCATTGTAGCATCTTGGAGATACACATTCTTCATCTTGATTAATTTTTAAAAAAAAATTGATGTGCTTTCAATTAGGTTCTTGACATGGGTCAATTTCAAAGGATGGATTTCTTATAAAGGGTTCCTAGATATCTTAATTAGGCATGGGAAGTGACTCAATATCCTCTTGATCTTTGAGTAGATTTTGATCAAGTGTTGAGTGGAGGATTTCTTCAGTATTCGAAACCATGAGATCAAAGGATGTCAATATGTCTTCGAAAGGACCATTGCAATACTTTGGTGAAATATATTAATCATGGTTCAGAATAAATTCTTGTGATATGTATTCTAACTCATTAGGTGATGTAGAGATATTTTCAACATGATCATTGGTGGATTGATCATGGATTATGTCAATAGAATCAAATAGTGTTAACACATCTTGAAATAGATTGTTTTTTGGATTTTTTTGAGGGGTTTTGATAATGATTAAAAAGTGATTCTTGATGTATGATTATTTGATCATTGGATGTAAAGGTAGAAATATCTTCAAATTACTCATTGATGGATATATCTTAATCATTATTTTCAAAAATTACGGTGGAGAGATTGTCACTGCTATCATAGGGAACTTTGAATCTCGATCATTGTCCTCAACAATTATTTTTCCTTAATCAAGAAGGTCTTGGATGAAATTTTTGATTCGAATACAATTTGACGTTTTATGAAATTTATCTATATGATAATCATAATAAGATCTACCTTTATTTCAAGGTAAGTTTAAGATAGAGTTGAAAGCACTTACTTTTGGAAAAGTGACGAGTTTTTCAGTAACTAGCTATTTTAATGGTGATTCAATTGGATCTCCCAAAGGAGTATATTCACATTTTTTACATTGTGATATTTTTAATCATTTAAATTGACCTTGTGGTGATTGATTTTGGATATTTAGTGATTGGTCTCATTGTTGATATTGTTTATTGTGATATACAGCTTCTTGACATTGAGGATATTCTTCTTGATGAGGTTGTGGAGATAGCTCAATGTTTTGATGGCATGGTTTAACCCAAGGGGACTTTGTAGATTTTGGGGTGGATATGTCTCTTTGCACAATGAATCAACTATTTTGGTAAGTGAATCAATTTGATGTCAAAAACTTTGATCTTGATTTTTATTTTGACACCCTTGATATAGTTGATTTGGTTGTTGGTCAAGAATACTTGGATCATATACTTGTGGTATTTGTATGGGATCATGCACAAATTGATATTGGAAAATGTTCTAATTTGGGGTGATGTTTATATTTTTCATTATAGGTTGAAATTGAGAATTGTTTTGGTTGGGAATAATATTCTTTGTTTTAGATAGCCTTGATTTCACATGGTTTTACCTTGACTTGGATCAATACATTGATTTGTTATCATATTTCTTTGACTTTGAACAATATTGGTATGATTCACAAACATATTCATCCCATAGTTACCAAGTGTGGATTGGATATTTTCATGTTTGGTAAGCTTGTATTTGGTATATTCACATTTGGCATGTGTAGACACAACAAAATATACAAGTTGATCCTACACACCTTATCTTGCACTCACTAACATTGTTTCCACCTAAATCATCCCCTTATTAATCAATTTAAGTAAATAATATTTATTTGATTAAATACATCATTTTTCCTCTCTTAATTAAATAAATAAAATCTATTTGATTAAGTCATTCTTCCCTGTTGATTAAATTAATCAGTTTGATGTAATTAACCTTATATCTATATTTAATTAAATAATTTATTTTATTTAATTAAATCTCTAAAGTCATCCTATTAAACTGAATAAATTAAGCCTTATTTAATTTAATCTAACATCACTCTCTCTAATTAAATAAATCAATCTTTATTTAATTAAATCTTAAATCACTATTCCTCTCAACTTTGATTTATTTAAATCTTAAAATCTAAGTCAAAATTGTCAAATCATCTAATATCTACCTAAATTAATCAAATCATGATTAATTGTGAGTCTAATAACTCCAATCCTCTATATTATGCAACTTGCACAATAAATCAATTTAATTGATTTATTAATTCATCAACTTCCATTCAAAAGGGCATCTTTTGTGGAATATTCTTCCAATTCATAAATCCCTCCAAAAGGGATGGATACTTCCAACAAGGCATTTAATGCCTCTTAGATGTCCTTAGCCTTGAGACAAGTGACATTAACTCCATTTCCCTTCCCTCTAAACATCTCATTTCACTAAATTCAAATTTGAATCTCATAGAATCTATCATGCACATTGACCAAAATGTGCTCATTCCTCCTCCAATCACACGTGGACAAGTGGCCTTCTCTCATTGGCTGGTATTTTGTCCCACATTCACCCAAATCCTTCGATCTTTCATTATTGAAATCTATAAATAGAGGCCTCCTCTATTGAAATATCATCCAAAATTTGAGTAAAATTACTATATTCAACTTTATCCTCAAGCACATCCATTTCCATCCATTTCATCAAGATCTTACCTAGGTTATGCAGGTTTTGCATCATGGAGCTTGATTGAATCTGTGTGAAAGTCGATCAGTCATCAAAATTGCATCATAGGATTTGGGAAAGGGCCAATTTGTACCCATAATTGGCACCAATTAGGATTTCATTTATCTTCCATGTTTTGTTCTTTAGTTTCCTATTATTGAGCATTGTTAATGAATTTCATGGGGAATCTTGATTCTCCCTTGCATCTGAACCTAACTATGTGTTTGTTTCATGTGTTTGTGCAAGTGTAGGATTCGGGTTCACATCATGTATTTATTTGGTGGCATAATGTTGTTGTGTTGAATACTCATGCATTGATCATTTGGTTGATAGATATTTAGGTTTTGACTTTGATTTAAATATACCATGGGGAAAGGTGTTCCAAAATTTAGATTGGGCATACTAACATTTTTTTTATAATTGAGGTTTGTAGGAGATAATGATCCCATGTATGGATTTTAGGAGATAAATGATTTTTTTCACTAAACAATTTGGTTCTTAGTTTGAATACTTGAGGACATGGCACCTTGTGAGCATCCAGTAAGCTACTAAAGGATTTAATCAATCCTACTAGGGGCTCTTATAATTTTTATGGTAGTACCCCATTCTGAATGACAATTTACGGATAAGGCCTACATACCATGAGGACATGACAGTTTAGTCTTATACATTTATATACTAGCTTGAGTGGACAACTAGTTGGAGTTGATTTCTAGTTCACCTTTAAGATGTGTCTCTAAGGTAGGACCCTCTAAAGGTGAAAAAAAGTGAGGGAGAATACTTGTAGTTCGATCACCGAATTCACATAAAGTGTAAGGAGGGAACATACAATTTATTTTCCTCACACTATCATGGGGGTTCAAATTTTAGATTCAAATTAAAATGTGTGATTGATTTTAGAAAACCAATGTTAATGGAATTATTTTGATTCTCAAGATTTTTGAGTGCCACAAAATAAATGAATACACATTCAACTGACAAGGATTGCAAAAAATCACAAAAAAAGAAAAGCACAAGTTCTTTTGGAGCCCCAAAGTAATGATGAGTTCATTTTAAGCACCAAAAACTAAGTGTGAGCATAAAACCTACATAGACTAAGAAAAGATCAACAAAACAATTTCAAAAATGTTAGTAAGACAAACCTAATGCTTGCTATGAGATTCTTCAACTTATTTAAGAGAAAAGATGAAATACACAAGGAAACAACACAAATGAAGCCCTTTTCCCAATCCCTTGATAAGATTGATGAGTTCTATGAGATTATGGATGCAAAATTCCAATAACCTTGTTATGGATGATGAAATTCTTTTCTAAATAGGATGACAATATGGATGATTGTAGATAATGAGCTTGGATAAAATTGTGTCCTCAAAAATGCCTAAGATTGTGGATCGTAACCTTGCATGAGATTGTGGATCTGAATACAATACATAAGGCCTCTATTTATAATGAAGAAAGTTTGAAGAATGAAGAATAGGATGAATGTGGGATTAAGATTTCAACCAATGGAATTATGCCACTTGTCAACATGCTAATGAAGTAGGGTGGAGCACATTTTGAACAATGTGAATGTTAAATGCATGTAGGTGAAATTTGAATTTGAAGAGGTGACTTGTGAAAGAGGTGATGTAAGAAAAATTAATTCCATGTTGGATAAAGGAGAGGACATGTAAGAGACTTAAATGCCAAGTTGGAGGACAAAAGTCCTTTGGGAGGGAGAATTCAAATAAGTGGAATATTTCCACGAATATGCCATAATTGAATGAAAGTAGGGTATTAATAAATCAAATAAATTGATTTACATGTGCAACTTGCAAAAGCTAGATGAATGGAGGATTAGTGTTACGAGTTAATTAAGATTAATTAACTTAGATGAAGTTAGTTCATTAGACATTTGATTTAGATATTTAAGTTTACTTAACTCAAATGAGAGGATATTTGAGATATAAGTATTTTAATTCAATAAAATGATATATTCAATTAAAAGAGATGACATTATCATTCAATTAAATAAAGTGTATTTATTTAATTAAAAGAAGACATTAGGATTTAATTAAATAAAGTTGATTTATTTAATTAAAATAGAAAAATTAGTATTTAATTAAAAGATGCAAATGATGAAATAATCTAATAAGGTTCATTATCTAATTTTAAGTGGAATTTTGATGAATTTAATTAAATAAATATTATTCAATAAAATGGTTAGTAGAGAAATGATTAATAAAGAATCTGTGTTAGTGAATCAAGATCGATTGTATAATGTCAATCAGGATATTTCGAGTGTGTATATTTTTCTCCTCTTTGAAGCAATCTACCTGCTACATTGGTTCAAAGAATAACCTTGTTGAGATCAAAGATTTTTTTTAACTTCTTTCGGATGCCCCACTATTGCCCTAGCGAAAAGAAGTACGTTGGTACACTACCCCCTTGAGAGATCGGGCGAAAAGTTCAATTTGAAGGTTGATCTCGCGAAAAGGAGGTTCAAGATGTATGTATGGGTGGTTATGATGATGAGGAAAATGAGATGGATTAAGATGTTGAGAATAAAAAATCTATATTAGCCTAAACATCTTAAATGATGATGTAGTGCATGTGAGATGGATGATGTTACTTATTATGATGATATGTATGAATATGCAGGATGTAGACGGTTTTTGGATGACATGATATCATGATAGTGTGAAAGAGAATAGAAGAAATAAGATGAAAAGGATCCAACAATTCTATGATCTGTCTAGACTTTATTATAGATGATGATGAATGATGATGTTTCGCTTATCAAGAATTGGGATTTTTAAAGGGCTTTCTTACCATATGCTTGATAACACAACTAGGCATGATGCATGAAGGTATAAAGAACCAATATGGCATTGTACCTAGTTTGATGGAATTCGACTCAACAATCAGATAGGAGTATCCTTGTTCACACTTGGCATATGAAACCTTATTTAAAATTTAGTTCATATATTTCAAATGTCACAGACAAAATCATAGAAAGGAAAGCCTTCCTATGTGGTAAACAAGACACCTAAAACACCTTCCCTACAAATGAAGCAAAGCATGTATGATCAAAGTTATATTACAAGAACATCCAACATGCACAATAGATGAAAGATAATGATCAATGCCCCATTCCTTTCTCTCTAAATAATCTTGATTAAACATCATCGAGAGGTTGTTCGAATGAGCGCAATAAGATAAATCAAAATAAAAGATCAAGTACGCAAACAAGTCAATGTTCTTCATACCAATATCCCAAAGGGATATGTTTTGAGGATAAGAATCCAAATTAATTTTTCCACAAGATAATGCCCATTGTAGGAAGGATGCATCCTAGGACATGTTAGTGGATGGTGGCAAGTTTTTTTGTTTAGGATAAGTATCCAAAGTATTTTTCCAATAGATAAAGCCCATTGTAGGAAGGATACATCTTAAGACATGTTAATGGGTTGTGGAAAGTTGATAGGTTGTTTGAAAATTTCATTGATATAAGGTTGATTGAAATGTTTGTGAATGATCAAGAATTCGATTTTGAATTTAAAATTTTGTTGTTTTGATTTTGATTTGCGTTTGAAATTTTATTTTGCTGATTGTTGTGATTGTTTCTATTTGCTTTACTAAAGGATGAAGTTGATGATTGATTTATTATGGATGAGATTGTTGTAGGTGAAAGAAAAATGAGACAGATGGATTTTTTCAATTATTTGGATGTCTTTTGATGTTTTTGACATGTTATGAGGTTGTTTTTGGTTTTTCACGATGTTTTACAAATGTTTTGATTTTCAAATTTTCTAATGTTTTTTTTGTTTTATGAAATTTTATGATTTTTTTTGGATTTTAGATCTCAAGATTCGATCGAGAATTAGCCTTCCCTATGTTTAAGCTCAAATATTACATAGTTCAGATAACCATATTTTTTATGTTTTCTAAATTTTTGATATGTTTCGGGATTTGACATGTTTTGGATGTTTTTGGATTTTTGCATGATTTTGACGATTTAGATATGGATATATGATGATATTAGTGCTCTACTTTTGAGATTTTTATTGAAAACCAAGCTAGGGTTGATTTATTAGATTGATGGATTGATGATGATAACATTTTTGAGGATACACAACAATACAAGGATGGTGTTAAGAAACACGAGGATTGGGAAGAACATTTTGAGATGATGATGGAAGGATTAGATTTGATTGATCAATATTTTGAAGCTTGGTTTGGAACACAATTGTTTGAATGATTTGATCAAATGTTGAAGTACAAATTAGATGTAACTAATCTTGATTGTTTGGATCGATGTTTGATGAAAGATAAAGATCAATAAAGAATATATTCTTGTCAAAATATGCCATGGGTTTGTGGTTTAGATTTTTTTCTCACAAATTCTTTGACCAATTTGATTTCATGTTTGTCAATGTTTGGATCACCGCATAAGTTGGAAGATATAGATCAAGATTTATTTCCAAAGATAAATGTAAATATATGCCCCTAGTGTCTAGAAATGAATGGAATGTCATGGGTGGATGCTTGGATAGGTGTGTGGATAGATGGATATGATAAGAAAGAAAAGGATTTCAAGGATTTTATTGTGACAAGATAAGGTGTTCAAACAAAGGATGGTCAGTTGGATAATTCTTCAAGGCTTAGATAACATTGGGTAGGATATGATCAATGAAAAAGATGCTTGTCAAGAAGTCTACCATAAGCAAGTGTAAATTGTGCACCTAAATTTGTCAAGATATAGATAATTTGGAAGATGGATGGAGATTAATGAAATTGGATTGGATAAATGGTTTTTGGATGAATACATTTATTATGGATGAGATGGATGGAATTTTGGATTTATTATGGATGGGATGAGATGCTTCCAGCTGAATTGGTGCACACATATGTTCAATTCTACACATGACATGTATGTTTTCCAGGTTTTCATCATGGTACCTATCTAAAGTGCCACCATATTGTTTTTCATTAGAGGACGATTTTTAGTTTTACTATTTTCATGATTTTTTTATTTTTTTGAAAAAACAAATTGAATTTTTTTTTTTGCTAAAAGATTTTAAGCTCATATTGAATCACTTGGTGGTGCCGATTTAGATAATTTTGTCATAATGTTCCATTGATATACTATTTGAAGAAGCCACTTTTCAAAGATGCATGCACTTGAAAGAAACTTTTGAGATTCTTGATCTGCTTTGTTGATACCGAAGTTAACTTTGTCTTTGTGTGCACATCATGATAGGGTGCCTTTTGAATCCTTATGATGAAGGGGTTTTTCCAATACATGGTCAATGTGAGAATTAGATATCATGTGTGGAGGTGGGGATGTTATTGTATTTTTAGGAATAAAAGATAAATTGGTTGATAGTTTGGAGCTTTTGACTCTCCAAACTTGGGAAGATGAGCAATGATGGGTGGATAGAAAAGTGTGCATGGAATTAAGACCAAATGCTTGATATACTTTGTATGCCTCTTGATAAGTCTAATTTTTCCTTTCTGGACATCTTTGATGGATACTTTTCCTTTTTATTTTTCCCCATAGTTTCTTTGACTAATAGAGTTTGATAGGGATATTTTTTGTTTGTATTCTTTGGTATCCATGTGTATTTGATTTATCCTTCATGCTTTTCTTCTTATTTTTATTTGATGGAATTTTTCATTATTTAATTCAAATATTTCTGTTGATGTTTGTCCCATTTCGTGGATGGGGTGATGTGTGGTTAAAGATTCATGACATGGTTGGTTGTAGTATTGACATTAATTTCATCATAAGGATTCTTCATGCTCCCTATGTTGGCATTTGCTTGAGATGAAGTTGCCCCCAATTTTATAGAGGTGTCATTGATATGTTTAGATCCCTTAATTGTCAAATAACCAAGACATTGATACTTAGGATTGCCAATAATCTGCACGAGTTCTAGGATACCATGTTCATGTAGACCTAATCCTTTGCCTTGATTATTCATCTATTCAAAAAAATTATTTGCAATAGGATATGATTTTCTTTGGAAACAAGGTGTTAATTCTTCTTTGCTCTATTATGGATCTTCAAAGGTGACAAATTCTTCATTGATAAAATAGATTTCCCTAAAAAATGTAAGTGGTACAATTTTATAAGTGATAGGATCCACTATATGTGGGATAAATTCTTGATTGATATCTTTGGCTTGATTTTTTAAAATATCATATTTTAATGCTTCTTCAAGAGGTTTTGATGATCCACTATCCATGTAAAATTACTCCTCATGATTCGTTTTTGATATGCCTTCACAGGATTTTTTTGATTCACAACTTTTGTAGAAGGCTTCTTCATGACCCCTTTTTAATATGTCTATATTTTTATATATCTTGATCAGGTGTACAAATGTTAATTGTAGGATACTCTTGTTCCTTGGTAATGATATCAAGAATACAAGACTCTTGTTTTGAATGAAGATCATCCACATGTCCATCCAAAGAAAGCATCTCATGGGTAGATGGAGGAGTATGTACTATATGGACATGATCATCATTTACGACATCTTGTATAGATAGAAGAGTGTCCATTAGATCATTGTACTATCTCAGAAATATAAATTCTTGATCTCGAATTATTTCAGAATTTATTTCAACATTTTTTGGATCAAGTTATTGACATGGGTCAATTTCACAGGATGGATTGCTGACAAAGGGTTCTTGGACGTCGTCATTAGTCATGGTAAGTGGCTCAATATCTTGTTGATCTTTGAGTGAATTTGGATCAAGTTTTGAGTTGAGGATTCCTTCACTATCTGAAACCATGAGGTCGAATGATTTCAATATATCTTGGGAAGGACCATTGCTAGACCTTGGTGGAAAATGTTGATCATGCTTTGGAATACATTCTTGAGATATATCCTCTAACTCGTTAGGTGATTTAGAGAAATTTTAAACATGATCATTGGTTGATGGATCTTAGATTATGTCAATAGCATCAAATAATGTTAACATGTCTTGAAATAGATGATTGTTTGAGGGTTTCTGATCATGACAAAAAAGTGACTCTTGATGTATGTTGATTTGATCGTTGGATGAGGTGGAAAAATATTCAAGGTGCTCATTGATGGATGGATCTTGATCATTATTTTCAAAAATTATGGTGGAGGTTTTGTCAATCTTTTCAACCATAAGATCAAATGATGTTAACATTTCTTGAATTGGATCATCGTTGGGTATTGTTGGTTGACTTTGATCATGATTAAAAATTGACTCTTGATATATATATTGATTTAATCATTAGATGAGCTGGAAACATCTTCAAGGTTCTCATTTAGAAATAGTTGTGATTTCTCTTGGAGATGTGATGATTGGGTTTGTTGTTGATGTTGATGATCTTGAAATCTAACCTCTTGAGATTGGAGATATTTTTCTTGATGTGGTTTTGGACACAACTCATTTCTCTGGTGGCATGGTTAAACCAATGGAAGAGTGTATTGATTTTGGGGTGGGTATGTCTCTTGGTGATATGAATCAATGAATTTTTTAAGTATAGCAATTTTATTTTGCAAAATTTTATCTTCATTTTAATCTTGATACCCTTCATATAGTTGATTTGGCTATTGAGAAAGAATATTTGGAATGTATACTTGTGGTGTTTGGATGGGATCATAGAAAAATTGAATTTGAACAATGTTTTGATTTGGGATGATGTTTATATTTTGAATTATAGGTTGAAATTGAACATTGTTGTGAAACAAATTGCTTTGATTTTAGTAACTTTGATTTTGCATGAGGTTACCTTGACTTAGATCAATACATGGAGTTGTTAATATATTTCCTCGATTTTGAACAACATTGTTGTGGTTTGTAAACATATATATCCCAAAGTTCACCAAGTATGGATTTTATATGTTCATGTTTGGTAATCTTGGATTTGTTATAGTCACATTTAGCATGTATAGATTTGGTGGGATAATTTTTTTTGGAAGAAGACTCATGCATTGATTTTTTAGTTGATAGATTTGTAAGTTTTGACTTTGATTCAAATCCACCATAGGAAAATATGTTCCAAAATTCGGATTGGGAAAATTCACATTTGTTGTATCATTGACATTTGTAGGAGATAATGAATCTCATGTATGGATTGTATAAATTTTAGTTTTGGTAATCAATTGGTATTATAAGGCCTTGATAATTTGGTTGACTTGGATTACTCATGATTTATGGATCAAGTTTATATTCCATGTCGTTCTTGTGTTTTGACCTTATTGAAAATGTGAACATCTAAGGTATTTAGGACCAATGATGAGATGAAGGATGAAAGGGGGAAATTATAGAGGTATTGAACTTTTAGGAAATTTGGATCAATTCTAGACTTTAGGACTTTTGGATTTGTATTGGATTTGGATAATGAACTCACAAACCCCAAGATGTTGGATGCTATCTTGGAAGAAATTTTTCCACAAGGTGATAATTTAACTAAGTATATGAAGAAGTGTTCATCTACACATACTTAGTCAAACAAGATGATTTTTGAGTTTTTTTAAAGGATTTGCCAAAAGTCTAGAATGAAGGATTTTTCTAAGATTCTAAGAGTTGTTTGTGAGATAGGATTTGATTGATGTTTGGGAGATGGATGAAAGGTGGTGATTTTCATCCTAGATGACCCTAAGAGGGACTTGTTTACAAGACCAAGGTTTCGAAGAACATGCTTGTCCATAAGAGTACTTCAAACCAAAAGATTAATGTTTTCTCAAAAGATCCTAAGACAAATGATAAAAAAGTACATGTGTGGGATTCAATTGATTTGATCTTGATTATTGAATTTTATTTTACCACATCCAATCTCTTGCTTAAGTTTCAAACTGAATGTCTATGTCTTAACTCTTTTTCATCCCACAAGGTCCATTAAGTGAAAATCAAGGTTTCAAGAGCATAGTTTCCTATGTTGACTTTGGGAGGAACAAATTGAGATATCCAAATATTTAGAAGCCTTCTAGGGATAAAAATCCCTAGGGAGTAAGTAGTAAAATATGGACACCTCAAGGGTATTTTCTCCTTCGAAAGGGTTTGAAATTTTGATGATTTATTGAATGTTTTTTTTCCAATGTTTTAGATCCAAGAAAATTGTTTTGATTACATAGTAATGCATAACCCTAGGATAGAAAAGGAAATATTTTTTGGATTCGCACTTAGATTTCTCTAGTTGTACTTATTCAAAATGGATGATTAGAAGATTGACCACACTGACTCCCCCTTTCTTAGCACACACTTCTCTAGTCAACCAAGCTTCAATTCTCATGAATCCCCCATGAAAAAATCTTCGTATCTACTAAGAATCACAAGTATGTGGGATGGCTTCAGAGGTTCGATCTCCTGACACAAAAAAATAGATCTAGGGATTTTGGATTTTACACAAATTGGGTCGTAATCAAGGCACCTGTTTAGAAGGAAACAAGAGAGGAAAGATCAACTCATATAAATAGTATCACCTACTTGTCCATAGGAGCTCCTGTAATGATGAGATTTCCTCAACATTAAAATTTATACTGGTTGGGAGTAGCTTGGCATTTATCTCGTTATTGTGGGTACCATAATGTGAGCACAAAACCTGTATAGACTAACAAAAGATCAATAAAAAAATTTTAAACATGTTATGAACACAAATCTAATGCTCCCTATGAGGTTCTTCAACTAATTTAAGAGAAAACATGAAATAAACAAGGAATCAACACAAATGAAGCATGTAATCTAACTTAAACCATAAAAACCTTCATCCCATAAGGGAATTGGTGATTCCTTGATGTGGAAAGAAACCCTTTCCCAATCCCTTAATAAGCTTGATGATTTGAATGAGATTATTGATGCAAAATTTCAATAACCTTGCTATGGATGATGAAATTTTATGCTAAATAGGATGAAAATATGGATGATTTTAGATAATGAGCTTGCATAAACTTGTGTCCTCAAAAATACCTAAGATTGTGCATAGCAACCTTGTATGATATTATGAATCCAAATACAATAGAGAAGGACTCTATTTATATTGAAGAAGGTTGGAAGAATGAAGAATAAAATGAATTTAGGACTAATATTTGAACCAATGGAATTATGCCACTTTTCAACATGCTAATGAAGGAGAGTGGAGCACATTTTGAACAATGTGCATGTTAAATGCATGTAGGTTAAATTTGAATTTGATGAGGTGACTTGTGTAAGATGGGATGTAAGAGGAATTAATACCAAGTTGGCTCAAGGAGAGGACATGTAAGAGCCTTAAATGCCAAGTTGGAGGACAAAAGTCCTTTGGGAGAGAGAATTCAAATAAGTGGAATATTACAAGAATATGCCATAATTGAATGAAACAAGGGTATTGAAAAATCAAATAAATTGATTTACACGTGTAACTTGGAAAAGCTAGAGGAATGGAGGATTACTGTTAGGAGTTAATTAGGATTAGTTAACTTAGATGAAGCTAGTTGATTTGACATTTGATTTAGATGTATGAGTTTATTTAAATCAAAATGAGACGATATTTGAGATCTATTAGTATTCTAATTAAATAAAATGATTTATTCAATTAAAAGAGATGATATTAGCATTCAATTAAATAAATTTGATTTATTTAATTAAAAGAATACATTAGGATTTAATTAAATAAAGTTGAGTTATTTAATTAAAAGAGGAACACTAGGATTTACTTAAATAAAGTTGATTTATTTAATTAAAAGAGGTAAATGATGAAATAATCTTATAAGGTTCATTATCTGATTTTAAGAGGAATTTTGATGAATTTAATTAAATAAATATTGTTCGATTAAATGGTTAGTAAAGAAATGATTAAGGAAGAATCAATTTAGTGAATCAGGATTGAGTGTATGATATCAATCAGGATATTTTGAGTGTCTACAATAAGTGTGAGTTTTCTTGTTCAATTTTATCCCAAAATCAAAGTCTAGTGAGTTTCTAATATTCATTTTAGTCCAAATTTGAAAAATCAAAATAATGATTAATTTTAAACCCAAAAATAAAGTGAGTTGGTCTAAAACAAAAAATGAAAGGAGGAAATGGATGTCTTAATCTATTACAATAAGTATTTAAATATGATTTTATAAATCCAATGTCGAAATCTTGAACTCGAATCAATCTAGATTTATTCATCTTGATGCAAAGTAGTGTCAAAAGTTCAATGCCATAGATGTTCTTCTCCAATATAGAATTCATCCCCTTTCTTGTTAAAATATAATAGAAATGTACCAAATTGTAAAGCATCTCAGAAAAAAACTCAACTAGCTCATCTTTTATTTAGTTATATATCATTTGTAGGTGTTTTTTCACCAACTGTACAGATTGAGCTAAAACTGCAGAATGGATTCTCCAATCACTCTTACATTCATCAACTATTTCCCACCCACAAGTAGAAATAGTTTTTATTGTCATTATTTCATACTTTACTTCTCTGAAATCTATAAAAGATGAAGAGTAATTATGTTTGAATGCCACTACAGGCTCAACATTTCCCCAACTAGATACTTGTTTAACTTAATAAAATCAATAGCTCCATTAAACCCAAGCCTTCACCTCTTTATGAAATCCATACCCCTCCAAAAATATATTTAGAGGTTTTTTTTGTTCTCTCCCAAAATATTTCAGTTCATTGTTTTTTCAAATGTGGATTTTTTTTTTCACTTGCTCAAAAATAAATAAACATTATCATTGTTAGTCAAATTAAGAAAACTAAATAGAACACCCCTAATATTTAATCATGCTTGATATGAAAACAAGATAAATAGAACCAAAGAAACTAAATGTAAGCATATTAAGGCAAGATCAAACTCTATCCCATAGTGGAAGTGGCGCTCCTTTGATGTGGAAAGGATGCCCTTTCCTATAATGCCCCACCACGCAACCCTAGAGGAAGTCGCAAAAAACTACTTAAACAAGCTAATTTTATTTTTTTGTTTAAGAACAATTAATGAGAAAGTTCAATAACTAATGCCAAAAACCTCTAAGGTTACGAGACAAAGGTTATATAGAACCTCAACAAAATGCATGAATTAAACCATGTCATTTAATTACTAAAAAAATTAAACACATACATTCCAAAAAGATAATTTACAACAAGCATAAAGATAAATTTCCATTTCAATAAACCGCTCATTAAACAATAAGCTTACAAATCTCATTCCCCGAATGAGGCAAGATCAATAATCATAATTACAATTACAACTTCCACCTCGACAACAATTGAGGGGTAAAATAGTACAAGATCAACTGAAATGAAATAATGCAAGAACTGAAACAAAACCCCATGAGCTCCCCAATTGGAAGTCTCGTCCACATGAACATGAACAAAGAACCCAACGGACTTAGGTGCATGCCACCCAACCAAGTGGAACCCAAAGGCCCACCCCCCCATGCTAGGATATAGTAATAAGGAATCCTAGCCAAGACCAACACATCTAGACACAGACTAAAACATAACTGAACCAACTGTCACAACCAAACACATGTACAACACAAGCACACATCAAATACCATGCAAGTACATCACAAGTACAACATACGTACATCACAAGTACATCTCAGCATGGTTACATTGCTTCCAAAAATAAAGTAGATTAAGTATGTTGAGAAAACCATACGCATAATGAACAAGTACCAATTGTTGTCCTAGACAGAGAGTCATCACACAACTCATCATGGGTTATCCTCTGGGAATCTTCATAGGCTTTAGACCCCACAAGAAAATTTTATCGTGGTGACCTTTACCAAATCCCGCCCCCCATACTCACTCATGCAGAATAAAATACCTTTTGTATAGATAAGAGAGATGACCTTGTCATTGCAAGCCTTCCCACTCATCCCAAGTATAAACGAGCACTTGTGTCTATGAGTGAGGTAAAATTATCTTGATTAGTGAGAAGTTATTCCTAATCTTCTAAGTATTTTTTTAGTTATCACTTGATTAAAATAATTCTAAAGGTTATCTAGTTTACCTCTTTGGGCTCTGGCCCCTACGGAAGCCACTCTTCTATTTGACAACACACAGACAAACTAATCACCGAGGGAATCTCAAGTGCATACCATCAAAATAACATAACCACTCCAACTCAAGGAGGATACCTAAAAAGAAACTCAATCCAACACTGGAGGTACAAACATAACAAAGCCCGCTCCTTACAAGGAGACGTGGATCCCATAATCCACTCCTTACACAAGAGACACAAAAAATTCCCATTCGTGGAGACCGGGTTAAACACTGACCAGACTCCATGCACTACCCAAGGATCTCACACTTAGGTTGACAAACATGACACAACAACCCACATAACTAAAAACGCCATCTGGAAGACTTACAAATTAAACACCCATTTATCCCATTTCTACCAAACAAGAACAATGAAGGAAAGTTCACTGAAGGCAATTGAAAGAAACTACCTTTGGATATGCTAAATCTGTTTCCTAATTACATTCAGTAATTGATTGTATTAATAAAATTGAATTGAATACATCTCCTTCAGATGAAGGATAAAATTCAATCAAAGGTTGAATTTCACTAACCACTTTAAAATAAATATAAATTAGACGTATATTTCAACCATTTAGAAAATAACGATTTCAAACAAATAATTGATTTAAACATACATCCTTTTCAGACAATAGGAGAAATTAAAACTCAATATATAATTCCCTACAAGTATTTAAATAATAATAAGATATCTAGTTATTCCTGCAAATTCAAAATTCATTGAAAATAAATATAGCTTCATCTTTTCCTATAACCATTTTAATATAATTCATCTTGTCTTAGAATCATATTAATTTAAAACAAAACTCCTTCTTTTTCAAAAAATAATATTTAAAATTTAAAACAGTGATTTAATTAAAATTACCACGTTTTCATTTCTTCAATTTAACATAATTCATGCCTTCGATAAAACATCTTTTTAATATAAATATACACATAATATATATAATATTATTATTTAATATAATATTATTATTTAATATTATATTAATATAATATAAAATACATATGTATTTTAATATTAAATTAATACAATATAAAATAATGAATATATATAAATATTATTTATTTTTATTACTAAAAGGTAGCCACACGATTGTCTCGAGTCACGCACCGCGGATTAGGGCAAGGGCAACTATGGTTTTCCTTTGGCCACGTGCGGATGTCCTAACCATGGGCAGCGGTCATGGGAGGTCACCCGCGGTTCCACGGTCGGCCGCACATTTTGCAGGGGGCAAGGATTTTGGAGGGCGGCAGTGGTAGCCCCACACATGGCCGACAACCATCGTTGGTGGCGCGGTTGTGCTTAGCATAGCCAGCCACCACTGGTGGCGGCGACTGTGTAATGGCAGTCGTGGCTGGGAGTACTATGGTAGATGGAGGAGGTGGGGAAGTGCGCTAGGCACGGCTCCCTCCACCTGCCTCCCATGGGGTATGGTGGGGGTTGAGACCCTAGCAACCCCCCACCAAAAAAATCTTTTAATTTTTTTTTTTTTAAGACTCCATTTTCTAAATACCTAGGGATTTTTGAAATCCGCACCTCACACAAAGGCATTAAAAGGAATATTTTAACAACATCTCCTTCCCCTAAATAAAATATTTAACAATACATATATATTTATATATATATATATAACTATATATGTATATATACATATATATGGATTTAACAAAAGCTTAATTTAGATTGAGAAATAAATTGAACAATCATTTATTTTTAGTCAAGAACATTTTTTTGTTTTTGTTTGAAGAACTTCCATTTTCAACCAAAGGTTTTTCTTTCTAATTTAAATGCAAGATTCAACATGGGTTTTAGTTGTAAACCAAACCCAGGTTTTGAAGATTCCAAAAGCATGAACCTTTTCAAATTCAATAATAATTTAAATATCATGAACCTGGTAAACTTGTGTTTGAGAAGATCCAAACGTTGCCCAGCTTCCAACCTTGTTTCCAACTTTAGTTCCACCAATTTTCACAACTTCAATCAAAAATCCACAAAATTGAAAAAAAATCTTTCACTCACAAATCCAATCTTTCTTCAAAACTCCATTTTTGTTTTTTGTGAAGAAATTCAAAGATATGCAAAATTCCTTCAAAAAATCCTACAGCCACCCTCATAAATTCTAGAAAATAAAAATAGGAAATATCTCTTTTTTATTTAATTTTTGAATTTTCAAATTTCTAAATTGACTTATAATTCATTTTCCTAATTTCCAATTTCAACTTAAATATGCATGCATTTCCAAAATGAATAATGTAGTTCATTTCAACATAAATAACTTAATCAATTAATAAAATAAATCTACCATAAGATTAAAATATTTATTAATTAAATTAAATTACTCAATAATTTAATCACATTTCTAACATTATCCTAACTTCCAAAATAAACTGAAACAAGGCAAATGGAACAAAATAGAACAACTGGATCACACTATGACTAGGGTGATGACTCGGCACGAAAATCCTAGCTACTATCTCCCAATCAAATGTTGTTGGGCAATCGACACACTCGAACCTATGAAACTAGGTGGAGTCGATGTCCTTTACCTGTCAACCTGCAAACAAAGAATATATCCACATGTAATAATATGTCATAAATATGGCACACCGTGAAGAGGAAATCACGAGATCGCAAGGCACTCGCAAGCGAGTGATGTGATACTGTCCTCTTCACCAATACAGTAGTTTTAACTGATGCATCTAACATAGCAACATAATCGAAAGCATGAAAGATCATAAATTTAAATATACACTTATGCTAATTCCAAACATGTCATAATAATCACATCAAAATATAGTATCATCACATCAAGATACATCACGATGAAATAGTGATCAACTGTAACGAAGTACATAGTCAAAGTACAACACCAACTAAAGCATAAAAGAGAAACAATATAGTTCACACAATAGAGCGAAATGGAGGGGTATTGCATTTCCCACCCCCTTGATAAGCTTCCAAAATGGTGAAGATGCAAGTGATGAGTGATGAATGAAATATGAATGTGCCTATATTGAAATTGTATATGATTGTGGATGAGATTATGGATGATTGTGGATGATTTTTTTGTAGAGAATGCCTCTATGAATAGGGTTGAAGGGTTGAAGAATGAATAGATTAGAAGAATGTTGGACTAAAGAAGAGACAATGATATTGAGACACTTGTCTCAAATTTAATGGGTGAGGATAGAGCACATTTAGGGGAATGTACATAGTTAATGCATGTAGGTGAAGGGGTGTTAGAGATATTAATGCATTTATAGCAGGCATTAAGGGATTTGTAAGAGGCTTAAATTCTTTTGTAAGAATGATTTATGTTTGGGAAAGAAATAAAAATAAGTGGATTTATTAGAGGAATATTCCCAAAATATATGCTTTTGTGAGGGAAAATAGGGTAATTAGTTAGTTAAAATAATTATTTTCATACAAAGTGGGTTAGTTAATCAAGGGATGGGTTTGACGAAGGTTGAGTCAAAAGCTAGAGAAAGAGTAATTAGGATTAGGAGTTAATTAATCAAGAATTAATTAACTTGAAGGAATTATGGGATTTGAAATTTGATTTAAATAATTTTTTTTATTAAATTAGATGAGAGAACTTTAGGATTTTAATTAAATAAATTGATCTATTTATTCAAACATGATGGACATTATTAGTGAATTAATATTATAAATTTCTTTATTTGATTAATAGAAGAATTGATTAGATGCAGAATGTCAGAATTATTTGAGTGTCTACACAACCAAGTTATTTTTTTAAAATAAACATGTATAACCACTCACAATTGTTAACCACACATGAGAATAGCAACATACTAATGAAAAGGTCTACATTGAATACCCCTATTCAAAAATACTCAACTTAGTATCATGATTACGATTTTCCTAAACATCCCCTTTTAATAAATGAAAATAGTACTATTATTTGCAACATTTGATCTTATGTGAAAACCCAACTAGCATTAACCTATGCAAACCAAAGTTGAACTATCATAAGTTTATCTCTTCATGACGTAATGATCATAATTAATTACCCAAATATTCTTGGACTCAATATCATATAATTCATTGATTTAGATAATGCAAGTCAAGAAGGAAAAATAACCATCCCAAATCACAATTTAATGACATTAACTAAGAACATACCAATGATAATAACATAGAACATACTGATCATAAGGTTAGCATCCACAATAATATTGACTTAATAAAATTCATATTAGTATAGTGATTACCTTCACTCATTACCATTCCTTCTAATATTTATATTTACTAACATTATCGATATTGAAATTAATATGATTGCAATGATATTGTCCTTAGTACTTAATATTAATCTACCTATTAGTGTTTTAAATTTTTGGGCAGCTAGGCTTTGTAATTCCCTAAGAGATAGCCAACCTCTATATTCAAGAACTAACAAAGTTAGTGGCCAACTAACGAGATTGAGTCAAAGACTGAGATCTCCTACACTATTGGCTCTATGAAACCAAAGAGGATTTTACTAAGTGTGTTCATAACAATGTTTCATGACCTGGTAAGAACACTTCTTCTTATAGATATGGTTCCCACCATTGCAATTAGATAGCAATTATCTTGGTTGAAGCAAACCAAAGAATAACAACAATTATATTAAAGCAACAAGAATGAAAATTAACATAAGATTTACATCTCCAAAGAGATAAGGTTTGATATATTAGATTTGTTCAAATTTTAAACCATTGTGCTTAGAACTACAACCCTGTACTTTCAAAATAGGGATCCTAAAGAAATTACCTAGTGCCTCATCCATTGGGTAGGAGTCACATAAAACATAACCTAGACATCATGGACATATCAACATAATGATTTATACTATGAGATTTTCAATTATCAAAACAATACTTCGTAAGGAATCCTAAAAACAACATCATAAATATGTAACTCATTTTCAAGAAATTTGATTAACTAAGTAAGTTAAAGAATGAAAATGAAGTACAAACTCAAATATACCACTAAAGCTAAATGAATATATCATTAATAAACTCATTCACAACTCATGACATGAAACCAGGAGAGAAACTATTCAAATATATTTTTATTTATTGCTTCAATATCTTTAATGACATAAGAATAGACTTTATTTAATAATATTCTTGCCCCAAACAAAAAATACTAGCTAATACCTTCAGAAAAAAAAACCCACAATAATAAATTGACTGTACAAACACTAAGCCTTTGGATACAAAAAATTTGACCCTTAACAATGAGCCATAAAATATCCATTATAGAATAGGAGAGAAACAAGCATTGGGCTCCATTGTTAATTTCAAAAAGAATTTCATTCTAAATGAAAATGAAATTCTAATTTACAATCCAAAATATATTCCTCATTGATATTAGAAAAAATAGTATATGATTCCAAGAATAAAAAATTGGTTACACCTAGTAACCAGTCAGAGAAATAATAAAAGAGTGTGTCATGCACGCGCATGTCCACATCCACAAGATGAACCACCAGAAGAGTACCGCCCATGTGAAGCAAGCACCAACACCAACAATCATTTAGACAACACATGGCCTTGGTACAAGCAACCACTTCTAGTTCTCCCCTCAATTTGAAGTGGAAACACTTTCTTCTTCCTATCCATATCAACACTAACCCCAACAACACGACAGAGTGCCATTGCAGTTATTGGTGAAAATGCAAGGATCTCTTCATCAACACCCACCAGCTCAGTCATGGCCATAAGATAGCAACGATTGCCTGAGTCAGTCTTAGACCCATTGCTACCAAAGCTCGAATAGAGCACAACGGGAGAATTGCAGTGCCCAGACCACTCACCCACACCTTGGGCACTTTCCTTAGAGCATTAGGAATAGGTTGTTCCTTTTCATGCCAAAAATTGCTCGCACCTACTCTGGCACTTTGGTGCACCTTAGACTTGTCCATTGAAGATGTGTAGCTTATAAACTATGAAAAAAATCCACTACTTGCAAACAAATCAACTCAAAAAATGTAATGGTAATACTGAGCAATTCAGTAGGTATTTATAGAGTATTCTGGTGCAAGGAATATTAATTACCCAAATTCTTGTACGAGCATGTGAACGATTAGTGGTTGATATTTCCACCACAAATTTATTCCAGGTGTATAACCCATCATTGTATTTACCAAGAGGATACTGCTCACATGCAAGGAAATCAGGAGAAAATCCACTAAAAAACCCATTCCATTAATGGAAACAAGTTGCAGAGTGCAAAAACATCTCACATAGATGAATAGTAACTCTCTGAATTTGAACCATTGATGTGGAACAGACCTGGCAAGTTGGATGACTTGGATCGAGTCAATTATTGTTGAAAATCCACATCACGACTTGGGAAAAACCATAGCCAATCACAACCCATGAAAATAGGTGGCTGCAATTGGGCAACAGGCCCCACCTAGCCCTGTTGTTCCAAGAGCTAGGCCATGTGTTGCCTTTTCGCAAACCTTGCAAAACTTTTGGAATATTTACTTTGATCATGTGAGGCCTACGAGGGATGGTCATCATTAATCCCCATCATTAAATTCCCACTGGTGAAATGATGCCCACTTTTCAATGTTGGGCATCGGGGAAAGGCCCCACTCCCATGTATATGATAGATGGCAACATCTTAGACACCTTGCACCACCTAAGTGACATCAGCAGGAAAACCTTTGAGGTTTGCAAGAAACGGTCTAGATCAAAACTCATGATCGGACGATTCACCAAGGTGCATAAAACTCATAGAATATACTGGTGGGGTCAGCTAGAAAAACCTTTGGCGGCATAAGCATTTAAGCCCAAGTGGAAAATAAGAGACCAATAGGTTGGGTGAAAGGGACCGATAAGAGCATGAAGGAAAGGCTCAATCACATAACTTAAGTGACTGACAACCCTCAATAGAAATTCAACATTGAAATATAATGTGAGGGTTTTAAAAGATACCAATCAATATTCCATGAGTGATCAAAAACCCTAAACCCAAAATATCAGACCTCCAATCTCTAAAAATTAACAAATTCTTAAAAGTCCCATTAGTGGCTCCAACTAAGGATGTATGCCCCGTTCGGGCATAGCATGAATATAGAATCTCTAGCTTCGTAGACTAGACTACTGAATCAGACAAGTGAATTGATGAATTTTCTACCATGCTTGTCAATTAGAACTTTTTTATATCCAACTTGGTGGCCCCAGGCCACCAAACAAGAGAAATCAAATTTTACCCCTATCAAAAACAAAATTCTCTATTACTTGGAGTAAACCAAGTCTGCAAATTTCACCTATTGATACTTTTGAGTTGTTGGAGTAATCAGTATGCCTATAGGTATCATAATGTTTACTTATATTTCCATGTATTAGATCGGTCAACACCCTATGTTCAAACATTAACTGTAACATATGACCATAATGAGGTTTTACCTTACCTTGCACCGCATCATACCTCATAGAATGTTGACTCAATTGAGCTGAGAAGTGGAAAAATTCATAACTTATCTAGTTTTCATCATCACACATCCTGGCATCATCATTAGCTTGTACATAGAATTGAAAAAAATCATATAAAACTCTGTGTATGTCACACAGACCCTTATAGAACAACAAGGAGGACACATAACTCGGGAAATCCTCATCCTAGTGCTTTCCACACAAGCTTGGTTGCCAAATCCTATGTTCAAATGTTTTGGAATACATCCTGATACCATAGAGGTGGGCAATATAAGTTACATCTTTCTCCAGTAAATATGTAAAAAAATTCATCTCAGGCCCCTAAACATACATCCCTTCCTGCAATCCTTCATCCATTCCCAAATAAAAAACTTCAAAAATAGAGTCAAACACATCAATCTCATCATGGGAAATATAGAAACAACAATATGCACTGGCCTCCTTGTTTTCAACACCACTTGTTGTATGTGTTAATTTATAAGTGAAAATTTTGGCACAAGTTGAAAAAATTTCACCAACAATATCAATGTCACCTTCATTATAAGCTAGAAACTTTCCACCATTAATATCAATGTCACCTTCTTTATAAGCTAGAAAATTTTCACCAGCAATATCAATATCAAAACGTAACAACAAATCAATCTCAACTTCATACAAAAATTTAGGAAAAGAAATAGTACCGATATTTTCATCAATATGTTGGTTATCTCTAGTACTATTCTTTTTATCACACACCTCATTGTCCTCAAGTTCTTCAACATTTATATAAAAAACTTTCTCCATTGCAAGTATACCTGGAGTATACTCTAAATATTTATCAACTGAAATTTGTTCCTTCATTTGGGAACAAGTAAAAATATGAGGTTCCACATTTCCATACAACTCTAGTAAGAGCAGAGGCTTAACTCCATCCTCAATAATGCAATCATCAATTGTCAAATTGAAATCACTAGCTTGTAAAAAAATCTCAGTGACATGAGCATTACAATTAGGATAAGGAAAAACAATGGGTGTGTCACTTAATCCTTCATCATTTTTCCCCCTCAAATTCTTCTATAGTTATCGACCGTTCTTCAAAAGGGCAAGCATTATCTTCATTTTGTGTAGATACATTCTTGGCTAATTCTACAATCTCTATCCATTTAAGGACTTGGGCCAAGTTAATAGGTTTCAATTCTTTTGGCAAAGAACTTAGCCCCGATTCATAAAGTTTAAAAAACAATTCAATGCATTCATAGTCATTAGGTTTGTGACCTCTAGGAATTTGTATTAAGGCATCTAAAATCTCAAGAAAAACTCATATGGTGATTATTCCTCTTGCCTCTTCATTTCATAAAATTCTAGCACAAAATAAGTTTGATCATCACCATTTAAATTGGATTGGCTTTCAACTTGGATCTCATCATCATCACACTATAGTGGTGGAGATTTTATAGTTTTCAAAACACTCTTATCATAATCAATGTTCTGTGTAGCCAACTCTAGAATTTTACCAATATGAGCTAGGCCAGAGTAATCAATACTTGCAGTCAGATACCCTTTCATCATTGAGTATTTCATGTCATTCTCAATCTCCATATCCATTTGATATGCTTGGTGCAGGCTAGTAGTTTATTTATCTCTTAATAGGTAACCCATCCTTTTGTCAAAAGCACCAAGATATACAACCAAGCATTCAGCCTCACTTGGTCTTATTTCTCTAAGGATTTTTCTTAAATATCTTTAAAAAATGAGATTAAAATATGGGATTAGCTCCTCTTCTTTTATGTGGATTCCCATAAAACCTTTTCTTAATATGGTGGGATTGACTCTTTCACCAAATTGTTCAATAAAAACTATCACCAATTGATTCCATGAGTTAACAGAATAGGCGGGTAAATATGAAAACCAATCCCTGGCATCACCCCTTAAGGATTTCACAAAAAGCTTCATAACAATATCCTCATGACTAGTTTCATAATCCCCCATTACATCTACAAAATCATGTAAATTCTTAGAGGCGGATTCTGCACTTTGCCCTATGTATTTAGGAAAATACTTCCTAATCTTCTTAGGAATTAGATTAGGGTAACCACAAACATCACTGAAAATAAAAGGCATATACCTTTGAGTTACAAACCCCCTTAAGGGCTTAATGAAAGGGTATGTGCTGGATCATCATGGGAAAAAAAAGACCCTTAAGTGGCGATGAAAATTCAGAAAATCAGAGCTAGACAACTTGATGTAAAACCTTGAAGAAGTTATCTAAATTATTTCAAAAATATGTAAGAATAGATTTTGTATAAAATTGAATGTAGTTTATAAACTACTAGGTTTTTTTTTTTTAAAGAATCTATTTGGTGAAAATTTGAAATTTCAATGCAGGAGTACTTAAATTTTAGGGAAAAACTAAGGAGTAGATGTTTGTCTAACCACCCTAACCACAATAAAATGACGATATTTTTTTGTAAGATTTTAGATATAAGTAGAGGAATTAAGTCTCGGTGTGATGCATATTTTTTTGTAATTTTTTTCCAAGTAAACAATTAATTATGATTTTTTTATTACAACTTTCAAAACATATAAAAACTTGTATGTCTAACCACCTTAACTTGGTCAGAAATTCATGAAATTATTATTATTATTTTTTAATCCTATTGTATGTGAAGCATAGAATGTGATGCATGTTTCAGATTCAAAAAGTGTGATACTATTTTAAAGCTATATATTTTATTCAATCAGACTATCAATCAGGACTTTAGTCATAATTCAAATAGAAAATGAATAATAATTATTTATTAAATTCAAAGTAAAGCATAATTTATATTGATGGAAAGTTGAGAATCTCCTTTAAAAACCCTTTTCATTTCATCAATTTTGGGTAAATAAAAAGTTGTCAGCCACATGGGTCATCATATCACTTATATATCACCACTTTTTGGCCCATCATGATCCTGCACATACCCAAAACTTGTTCTCTTTGCATATTTATGTCTGAATTCTGATATGGGAAACCTCTTATACCCATTTAAAATTCATCAAAACAATACATCATTTACCATCTCAACCATGATTCCATTAGTGACTGAAGTTATTATTCCTTGCTTTCAAAAATATGATGCAATGTATAAACATGTTTTGTAAGTCCTTTTACATATTGCATCATTAGAAGTATGGAAAATATAATCATTATTCCTTTCTTTATGATAGACATCTAGTTTAGAATCATTTTTCATCCTTAATTGCTAACACCCCTAACAATTAAAATAGTGAATTGCTTAGATTTAATAAAATACTTGGTAATTTTGGAAAGAGTTGTTAATCTTCTCTCCTTGACGATAAATATCACAAATCTGATAATTTTCCTTCATATATCAACTAGTTCTTGAGACAGAGCTGCCACCTCTTCAACAGGGGACTGAATTTCAAAATAATATGAAATTCCTTTTCAAAGCTTGTTAGATTTTGGGTCTTTGTCCACAACAGAGTCATACCCCAAACATTCTAACACCATGCCATCACCAATCTCTTTTAAAACCACAATCTGTCACCATCCAAACATAACATTCAACTCCACTTAAACAAATGATTCTAGATAGTCGCCTCCAACTGCTATGGTTTCTCTTTTCTCTTTTTCTTTTAAATTTCTCAGAAGTTCTCCCAAATAAAACTACCATTCAATTAATGATTCAGTAAGAGATCCTATTCCATTGAGCTTAACCTTTAAGGTTACTAGTAATATGTGAGTTATTATAATGAAATTTATGACAGGACTATCTTCACCCAAAACTCTTGAGTCTTTTCCCAGTGGAGAACTACATATCATAGGATTTTCAGGTTCATTTCAACAACCTCTTCCTTCTAGCGTTGAAAAAATTTCACTATTTAAATTTAGAATGGAAAATCATTTAACTCTATTCAATGACTCATAAGGCTATATTTTGCAATTAGAATTTTCTCAAATTCTCCCCAGCGGAGTCACCATTCTATTGGTGTTTTAAATTTCCCTAGCTAGGCTTTGTAATTCACTAAGAGGTATCCAACCTCTATGTTCAAGAACTAACTAACGAGATTCAATCAAAAAATGAGATCTGCTACACTTTTGGCTCTATGAAACCAAGGAGATTTTTCCTAAGTGTGTTCATATTAACGTTTCATGACCTAGTACGAAAACTTCTTCTTCCAAATATAGTCCCCACCAACACAATTAGATAGAAATTATCCTGGTTGTGGAAAACCAAAGAATAACAACAATTATCTTAAAGCAAAAAGACTGGAAATTAACATAAGATTTACATCTCCAAAGAGATAAGGTTTGATATATTAGATTTGTTCAAATTTTAAACCATCGTGCTTAGAACTACAACCTTGTACTCTCAAAACAAGGATCCTAAAGAAATTAGCTAGTGCCTCATTTATTGGGTGGGAGTCACATAAAACATAACCCAAATATCATGGACATATCACCATAATGATTTACAATATGAGATTTTCAGTTATCAAAATAATACTTCTTAAGGAATCCCGAAGACAAAATCATAAATCTATAAATCATTTTCAAGCAATTTGATCAACTCATTATGTTAAAGCAGGAAAATGAAGTACACACTCAAATAAACCATTGAAGCTGAATGAATATATCATTAATAAAGTCATTTACAACTCATGACATGAAACCAGGAGAGCAATTGTTCGAATAGATTTTCATTTATTGCTTCAATATCTTTAATTACATAAGAGAGCCTTCTTATTTTATAATATTCCTACCCCACACAAAACATACTATCTAATACCTTCAAAAAAATAAACTACAATAACAAATTGACTATACAAACACTAAGCCTTCGGATTCAAAAAATATGACCCTTAACGATGAGCTGTAAGATCTCCTTTATATAATAGGAGAGAAACAAGCATCAGGCTCCATTGTTAATTTGAAAATGAACTTCATTCCAAATGAAAATGAAATTCAAAATCACAATCCAAAAAATATTCCTCATCATTAGAAAAAATAGTATATGATCCGAGGAATCAAAAAATGGTTACACCCAATAACTAGTAAGAGAAAAAACAAAAGACCATGCCACACATGTGCACTTCCACATCCACAAGACAAACCACCAGAACAGTACCACCCACAAGCAACACACACCAACAACAAAAATCATTTAGTCAACACATAGCCCCGGTACAGGCAACCTCTTCTGGTTCTCGCTTTAGTTTGAAGTGGGACCGCTTTATTTTTCCTATCCACATCAACACTAACCCCAACAACATGACACGGTGCCATTGTAGTGATTGGTGAAACTACAAGGACCTCTTCATCAACACCCAACAACTCAATCATGGCCAGAAGATCGAAATGATAGTCTGAGTTAGTCTCAGACCCATCGCTACTAGAGCTCGAAGAAAGCATGATAGGAGAATTGCAGTACCCAGACCACTCACCCACACCTCGAGCACTTACCTCAAGAGCATCAGGAACAAGTTGTTCCTTTTCATGTTGCGAATTCCTCACACCTACTCGGGCACTTTGGTGAACCTCAAACTTGTCCATTGAAGATGTATAGCTTAGAAAATACAAACAAACACACTACCTACAAATAGATAACTAAAAAAATGAAAGTATAATACCAAGCAATTCAACAAGTATTTATAGAGTAATCCGGTGTAGGGAATATTAATTTCCCAAATACTCCTACGAGCATGCAGATGATTAGTGGCTGATATTGCCACAACAAATTTATTATAGGCGTTAATACCATCATTGTATTTATCAGGAGGATACCACTCACACGCAAGGAAATCAGGAGAAAATCCACTAAAAGACCCATGCCATTAATGAAAACAAGTTGGAGAGCAACAAAAACTCCTCACATGGATGAACAATAACTCTTTGAATTTGAACCATTGATGTGGAATAGACTTGGAAAGTTGGATGACTCAGATCAAGTTGATGATTGTTGAAAATCCACATCACCACCTAGGAAAAACCACAACTAGTCATACCCCATGAAAACAGGAGGTTGCAATCAAGCAACAGGCCCCACCTAGCCCTATTGTTCCAAGAGCTAGGCCACGTGTCACCTTTTCACAAACCTGGCGGTACTTTTGGAATATTTACTTTGATCGTGCGCGACCTCCAAGGGATGGTCATCATTAATCCCTGTCATTAAATTCCCACTGGTGAAATAACGCCCACTTGTCATTGTTAGCGCATTGAGAAAAGGCCCCACTCCTCTATATATGACTGATGGTGGCATCTCGCACACCTCGCACCACCTAAGTGACATCAGGAAGAAAACCTGTGAGGTTTGTGAGAAATGGTCTAGATCAAAACCCATGATCGGATGGTTCACCAAGATGCATAAAAATCATAGAATATACTGGTGGGGCCAGTCGGAAAAACCTTCGGCGGCATAAGCATTTAAGCCTAGTTGCCAAATAAGAGACTGATAGGTCAGGTGAAAGGGGTTGGTAAGAGCACGAAGGAAAGGCTGAATCAGATAACTTAAGTGACTGGAAACCGTCAATAGCAAGTCAACATTGAAATATAATGAGAGGGTTTTAATAGATACCAATCAATCTTTCGTGAGTGACAAAAAACCCTAAACCAAAAATATCAAACCTCTAGTCTGTTAAAATTAACAAATTCCTAAAAGTCCCATCACTACCACCCTTAGAAAATACATATTATAATGATTATAAAACATATAATAGTTTTATTTAGTATGATCCCTACTTATATGGCTAAAGATAGTTATACCAACTTCACTCTAACATTATCCATTCTAAAATTTACTTCCAATAAGATTAGCCTCAATATTCACAAATCACAAGTACATTTACTATTATTGCAAATAACCTTACCAACTATAGATTTTATCATTTAACATTTACCCACACATCTATAATATTATTCTTTAACAACAAATTTACTCAACTGCGACTTATTAAAACACTAACAAGTTGAAATTACTCATAATGTTACTATGGTTATTATTTGAATTTGTTGTATTATTAATCAAATGATGATATTATTGTGATTGAAAATCACAACAACAATATTAAATTAGAAAATAAAGTGTTCATTACTCCTTATTTCAAATAGGCATTTTCTAATTCCCTAATCCTTGCATTGACACAAATTTAACTATTGATCTAAGCATACAAATTTACCAATCCAATGATTAATGATAATCCAAACTTATAAAGAAAATTAATAAATTCAAACTAATCTCTACAAAAAAGTTGCACTTAACAACAAAATATCTATTAATTATAAGGCTAGATCACTATTTGTCCTAGAACATTAGGTTTAACAATTGTCAATTGTCTTTAGAGTGTAAATTTATATTTACTAGCAAATGAATTGGCAAGGAAAGAAAACACCAAGCGAACTTAGTCAATTCCAATTCTATTGAATATGTACAATTTGATACCCTATTGATGACACTACCAACTTTTGTTCCCATTTTTAATTCTTATTGAAGGTTCATTCCTTCTTACAAATAATAACAATATTTCTAAACTTTATTAAAAATACTAATTTTAATTTTGAAACTAATTTCAAATGACATTTAATTAAAATAATTACTTCCTTTAACTAGTAACTAATTTGCAACCAGATTGTTTAGGTTCAAGATTTTAATTACATGTTGAAGAAGACACAAGAAGTTTCCAATTTTATCATGCGGATGTAACCTATGAAAGCCTCTTATATAAATATATTTTCCTTTTTATAAGTAAATTTTGCATATATAGATATATTTATATTTTCAGTTCCTTCGAAAGAATTATAGGCACGTCTCTTCCTTAACAAGTTATTAATAAATTTGATTTAAACAAATGAAAATTCATATTTATTTTCTATTTGACAAATATTTTAATAAGTCTAAAATAATTATACAAAATATTTAACAAAACACATATCTAAAATTAATTTTCTAAAATGTAATTGGCTCAAAAAATTTGATCCATAAGAATGATTTTTCCGCCTCCATTACCACACTTTGCAAAATAGTTCTTTTTCCTCTAAGTAAATTTAATTTCACTAATCTATTTACTTTCCCAACATGAATTCTATATATATATATATATATATCAACTATTTTAAATATATAATTTTAAAAATATATATTTAAATTTAATAATTACTAATTTATTTGAAAATAAACTATTTTCAAGAATTACTTATTCAAATGTAAATTTAACTAATGTTAATTACTTTTTAAAATGCACTTAAGTATTTAAAATATTTGAGAGATAATTGAATGAATCAAACTAAAAAAAACTTAATCTTATAAACTTCTAAAAATATATATTTCTAATAAACTAAGTTGTACTATGATCATGTCAATTAAATATTAATACTTCCAAATTTATCTTTCAAATAAATTCATCAATTTCCAATATAATTTTAATTAAAAAACTCATAAATTTATGCTTAAAAATCATTATTATTAAATCCAAAACTAATGCCAATGATTATTATTATTATTTGTAATAAATTAAATATTATTTTAAAATTAATCATATGCTTTTAGCTAATTTTAAATAGCTACCTTGAAATAAAATACTAAAACAAAAATTCTATTGATATACTTAGATTTTTTGTTTTTCAAATTTAAAATTTAAACCTCCCAAATTTTAAAGAAAACTATATTATCTTATAATAAATTTACTATGCAAGATAAATTAAAATATATTATTTTATTTTTATATTATTTTTCTATCAAATTTCTACTAAGAATAAAAGAAAATTTAGTATTGTCATTTTTTTGGAAAATGTATTTGATTTATTTGTATTTTTGTATTATATATAAGACGGTCACAAAAAGAAAAAATTAGTTACATCAAGATGTACAGGAGCAAGAGGCCCAGCCTCACAGCAAGAGTATCAAGAAAGCTACATATCAGAAAGTCCTATACAAAGATACTAAAAGGTAATCAGAAAACTAATGTAAGATATCATCATGGGTGTCAACCCAGGCTGTCCACCCCATAGATCCCTCCATCCACAGAATGTTTTTGTTCTCTTGGATTTGAGCAAGCATAAGGAATTGGTCCTTTTTGGAGTTCTTGTTATTCTTAACCTCCTAGATAAGCATTTTGCAAGACCTCTTAAAGATCTGTAGGTTATCCATATTCCTCCTCCATTCATAACCATCCTTCATCTCATTGATGAAGAAAGTGGCATATCCCGTCTTCAGGAACCTTTTGACTTTTTCTTATCCATCATCATGGTAGTATGAACCTGCAAGAAGATTTTAAAATAAGTGAGTTCTCGAAAAGACTCAGTAAGAACTCTGGGGATGTTTTGATACCTTTCCTCATTCCTACATTTCCAAATCTGCCATAAGATATTAGAAGAAAGAATGTGCCAAAACAAATTAGTATCCTTATTTAACCCATCAATATGCCTAGTGATGATTTCAAGAATATTAATAATCATAGGATAAGTGATACCAAACATATGCCAAATTTACTTAGCAAAAATACAATCAAAGAGAATGTGTCTTCCTGATTCAGGCATTTTGCACAAGTTACAATAATCAGTCACAAAGTTATCTTTTCTAATTGGAAGTCTATCAAGAACCGATAGCCATTTAAAACATTTTATTTTAGGCTCAATAGAGCCTTTCCATAATATATCAAAATAATTCTTGCAAGAGAAGATGTCTAGGGTGGTGTACCAAATAGAATTGACATGGTCAATGATGGCATCATTATATCCAATCACCTTGTAAACATTTTTGGCTTTGATTCTGGATATAATGGTCCCATCCGACCATTTGCAGTTTAAATATCTATGAGAGTCCAAATGACAAGTAGTAGGTAAGTCCTTGGTAGCTTTAAGAATCATATTATAAGTTTTCTTCTGGGAGGTCGGGATATCAAATTTGTTTCTAAGCTCATCCCATCTAATTAATCTATCTTGCTCAAAGAGGTTAGCTAATTGAGAAATATGCCTATTATTCCAATATCTAGTAGAGTAGCCTTGGGAGAGGGCAAGGGGTTTGTCAGATAAGTGTAATTCCACCAAATGGATCTTTCACCATAAATTTGACAATCATCATGGAAGGCCTTGTTAATAATATAACTCCTAACATGATTCCAGGCTTTCCATATGGATCTAAAGACAGTAGATCCCTGCATAGCAATAGGAAAGTTGCCAATGATTAGATCATTAAAAGGCAGATTCATCCAGGATTTTGCATTTTTGGGGAATCCCCTTTCAATATTGTTCCTAATAAGGATCTTCCATGGATCATTTCCATCTATAGAGTGAAAGATCCATTTGGCGGCAAGGGCAATCCCTTGGAGTTTAAGGTCCTTCAAACCCAAGCCCCCTAGGAGCTTATCAGTATGACACCAATCCCATTTAACAACATGCGTCTTTCTATTACCTTTACCATCCGACTAGAGAAATTTTTTGATGGCCTTTTGAATTTCCAAGATTTGGTAGTTACTAAACATCAAAGCTGAAGAATAGTAAATATTGTAGGAAGAAATAATTTTTTGGTAGACCTGAACTCTGCCAGCCAAGGATAAGGATCTATTGTGCCACTTATCCAACTTTTTAGTGATTTTCTCTTTAACCCAAGCCCACATATCCTTAAGGGAGGGGTCAACAGAGAATAGAATGCCCAGATATCTCACAATTTTCTGCGGACCTCCCCATTGAAAATCATAGCTTTTGAACCATTCAAGGGACTGCTCATCCCATCCCAGACAAATAGATTTGGAGTGGGATAGATGAGCACCAGAGATAGTGCAAAATAAACTGAGTTTTCTTTGCAAAGCTTCAAAGTTTTCAGCAATGGCTTCTTAGAAAATACCAGTATCATCTGCAAATTGGCAGTTTATAAGCTCTTCCTTATTAGGGAGCGCTATGCCCCCAACAGTAGGGGAGATTGAATTATCTCTAAGAATGTAGTATAGGGCATGAGAGGCAATAACAAAGAGGGTAGGGGCCAAGGGGAAACCTTGCTTGATGGATCTACCAAGGGGGGAGGAGTCTGAGAGGGAGCCATTAATATCTATCTAGGAAAAAGCATCATTAAGTAACATATTAATAGATTTATAGAAAACACTAGGGAATCCAAAAGCCTCAAGCATCATGGAAATAAAGTTCCATTCAACCTTGTCATAGGCCTTTTCGAAATCCAAAGGAAACATAGCAAAATTTTGTTGAGAGTAGTTGGCCAAATTCATGGCTTCCCAGCTAGTGATCAGATTCTCAAGAATATACCTTCCTTTAATGAAACCAGTTTGGGTACGATTTTCTCAAGTCTAAGAGCCAGGATCTTGGCAAAAAATTTATAGGAGACATTAAGGAGGGTGATAGGTCTCCATTTTTTTATGAGAGCTTTGTCCCCATCCTTAGGAATCAATTTAATAATACCCTTGTTGATGGAGCTACACAGGGAACCCCTAGCTAGGGCTTCCGAGTAGATATCATGAAGATCTTTATATATCCAACTAATATTGGCCTTGTAAAACTCCATAGGGAGACCATTGGGCCTAGGGGCCTTATCATTATTAAGGGAGTTATTGGCATTTCAATTTCCTCCAGGGAGATATCTTTAGATAGTAGGTCAGCATCCATAATTGAGATCCTATTAGGGATAATAGATCTACACTGATTTCTAAGGGAAGTAGCCTCCTCTGAATCCTCTGAGGCAAAGAGATTTTGGAAGAATTCAGCAAAGGCCTCTTTGATGTTGTCAAGGCCAGTTATTTCTTTATTATTAACTATGATTCTCTATATAGTTTCATTGGACTACTTGTGCTTGATAAGGTTAAAGAATAATTTTGAGCACCTATCACCAAACAGGAGCCAGTGAGCACGGGATCTAATTTTGGCACCTCTAGTTTTAACCTGATGGTGTTGTCTAAGGGCTTCCTTAGTATTAATCACATGAGAGATGAGCTCATGGTGTGAGGGATTGGCTTGGATGTTAGTTTCAACTTTTTGAAGGTTAGAGGAGAGCTTTTTTTCGGTAGATCTTTTAATTGATTATTTTTAAAAGTAGATAATAAATACTTTATAAATTTTAAAATTAAAATTTCGTTTAATTTTATAATTAATTCTAAGATTTACAAATATTGTTGTGACTTTATTAATTATTTTTTTATTATTAATTCTAAATCTAATAATACTTCATTTTACATACAAATAGAATTATAGGTTAAAATACTTTTTTTTGTTTGTAATATTTTTCATTAATATTGAATTTATAAAAAAATGTTAAAACATTAATAATTCTTTAATCCTAATTGTATGTAATATCACATACCAATAAAAATATATACTAGCTTTTCTTTGTTTAATATATTTATCGTTAATGACAAATTTATAAAATTATATCAAGAAATAAATAACCTTAACCCCAAGATTTATACTATAACACTAATTAAACCCTAAACCTAACCCTAATTCAACCCTAAGAACAAGATTTAATTACTAGAGTGAGAATTTAACTATGGTTAGTGTTAAGATTAGAATTAGGGCTAAGGTTAGGACTCAATTACGATTATAGTTAGGGTGAAATTTATAAGTTATTATTAAGATATTCACAACTATAATCCTAACCTTTAACCTTAATCTTCATCCTAGAATGATAATTAAACCCTAATTGAAGCATAACAATAAGGTTCAATAAGATTTAAGGTTAGGGTTCAAGTAGGTTTATGAATAGAATTAGGGTTCACTCACTTGGTTAGGGATAACATTCAACTAGTGTTATGATTAGGGTCAAGTCCAAATTATAGTTAGGGTTTAGTTAGGCTTATTTTGGTTAATCTTACAATTGGGGTTTAACTAGAATGCTAATTGAACCTTAATTTAACCCCAATAACAAGGTTCAATTAGAGTTAGGGTTCAGGTTCAATTAATCTTATGGTTGGAATTAGGGTTGAATTAGGGTTAGGGTTAGCATTGAATTAGTGTTATCATTAGGATCAAGTTCAAGTTATAGTTAGCATTCAATTAGGCTTATTTTAGTTAATTTTATAATTAATGTTTAATTAGAGTTAGGTTTATGGTTCAATTATAGTTAGGGTTAGGATTTATTTAGATTAAGGTTCAAATAAGGTTCAATTAGGATTCAATTAGGGTTATGCTTATTATCTAATTAGGTTTAAGGTTAATGTTAAGTTAGTATTCAAATTATTAATCTAGAATAAAACTTGGAGTTAAGGTTACAACTATGGTAAGTGGTAGGGTTAGGCTTAAATTAGGGTTCAATAAAGGGTAGGTTATAATAAAGATATAATAATATTAGTTAGTTTTTCAGTCATGGCCATGCTAGATGTCAATTGGGTTTAAAAGACCCCTTGTCGAAGCCCACAAGGAATTTATTTCTATATACCTTATGTATTGTTCAGATTTTTTATCATTATTTTTGACCTCATGAGAATGCCTCAGAGTAAAGTACACCTTACAAATCCACCTACACCTCGTAAACCATTCAATCTCTCAAAATTTGACTGTTATTCTAGAATGATTATCAAACTAGATATGTCCAAATCCTTTGATAAGTTGACTTGGAAAATTCTATACTGCATATACCTCTTGTCAAATTAAACCATGGGAGTACTAATTTCACAATGAATTGTCTTGTTTTAAAATTTCATTAATCATTCCCATAGGGTCTTCTTCATCATGTAGGGGGTTAAGTTAAAGAGACCCATTATCATGTATTTTTTCCATCAAAATGGTAGAGGCCCATAGTACAAAACTTATACTAGAGCCAGTATGTTAGAAAAATTTACATGAATGCTAATTTTAGCAGCACAAGCTAGTACATATAGTTTTCATATATTACCTAACTTACAAGATAGATGAGTTTCGGGAGGAGATGCAAATAAATAAAACTTTTGAATTTGTTTTAATGCCTAGTGTGGAGTATCTGGAATTTATTGTTAATTTTGAAATTGATATTGATATATATCATTGAACTATATTGATACTACTATCTAGAATTTATTGTTAATTTTTAATTTGATATTGACATATATCATTGAATTGTGATTGATACTACTGTTTTGATTCATTGGTGATAATTATTAGATATGTGTGTAAAATATAGATATTTGTGTTTGACTACAAGAGTTATCTCTTGTGATTTATAATCGTGTTATTATTTATGTTTGTGGGCTTCTTATGCAAGACAATATATTTATGCATTTCTCATTTAGCTTTTATTTAATTGTAGATTGTCAAGAGTATATCTCATTTAGATTTTATTTAATTTTTTTCTTTATATCTATGATTTCTTGAAGTTTTTCTGATCATCGAAATAAAATGTTGATGGACATGTAACACATTTAGAACACTCATGCCCTAGTTCATCATATCTGGTAGAGAACATTCTTGTCTAGAGATGACCTTAGAATTTGGTTATGACAAGTATCCAAAGATAGTGATGTCGACAAAAATTCAAATGAGACAAGTAGATATGGAAGCTAAGGGTATACACATCAATGTTTAAGTTAAACAATTAATACCCTAAATAAATATCACTTCACACATTGATGATTCCATGGTACGAAATTGTTATTCTAGATGGTAGGCCTATAATTGTACTATCCTAGAAATGCCCGAGCATTGTGTGGTCACCTTGAAAGGAATAAAATAATTTGAATCATCAATTTCTTGAATTATTATCGTTGAATTATCTCTTGTGTCCACCACAATATTGAGTAAAAAAAGTCACATGGAGAGCAAGTTCTTTAAGGGTAAAATATTTGCAATCCAAAGAGAAGCATCAGATTTTGAGCTTCAAAGGATAATTCTAAATTTTATATGGTTATTTAAAATACTAAAAACTTTCTCTTGAGAATTAGTTGGGCCAAAATTTCAGCTTACACTTTATTTTGAAGTTAAGGGACAACAACAATAACAAATTTATAAGTACAAATGTTTATTCTGCAAATAAATACACATTGATTAAGGGTGGAGTGCATTTTCTCTTCTTAAAATGGGTTTGACATGTCAGAATATAGGCCATATTTTATTAAATAGCTCTGAAATTTGAAACATAGTAGACAATCTTTACTTAAGTCTTAATTTAAAGTTTTAAACAATGTTTCCATTAAAAAATAATGTAGACCTTACCTACTCAAACCAGAAATAATTTCCTATAGATTTTACTCATGAAGAATATATTCTTGTTGTTGCAGTAAGTGTGCCGAATTTGGTTGGTGGTGATTGGTTAAAAATTGGTGCAATACTAACTGATCTTGGCTAAAATGTAGTAGAGGTATGGCACCTTCTAACTTCCTTTTTCAAAAAAATATTGTAAGTAAAAGATGGTTAATATATAACAAATTAAAACTATTGCTTCCACTTTTGCAAGATCCTAGTGCTAAAAGATAATACCAATTAGTCAGTCATGTTTCCTATGAAGAGGCATCATAAATTAATCATCTACCTTGTGGTCTTGGTCCAATGACTATTGCAATGCTTCTATCCAGTACTCTATAATTAGCAAAATGGGCATATGGGTTCAATCAAGATTTTTGATGTTTGATCCAAACCTTTTGTAATACACTTCACATTATAAGTTTCATGAGGCTTATAAATGAGTTATCTATTACTGAATGGTATAAAAGATCATTTTCTAGTGTAAGGCATTTTTTTGAGACATTAGGCACCTATAAGAGGAATTAGGACTATATTCTTTCACTTTCATTTGTGCAAAAAATTGTAACATTTAAGCAAGTTGGTTGCTACGTACAATGAAATTTCTAAAGATATTTTCTTTTTTAAAGAGAATTTTTTATCATATATGTTGAATGGTTAAGGAAATATTTGAACTCACTAATATTTACATAATGATGGCAACATGTAAATTGTGCTTTCTTCATGGCCTAAAAGCACAACCAAAGCATCTCAAAATTTTGAAGTGAGAAAAATTATTTTGTTATAAGGGTCATTTTTTAATGGAAGACAAAGTTGACTCTATCAATGATCAAATTCCTAAATTTAGGTGACAAAAAAAACTATTCTAAAACTTTCTGGCAGGAACTTCGCTGCTTTGCAACTCTTATTATATATAGATAATTTATAAAACCATATTAAGTTGATTTAATTCCAATGACATAACTGAAATTAGTTAAAGGTTAAGAACCTCTATTTCAAACATGGTCGCCTTGGAACTCCTACACAAGATAATTTTTAAAGCATTTTATAAGGGGCTTTACTCCCCCCCCACATGGGAGGGGTGAACCCCTATGGAAACCATGTTAGATTCTTAGTAGACCATGGTCCGTCTCTCTTTTATTCATTTATATGTATTTTTACACTTCAAATTTTTAATTTTTAATTTTATATAATAAAAAAATTTATTTGTATTTATCACTTTTAAAGTTTAACAATTTCTCTTATCAATTGTATGTATATATATATAATATTTAAATTTTATGTTTAATAAAAAGAAAAAAAATTATCTTATGCATATAATTATGTAAATTACATATAGTTAGTTTCTTTTAATTTTATTCATACTTCCATACTCAAAATAATGAATAATAGAATATTTTATTATATATATAGGGTGTATAAATAATGATTATTTACTTTTATATATACATAAAAGTAAGCATGCTAATTTCCATTTTAAACTTGTAAGCATACATAGTTAATTAACATTGCACTATAACACATAAATAGATTTGTCTTCAAACAATTTTTCCTTCTCATTAAATTTTAGTAATTTCCAAAATGTATTTTCTCTCTAGTGGTAAATAGTTAAAATTTGATTACAAATCCATCATGAGTGTAGAAATCTACGAACAAAGAGATATTAGTCAAGCACAAAATGCTATAAAACTTCATACCTATATTTATTGAAAGAGAAACCATAAATAGGAAAGAACGAGAAGATCAAGATCTACACAAAGTTGAAAGGAGTGGAGTGACAACTCAACTACTTGGAGTGTCAACTCAACTACATGGACAACTAACTAGGCTTAAGTAAGCCATGTTTCTACAATGTGTACACCAACACCCCACCTTGAGCATAGCTTAGGTGAGAATAATAAAGATGGGTCCCAACTACAAGGCCTTTTTAGGTACCCATGCACAATGCAAAACTCTTAGGAACAAAGAAAGATAGAAAACCCAGGGGGAAAAAACTATCCTCCAAAAAGAGAGAAAGAAAAAGTTGTACAAATGAAAGAAGAAGAAAGATAGAAGGAGGACTCAAGACCCCCCAAGAATTACTTTTATCACTAACATACAAGAGATATTCCCCCCATAGGAGAGAAAGAGAGAGACTTGGAATCCCTCCATAAGATATTTTGTAGTGCACATAGATGCTCGATGAAATATGCCAAAGAGAATCCATGAACGTTGAACCATGTTTCTCCCTTTAGGAAGAAGGTGAACTATAAAAGTGAGCAAATTATCTTCCCATTCTTGACAGGAACATTTAGAAAGAAGCATAGAGGTCTTTGAATTATGTACAAGATCCAAAAACGTAGATGATGCCCATAACATCTTTGTAGAATGCTCAATGATCTCCAAGTCAAAGCTGATGTGTGATGAAGATTCAAGAACTAGGACCATAGGGATCATAGATGTATGATGATAACTAGAACCATAAGAATCTATTTTTTTCACTGTAGAAGTTGTAGTGGTCAAGGCATGAACAAAAATATCTGAACAAGACATTGATGATGCAACTTCAATGAAGTTGTCATCAAAAAGAAGATTGATGTCCTCAATGTGTGCTTCCATGTCAGCAATGTGGAACTCTACGAAAAGACATGAAATGTCGGGTAGATATTCATCCCAATTAGCAATACTAGGAAGACTAATATTTTATTGCAAAGAAGTTCTCAAAGCTCTCAATGAAGCGACTTTGAAATCCGATGAAGCAATAGGAGGAGGTGTAGGAATGATGATTTTCTCTATGTCAACTAAATGCTATGTATCTGAATCATGATGTGTGATGTGAGTTGTGATCATAGTAGGATCATGCGGGAAGGGAAAAACATTGGAGTCTCCATGTATTTGCTAAATTTTGATCCATAATTCATGTGGACTTTCAATATTCATGATACCATACAAAGAGGCATTTGGAGTAAACCGATTAATCCACAAATATGACCACGATTATTAAACCATTTATCCTTTTGAGATTGTTTACCTAATTCAAGGATAAGTCCATAAAGATATGGTGTGAGATTATGGAACCTAAGATGTTTCAGGATACTTTCACACCAAGACTTATAGTTTCCTATTTTTAGATTGATTACAAAAAAGTGGGTTTCATATCCCATGATTACAAATAGATAATTACCCCTTTGGAACTTTATTTCAATTCATGCATTGACAAAATAAACTCCTCCTTTTACAAAAATCACTTAATTGATAATATCAGCAAATTTTGGTAGTTAAAAAAAACTAACAATTAATATTTGCAGTAACATTTGTTTAACAAGTATAAAATTTTAATGCTAATTATCACAGCTGACTAAATAACGGCAAATAAAGGCTTCCTCCATTGGTGTTGATAGATAGCTGCTTGCAGCCTCACGTCATAGTAAGGGACGCTCCTTGCACAACCTCCAAATGGCATGTGTGGCCTGCCAAAGGCTTGTGTGGCCTTTCAATGACTAGCACATCTTGTCAAAGGCTTGTGCGGCCTGCAAAAGGCGTAGCTGCAACAACTTTCATTTCCTATGCGGAGCAACGAAGACATTAAATGCGCCCTCCAACGCTTCAAAAACCTGTCTTTCCTGCTTATGCAAAATAAATGCGAGCTTGTTAAAGAGGAGATATTCCAGGTGAAAATTTGATAACTTCAACAACTCCTTCTACTAGCAATTTGACGGTTGTCAAAGATATGTCTGCCCCCTCTTTGCAAAGAGATTTGTGTCTCTGCTACATGAAAATTTGCAGTCTCTTGGAAGAAGCTCAATCCGCCAGTCATGCATAACACACAGAGGCGCTTATTGCAAATTAAGGTCGATTTCATATTTTACTGGTCCAAATTGATTATTGCAGGCTGAAATACCCTTCATAATAGTTTCCATTTGCATATGTTCCAATGGACAATACCACAGCTTCCAAATAAATGCCTCCAATGGATACAAACAACGGCCCCAAGAAGGAAAATCATACGCCCGAAGATGATACCTGAAGATGAGGCAAACTGTAATTTTGAACACCACGTGGGAGGTACTCTGGCAGCTTTGAAGGAGGAAAGAACCTAAGTCAAAGACGTGAGATGTGAAATAGTAACTCCAAGTGATGACTGCAGATCATAATTTTCTGATGAAACATCTTCCACAGAGGAAAATCACGGCAGAATAGAGCAAAATCACACCTCCAAAGGGTAGTAATCGACCCCTAAAATCAGAGATCAAAAAAATTTGGACCTCCTTGTCTGAGTATGCTGCATCGGATAGGGGATGCAATGATAAAATGCAGTCTGAAATTTCTCCAATCAGCTCTGATACCATGTAGAAATTTAGGATCAAAGAGATATTAATCAAGCACAAAAGGTTGTAAAACCCCATATCTAGATTGATTGAAAGAGAACCCATAAATAGGAAAGAACAAGAAGATCAAGATCCACAAGATGTGGAGATCGAGATCAAGACCAAGATCCACACGAAGTGGAATGGAGTGGACTAACAACTCAACTACATGGATAGCTAACTAGACTTAAGTAAGCCATGTGTGTAAGATGTCTACACCAACAATGAGTAATATATGAATTATCTTTTATTCTATTTAAGGACCACATCCTAACATATGGATACACTTAGATACAATATGATTAAATTTTATTCTTAAGTTCCCAATTACAATATTTAGACTAATTTGGATGCTAAAAAGCAAAAAAAGGAGTATATAGATCTATTTTATTTTATTTCTTCAAAATCCTTGCTACATTTCCCACTCTTTAAAGTATTATAATGAATATAACCAATTATTCTCTACTTAAATACCAAAAAATAAAGCAATAAGGACAAGCCATATATTTTTCTTTCTTTTGTTTTTTTAAAAACAAAGACAATGCACAACTAACAAACACAAAGACAATTCCCCTTCTTCTTTCAAACATAAACAATATATAGAAGGAAAAAGGTGCCAACTCCCCATAACTTCCTAACCACCCAACCAACTTCAATTTTCGCCACTTTTCATAAGTGGGTAATTAGAATGGGTTTCAAAATTTATTTTAAGGATTTTTATTGAATAAAATACCCCTAACCTATAGACCTACCACCTAGGGCACTTTTTATACAAATAAAACCACATAAACACTTCATGAAACACATAGTAAGTAATCACATTTAAAAGGTGACTCAAGGGTCTAATAAAACAACCTCTCACACATCCACAATCCTTTCAAACAAGGTTAAAACACATATCCTTGGCATGCCAAGAAATTCATAAGAATAACACAAGGAGAGTAACTATGTGACCCTTTCATTAATGTTGGTCAATTTTAACCGATTTACTCAACCCAAAAGAAGTGTCTGTATTACTCATGATTAATAATAATTGAAATAAATCTCATATGCAAAATAACCTTCTAAGAATAATTTATGAGAGAATTACATCTACACAAATAACATATAATTTTACACTCTTTATTTGCATGATGCCTAAGTAATAAATTATCATACTATTTATCATCAAGATATTACTACTTATAAGAACAATACTACGACAAGTAAATATTAAATACCAATCATCATCTTACCATCACACCTCCTCACACCCATAGTATATGATTACCTAACATCATGTAATTCACATAATACATAGATTAGTATCACCAATAACTAGACATATTGATCATTGTATACCTACGTAGACAAGGAATATACCCCATCTAGATATCACACAAAATCGCAACAACCATAAGTTAGATAAGGTTAGTTATTTAATGATTAAAATATGAGAATCCTTGATGTATAGGAACATTCAATACTAGCGTGTATCAACCAAAATAAAATTACATAACATATAAGACATAAACCATCAACAACTAACATGATCAACAAGCCCTCAAGGGACAAGGGTCTTACATAGACCTACAATATAGATAGGCAGAAAGATATATAAAACAACTAAAATAAAATATACATTATATGTATATAGTTTTTTAATAACATTTGAGCTCACATGTTTGAATGAAACAAGAAAAATATCATATATCACATCCAAATTAACATTTAGATCTCTAAGGTGCACACTTTTTTTTTTCAATTGCTTAAATGACCAACTAAGCTCAAAATTTTCATCCCCAAACAACTTGCTCATTCATGTACCACACTAATTGGATCAGCTTTCTCTTCAATAATTTGTAATATTCATTGATGATCATCTCTATCTAGTCTTCACTTATGACATCCACGTGCACGATGAACTTGATGAAGAGATAGGCTAGTAGCAATTACTAGGTGGTTGTATTGTAATACCATGTTTTTAGGATGGTAATCAATAAAATGAGTCCTATTTTTGAACAATTTTGACTTTTTTGAGATATGTCACTCGCAATACATCTGAACCTTTGGGAAATAAAATTCTATCACTTGTTTCTAGTTTCATTAACTTTATCCTCTCGTTTGTAGAATGTAATAAATAATAACTGACACATTCTATATTTTTAGCCTCTGATATGACTGCACAAACATCTCCTATACATGAATACATATACATACAATATGTACATTCACTTTTAAAACATGTATAGAATCAATCTTTAATCGTAAAAAAAAAATGATTTATATAATCAAATTACAATTAATTTTTGTCCTTTTTTTAGTGCGTATGAGATATGGACTTTTATTATGGATAAATTACATGTTTCTTTTCCATTACCCAATTCTCTTTGAAATTTGTTTACTATTTAGAATGTTCTTCATAAATCAACATTGTTTGCATGCATATGGCTAGTTACTCCTATCCTACTATCCTAGTAATTTGGTCAATATGGTTGGAAAGAAACAAATGTATTATCAAAAATCAAACAATTTCAATTAGCAGAATTAAAGACAAGCTTGAGAAGTCAATCTCATAAATGTGCAATTCTTATGTTAACAATTATAAGTCAAGTTCATCATTGTATTCCAATTGGGATAATTTCATTTTAAATAATTGGAAGCATAGAGTACTACCACTCCAAGGGGTTTTTGGCCAAGTGAAGATAGAATAGATAGAAGCAAGGTGAAGTGGATACCGCCAAATTTAGCCTTTTGGAAGCTCAATTTTGATGGGGCTTCATGAGGAAACCTGGGTGTATCTAGTGTTGGTTGTTACATTCGAGATCCAAAGGGTTCTCTAATTGTGGCTAAAGCCAAATATCTACGGGGTGACACAAACAATATGGCAGAGGCTCAAGCACTAATAGTGGGAGTCATACTGGCAAAAGAGCTCAAGATCAATAAGTTGCGTGTGGAAGGTGATTCTCTTATAATTAATGCTTGCAAATCATAAAATATTTTTAACTTGAAATTAAGGTATGTTCTTCAAAAGATATGGGAGATACTTGCAACTTTTGAAGACGTTTACCTCTCTCATACATACCGAGAAGGTAAAAAATTAGTGGATGCTTTAGCTAATTTAGCTTGTGATTCTAAGAAGCATATAGTTATCCAAAACAAGAAAGATCTGGTCATTTTCCCCATCATTCATCACATGGCACAAATAGAGAAAGTTGTCCTGGGCTAACAGTCTATTGAGATCACAATGCGTATGTAAGCATGCGGCCAAGGTATAACTTTGTCAATGATTTAAAATCATAGTTTTGAATGAAAAAAGGCAAGTGTTTTGTCATGTATGGTGAGTTGCAGGCTATTCAAAACATGTGATATTTTCCATGTTGTTTGAGAAGGCATCCAACATGGCAACAATTGGGACCTGTAGGAAAGTGTAATGATGGTGGGAAATGGGAGTCTAATATACGTTGCTTCAAACGTCTTATCATTTTGGCTATATTGCATTGGTATCCATTTTCAAGATTATGCATATTTTGTAATGATGTTTACACTTAAGACTCCAAGGCCATATTTAATTACTCACATGGAGAACGGATTATGGTGTCGCCACACATATCTCTTCAGGGACACTTGTTCGCTGTTGAAAATTCAGACAAGTACCTTATTACATCTCAAGTGTATGGCGCATTGATTTTCTCTACATTGAAGGAGATTTTGCATGAGCCAACCTACATTGTTGGTTTTCATCACATTTTTTCATGTTGGATTTAATGATGAATCACTACTTGTGCTTAATTTCTTTAAAATGCATAATTCATCATGTGTTTTTGCTTGCAAGTGCTCAAGGAAATTGGATAGAATTGGTTTGGAAGCTTGAAGTGTTTAGCTCTATAAACATGTTGTCCTGACCATGGAATCCCAAGATCCTTTGTCCAACGAAGTGAGGAGAGCATCCATTTGAGGAGAGTCTTTCACATGAAAATCTAGCATCGATTTTCTAGATTGACTATCCCAGGGTTGAAGCATCAGTACGTTCCATTTTGGTTTTTGAATTAACCAGTTCAAGGGCTAGGCATCTAATTTTTCCTTTTCAAGTCTTGTCTTTGGTTTTATCAAATTCAATGGATCTCCTTCAATCTCTAGTCAATTTGGAGTTAATTGTCTCTAAGTTTGTTAAGCCCCAATTCTTGGATGGTGAGGAATTACTTCAAATTGTCCAACATTATAATATGTTTTCTGGTGATGGGTACCTGAGTGATTTATTCCCTAGAGAGTTTATTAGGCATAGGTTGGGGTTTTCTGAAATATTTGAAGCCATTAGGCTAGCATTTCAGTTTAAAAATGATATTATTTTGCTCAAGGCTTTGCGAAGGAATTCACGACGCATGTGTGTTACAATGAATTTTGATATCAAAGAAAATTATTATGCAATTTATTTTCTATGTGACCATAATCCTCACCCACCACAAAACATAGTTGTTTTTTTTCCTTGAGGAGGGTGGCTCGATTTTTGCGCTAGAATTTGTTCAAAGAGAAGTAGTGCCAGAGGAAGGGGTTGGCCTAGAGGAAAATATTGGCAAAGTTGCCGGGAGTGAACAATGCACAATAGTGGCTAGGGATCGAGTACATCAGATAGTGACACCATCAGGGGAAGATATGGTTCCAGTGGAAACTATGGTTTGTTATTCAATTGGAGATCATTTTGCTGATATAACTAGGGTCGATGATCAATATGGGTCTCTCGGTGGTGCTAGTTTTTTCACTCAAGCGAATTTTTTGGTGGAGACAACTGAAGAGGAAGATGAGAATTTTGTGCTTGAAGATGATGCTATGGAAGAATAGTTAGTTTATTTTTGTAGTAACCAGTTTGGAGCTTTCAGGAAGAAATCTTGTGGAGCGTAATGCCATAATCTTTTGGATTTTTGTATATATTTACTCTAGTCTAATTTTTTAATGGAGAAGTCATGAAATTATGTTAAGGTATATGCCATGAAGACTGTTGCCTAAGTTTGGTTTTTGTAAAAAGCATAGATAGTGTTTCTCTAAGGCGCTGATAGATAGAAATCATATGCTAGGTTGATACTACAGATTTATGCTGGCATTGTTTAAAACTATTTCTTCTCTTTTTCTACTAATATTATACATGTAATTATAAACTTATATATAATATATATATGCCCTAGTGCTTTTTATCAAAAATAAAAATAATTAGTTTTTTGGTCTAAATAAATATTATAATTTGTAAATTGATCTTAACAAAGTTAAAAACTTAAATTCATGTTCAAATTTATATATACACATGCACACGCATACATTTTTTAATCAATCTTGGAATGTGGTCATAATTAGTTGAAATCAAGGAATATCTTCAAATCTTTCATCTTCATTTCCATTGTATGCATCAGTAGCAACTATTGGAACCAAATTCCATTCATTGACATATCCACATTGTTGGTTGTTACAACTATCATAGCACCCCAGAATGCATTCATAACAAAACCAAAAGTAATCTCTAGTATACAATGTTTATGTGTGTCTATTTGTACTCATCATACAATGCAAAGATCCTATTTTGTCTACCCTCTTACATCCATGTAATATTGTTCTATCCACTCCTACAAAAATGATATATATAATTCAAAATAAATTTAAATAATTTAAACAATTTAAACTTTTTTCAAATAATAAATTTAAATATACTTGAAATCTCCCAAAACACTCAATTTGGATATTCATCATTCCTCACAACTGAAGATGTGTCAACATCAGTTGAAAAGTGTTTCTTACACCATTTCACAATATTATTTGCATCATTTATATGCTTTCCCTCATAATTCATTTGATTTTCTCTTAGTTCATGTTTGATGCAAGCTCCTACGCCATCATGCTCACCCTTTCCATGACCACTCTCAAAGAAACTCCAAACATGCAGTATTATCATTGTGATGATAGCTAAATAGTGCATAGAATGGCCTTGATAATTTGAATTGTGATTCACACCCATTAGACCATACAAAATGTTCAATCTTCACACCTCTTCTTTCCAAATCTTCAAAAAAAATCTTAAAGCAATATTGGACAAAAAGTGTGACATACTCTTTATTATCACTAATTTAAAAGTGATATTATTTCTCCATGACTCATTTTCATTTGTACTATCAACACCATCCAAATCCAATTGTGCATGTCAATGAAAAACATGTGCCATAATAGTGGCAAGTGCTCTAAATAGTAATATTGTGTTTGAATCTCCTTTTGATGGGTAAAAGAGTAATTTTCTACAATGTCAACTATTCATAAAGCTATTCCAACTAGGAAATTATCTCTTAACAACTAATATTATTTTTCTTGCCACTTAACATAAAATAAATGATGTATGTACAGTTGTATCTATTTACAAAAAAATTATATAAATTTTCCAATAGGTACCTCCTCTTATACATAATCTAACCTTGTGGATTATTTCCCAATTTTTATTTAAGATCTTTGACATGTTAGTATATTCATTTCTCAAAGGAATTTTAGCTAGATTTCCACATGCTTCACAAATTCCTTTTATGTATTTCATTAGAGGTCCATCTACATCATCATCAGATTTATCACATAAGATGGATGCTATGAATTTACTTACCCATTTAGGAGGTGTGTTTTAAGAACCATCACTTTCTTCTTTGATCTTTTAAAACACATGATAGTAAAGTTCAAATTCAATATGATAACAAAAATAGAAAAGTTCAAAAACCTTATTTTCCCTCACATAATGTGGCCTTAAAATTTGAAACATTGTTTTTCCAATATTTATATAAATATTTGCATCACAAAAAAATCATATACATATCATGTTATGTTATGTCTAACCAATGTTTTTAATGCTGTTGAAAATTGTCTGGACCAGGGTCAATCCTATATTTTAAACCATCTCTTTTATTTGATGAGGGACAACTATGATCATGCAAAAAACTTCAAACCAAGTTCCTAACACCATTTTCAATCTTGTTAGAATGAGAATCCCTACACACCAATACCCAATTTCCTTCTACAGTAGTATAATCCAAAACTTTCTCCTTTTCACATATCTTGTTAGTGTCCTACTTAAGACAATTTCACTGAAAGTGAAGAGAGTTGACATTTTCTTGTTATTTGTGAAATTACAATAGATGTCCACATCACTCTTCTTGAAATATGGACATCACTCTTCTTGAAATAGTCTTATTAGGTGATCAAGATTGCTTCCCAATGGAACCCAAACCTTGTTTAATATTTTTAATTATATTTAAGTCATCTAGGCCTCATTTTTTCCTCTTTTTTATCAAATCTAAACCCATAAATTCTAATGGCTCATTTAGGTCATCATGAAGAAGTAATGTTGATAACAATTGGGTTTGACCAAGTGTATCATGACTTTTGAAATAAGTCTCAATTATTTCCTTTGAAGTTCTTGTGAATTTACTCTTAATAGTAGCAAGATTTTCTTCAACATAAAACTTGAATTTCTCATATCTAATTCAACTAAATGATCTATATTTTTGTAAAAAAAAATTCTTGTCACCTATTTAATTAGATTCATAATATGAATATTGGTAGAAGGAAGCAATCTTGACCCTTGTCCAGCATCAAATTGTGTATGGGCATCCTCTCTAACATCAAAGACATGATCCCACAAGAAAAATGGAATGGTAAGAATCATAGTATACCTAATTTAGTAAAAATATTATATTCCATATACACATGCAAAAAATAAAAACAGAAAATATTTGATGATAGAGATGAAAAGGATGTTTATATTAGTTATATTGAGTAATCGATAGATTACAAGCTACACAATCCCTTTACTAGGAAGGTAATCAACAATAAAGATGTTAAAGTCAAGGAAAAGGAGGCAAGGGATGAAAGTATCCAAAAACAATTACAATTGCAACATCAATACCTCAAAATGAAAAAGAGTCATAAGAACAAAATGTGTCCAAGACCACAAGTGGTAATAGCTAGTCTAATAAGAAACCCTCAAGAAAAAAATTAAGCCAAGTTGAAAACACCAAGAAATTTTGAATAAGGTGAATCATCATACTCCTAAATTATAAGTGATGAACCCAATCCTATATTTTCATCACTAAGATCAAGGTAGAGAAGTAAGAAAATAAGTTTGAAAGATAATCTTATATTTTTGAGGAAATCAATCATGGAAGAAAGTTGGATCAAGGCTTTGGATGAAGATATGGATTTCATTGAAATGAATGAAACATGGGAGCTAGTAGATGTACTTGAAGGTAAATATTGCATAAGAATCAAATGGGTCTATAAGACTATATTAAATATAATTTAGGTGATGTTGAGAAACACAAATAAGGTTAGTAAAAAAATGTTTTACACAATGATCTGGAATGGACTATGATCTGACATTTGTGATATAAAATGCATAAAAACTTGATATATTATTATTTGAAATAACAGGTGCATATATAACAAAGGAATGGAAGCGATCGAGCATAGAAAAAGGATAGTTGGATAGTTACATTTGGTGAACTATATGCACCCGCACACACTACAATGTAATACATTATACATTATTTACAAACATTCCCCCGTTGATTACATTGTCCCTAAAACCATAAAAAACTCCTTGCCTAGGGACCCCCTCTTAAGGCTAACATAACAAAACTGGCTAATTACAAAATATGTATACATTCTTGAGAAGATTTTTCTTTTGGAAAACAAATCTTGAATCAGGTGGAACTCCTCCAATTCATCTTATAACCCTCAGCTCCACCCTCCAATTTGTCTCCTCGACCCTGATAAAAATATAACCTTTAGCCCATAATTATTGAACAACCATCCTCTTAGCCTTTAGATAAATCTCTTACATACCCTTACCAACATACCACCAGTGCACAAAGGCACACTTCACATGCATGAGATTAAAGCTATCACGCCACATATAAAATCATCAAAACATGATTATGAGACATAACCAAGGAGATATAATCAAATTTGAGATATAAAACAAACAACCACTTGTAAACCCTTATATTGGTGTTTGAATGTATCACCTTTATCATAACCAATTGGTGTTTGTCGACGCTGCTTCTCCTCTACCCTAAACATGCATTTTCGAGTAAAATAATTTGTTCTCATTCTAATACGTGGCTAGGGAAACATAATCATAGTGAATAGATTGAACTTTGCATTCAATCAATATAGGACCTTATACCAGCTTCCACAAACTCATGGTTTCCACAAATCCATCTCAGGTTCTTTGTCTTCATGACCACTTCTACACTAATTCAAAGGACTAAAGTTTTCTTGGAAATATTTACGTAGCCATTTTATCAACACACAATCCTCATTCACAACATAAATGGTTATTCAAACTGTCACAATATATACTGCTCTAACCTTGTTCCCTCTTGTTAGTTTGTTAGCTTGGACAGCTGTTCGTCCATTTGCTAGGATTAGATAATAGTTATTTTATTGTTGAGATGTGATAATTATTATTTAATTATTGATTTCTTTTAGTGACACCTTGCAACCAAATTTGTTGTGGTTGGTAAGTTGTTATTTATCTCACCCGTCGATTGAGAATCGATCTTGGCCGTTGGTTTTCCAGTGAGAGGAGTATAAAAAGGGGTCATTGGGCATATGGAGAACATAGAAGTTTTTGTAGAAGCATTTGCAGTACTAGCAAATGAGTTTGTGAGTTTGCAGTGATAGTAAAGAGTCTTGCAGTGTTAGCAAGGGCGCAGTGATAGCATTGGGGATAGCAGCGGGGGAATATCAGTGGGAAGTTGGGAGATTGTCGGAGTTCTGCTAGTAAGAGGCAAGGAATCTTTGTATCTCTTAATTTTCTGAAGTTAATATAATTCCTCATCTGTAGAACTGGTTTTCCCTTAGGGGTTTTTCCAGGGACAATTTGTCCGAAAATATTGTGCTCATTGTGTTACGCATTTCTTTCCGTATTTTTATTAGTGAAGTTGCAGTTGTGTTATTTTTTGATATTAGCTGTGAATTAGTTTTCAGCAGTTAAGTAATCTTTTAAGATAGGAGATTAATAATTAGTGACTGCAATAGGAATTTTCACATGGTATCAGAGCTGTGTTAAGGGTAAAAAAGGTTTGCCCTAGGAAAGAAATTGAGGGTTTCTATAACCTAGTTTGATCTTTTAAATTATTATTGCTTTTATCTTTTGAGATGGCTTCAGCTAGTTTGAGAGATCAGGACAGATTAGATGGTGCCTCAAATTTTGGTGTCTGGAAGGCCAGACTTTCTTTATTGTTGGAAGAGAATGGTATCAAGGATTATGTTACCATTGTTGTAGCTATACCTACAGATGCAACACAACTTGTAGCATACAAGAAAGAGGATGCCAAGGCGAGGAGGATTATCCTTGATGGTGTCAAGGATCATATTGTTCCACATATCTTCGAGTTAGATATGACGAATAAGATGTGGGATGCCATTATGAAACTATACCAGAATGCTACCATTAAAAGAAAGCTGATTCTCAGAGAAAAGTTGAGGAATACCCGAATGAACAAGGGAGAAGACGTTACAAGTTACCTCACCAGACATAGACTTGTCAAGGATGAGTTAGCAGCTGTTGGAGATAATCCAGAAGATGATGAGCTAGTAAGGATACCCTTAAATGGGTTTACTAAGTAGTGGGATGTCTTTGTTCAAGTTATTAATGGACGAGACGCCCTACCGAGTTGGGATCGACTGTGGAGTGATTTCACTCAGGAGGAGCTTAGACTAAGTCTTGTCAATGGAGCCAACAACAAGAGTCAGAAAAGTGAGGGAGAACAAGAAAACATTGCCCTAGCGGGAAAAGGGAAAGCAAAGAAGGGATTTAGAAAAGGATCAAATTCTCAAGGTGAGAAGAAGGACCTATCTAAGGTCAAGTGCTTTGGTTGTCACGAGTTTGGCCACTATGTCAGCGATTGCCCACAAAGGAAGAAAGATAAAAAGGGCAAGAACCAAGTGGCGACTTCAGCAAGTGCAGAGGAGCTCTCTAGTAGATTGGAGGATGAGTTTGCACTCATAGCTTGTATGATTAGCTCAACCTCATAGAGTGTTTGGTATATAGACAGTGGAGCATCATTTCATATGACAGGAGTTAGAGAGTACTTCTCTAGTTACAAGGAGGAGGAAACCAATATCCAGATTTCTATGGGGAACTTGTCCAAGCTCAACCTAGTTGGGAAAGGGACTGTTCAGTTTCAGAGGGAGAATGGAAAGATAGTTCCACTTCATGATGTCTTGCATGTTCCAGGCTTAGGTATGAATTTGATTTCTGTATCTGTTCTTCAGGATAAAGGGTATAATGTACTTTTTAGAGGAACACATGTGTTGATTAAACACAAGGATTGGAAATCACCCATAACTATTGGAGTTAGGAGTGGTCGCCTTTATAGGTTACAGTTTGATACTCCTAAGGCACTCATGAGTAGTAGTAATCCTAGAGATCTTGGAGAGCTATGGCATACGAGGATGGGCCATATTCATCATGGAGCACTTAAATTGCTTCGTGAGACAGTGATAGGTGTTACAGAGGTGAGCACAGAGCATGATGATGTATGTAAGGGATGTGTGTTGGGGAAGTTTGCGAAAGCATATTTTCCAAGGAGTGACAATAGATCTAAGGGTGTTCTTGATCTAGTACATTCGGATGTATGTGGACCAATGTCAACAAAGTCTCTCAAAGGATATGAGTACTATGTTACTTTTATTGATGATTTTTCTAGGAAGACCTGGATATACTTCTTGAAGACCAAGGATGAGGTTTTCAATCACTTCTAAGAGTTCAAGGCTCTTGTGGAGAACTCAACAGGAAGGAAGATAAAGGTTCTTCGGTTAGACAATGGAGGCAAGTACAAAGGAAATGTCTTCCAGGATTTCTGTACCAGAGAAGGAATCAAGAGAGAGTGGACTATTCCTTACAATCCATAATAGAATGGAGTTGCTGAGAGGAAGAACCGTTCTATATCGGAGGTAGTAAGGGCTATGCTACATGACCAGGACATGCCGTGTTACCTATGGGCAGAGGTGTGTAGTACTGTAGTTTACATTCAGAACAGGGTTCCACACAAGGTACTAGGGAAGATGACACCAAAGGAAGCTTTCACAGGGAAAAAGCCAGATGTTGGTCACTTTAGGGTATTTGGGATTTTGGCATATTGTCATATTCCAGGAGATACACGTACCAAGTTAGATCAGACTGCAGAGAAGGGGTACCTTGTTGGGTATAGTGAAACTTCGAAGGCATTTAGGATTTTTATTCCAGGGACCAGAATAATTATTGTCAGACACGATGTCAAGTTCATGGAGGACAAGGCGTTTAGAAGGTCTAGAGATTTGCCAGCAGATGATCAAAGTGAGCAGCCAACAAAAGCTCCAAGTCCAAGTCAAGGGCAGCAAAGCTCAAGTACTGTTACTAGTACAAGCATAGACTCAGGTAGTGAAGATTCACAAAGTATGGAGCAACTGGTGCAACAGGATATGCATCTAGAAGATATAGAGGTTGATATTTCATCCTCTACAGTTGGCAGCAGGAACCGTGAGGTTCAAGACACACAAAGGGATACTCAGGAGTCTGTGGGAGCTCCTAGGAAGAGTACGAGACAAAGGAGAGAACCAACCAAGTTCAATGACTATGTGGCATTAGTCAGCCAGTTGGTAGATAGTGAACCATCCAACTATCTAGAGGCTTCACAACATCAGGTATGGCGAGATGCTATGGTTGAGGAATATACTTCAATAATGCAGAATGATGTGTGGGAGGTAGTGCCTAGACCAACAGATAGGTCAGTAGTTGGATCACGCTGGATCTTCAAGATAAAGCACGGTGCAGATGGTAGCATCGAGAAATACAAGGCAAGGTTTGTGGCCAAGGGGTTCTCTCAGAAGGAGGGAATAGACTATGAGGAGACATTTGCTCCAGTGGCCAGGTATACTTCTATACGAGCTGTAATCTCATTTGCAGTCCAGATGGGATGGCAGATCCATCAAATGGATGTCAAGACAACATTCCTTAATGGTGAATTAAAGGAAGAGGTATACATAGAACAACCAGAAGGCTTTATAGCACACAACAAAAAGACCCATGTGTGCAGATTGAAGAAAGCCTTGTACGAACTCAAACAGGCTCCTAGAGCGTGGTATGAGCGCATTGATACATACTTGCAGGAAATGGGCTTTGTGAAGAGTGAGGCAGATGCTAACCTCTACTACCTGGTGGTTGGGGGTGAGGTTCTCATTCTTGTTCTATATGTAGATGACTTGTTTCTTATAGGTGCACTGGGGCTCATAGAGGATTGCAAGAAGGACCTTACAGAAGAGTTCGAGATGAAGGATTTGGGACTCATGCACTATTTTCTAGGCATGGAGGTGTGGCAGACAGATGGAGAGATTTTCCTTGGTCAAGGGAAATATTGCATTGAAATCTTGAAGAGATTCAAGATGGAGGATTGCAAAGCCATGTCTACACCTATGATCACTAATTGGAGGAAGGTAGATACATCTAATGACAAAGATGTAGATCCCACCTTATACAGGTAGTTAATTGGTTCGCTCATGTATTTGGTCAACACCAGGCCGGATATAGCATTTGCAGTAAACTCTCTTAGTCAATTCATGGTTGAACCAAAGAGAGTGCATTGGATAGCAGCCAAGCATGTGTTGCGTTATTTGCGTGGTACAGTTGAGTATGGGATCAGATGTATTCGAGGTGAAGGAATCAAGTTGATAGGCTATACTGATGTAGATCGGGCAGGCAGTACAATAGACAAAAGGAGCACTTCAGGGTGTTGTTTTAGTTTAGGATCAGGAGTTGTTTCTTGGTTCAGTAGGAAGCAGAAGTCAGTGGCTCTGAGTTCATCAGAAACAGAATACATTGCAGCTAGCATGGCAACATGTGAAGCAATATGGCTTTGAAAGTTGCTAGTGCCTTTGTTTGGTCAGAAGGTCGAGACTACTGTGTTACACTGCGACAATCAGAGTTGCATCAAATTGTCTGAGAATCCAGTGTTTCATGATAGGTCTAAACATATAGATATCAGGTATCACTTCATCAAGGATTGTGTACAGCGAGGTATTGTTCAACTACAATACATACCTACAGAGGAGCAGGTAGCAGACATTTTGACTAAAGCATTGGGGAAGGAAAAATTTATCTTCTTCAGAGATAAGATGGGTGTCATGCAGAACAGCTTCCTCGCTAAGAGGGAGTGTTAGTTTGTTAGCTTGGACAGCTGTTCGTCCATTTGCTAGGATTAGATAATAGTTATTTTATTGTTGAGATGTGATAATTATTATTTAATTATTGATTTCTTTTAGTGACACCTTGCAACCAAATTTATTGTGGTTGGTAAGTTGTTATTTATCTCAGCCGTCGATTGAGAATCGATCTTGGCCGTTGGTTTTCCAGTGAGAGGAGTATAAAAAGGGGTCATTGAGCATATGGAGAACATAGAAGTTTTTGTAGAAGCATTTGCAGTGCTAGCAAATGAGTTTGTGAGTTTGTAGTGATAGCAAATAGTCTTGCAGTGTTAGCAAGGGCGCAGTGATAGCGTTGGGGATAGCAACAGGGGAATATCAGTAGGAAGTTGGGAGATTGTCGGAGTTCTGCCAGTAAGAGGCAAGGAATCTTTGTATCTCTTAATTTGCTGAAGTTAATATAATTCCTCATTTGTAGAACTAGTTTTCCCTTTTGGGTTTTTACAGGGACAATTTGTCCGAAAATATTGTGTTCATTGTGTTACGCATTTCTTTCTGTATTTTTATTAGTGAAGTTGCAGTTGTGTTATTTTTCGATATTAGCTGTGAATTAGTTTTCAGCAGTTAAATAATCTTTTAAGATAGGAGATTAATAATCAGTGACTGCAATAGGAATTTTCACACCTCTGAAAAAAGATTGAGGAGGAAAAATAAACTTATGAAATCCACAACATAATCCCTCAATCAGAATATCTAGCAGAGCGTGGATGATCCTCCGGAAGAAGGAAAAAACACAAGTGCCTCCCTGTTATTATTAGATACCTTCAGCATTACCAGCATATTATTGTCATTTCTCTTGCATTCTCACTTTTAACCATACGTTCCAATATTTCAAAGCTCGGGAACAGGAGAGAATGCTTCACGCCTTTCTCATGCTTTTTTCAACAGCGGCAGACAGAGATAATGATCCTAGCGGCTCCTACGTGGAAGTCTTTTTCTGCATGAATTCCTTCATGCTTCAGACCAGCCTCAGAACATCTCTAACAATCTTGCATTCACTTTACAGTATAATCACCACACCATGAGTGTTACATAATCTGCCTCCTCTAGAATGTAGGAATGCAATGGCAGGAAAAAAAACTATAGAAAACACAGACATAGATTTTTTTATAATAAAAATATTACATAGATCTGTTTATAAATTTCTAATCTTTTGCTCATTCAAACAACTACCACTGCATTCTCATGACATTGCTGGAGCTTCAGACATCAACACGTAACTACCATTCACTTCAAGCTGTTAATTTTTTAACGCCGAAGGAAACTTGATTTCCTCTATCTACCGCTATCAAGCATCTAAGACAATTAAGATAACCACGCACGTCCATATTCCTCGCTCTTTTTCATCGCCGTTATTTGCATATCTGTTATCGGAACTACTGTTTTTCTGCCCGTCAGTTTTGCCCGGCTCTGGCGAGAAAGTGACGGAAACAACGTTTTGCGAGTCTCCCAACAATGAATGCCACCTCCCACTCCTCGCCCATTCTGCACCGCACGAGGTACACAAATCATAGAAGTATAATGGAATACCAAGAATCATGTAAAATCTTTATATACGGTATCTTACATTACTTGGATTCTCTATGCTTGAAGACATGAGGCTCATGCTCCACAACCTTTGCTACCATTCTCTCTGCCCATGCAAAAGTGGGGATTTTGGAACACGGTATGGACATCCATCAAAGCATAAAAGATAGATGAATTTAGTCCGATGATGTAGTTGTAACTGCCCTGGTAGACATGTATACAAAATGTGGAAGGATAGACAAGGCACGTGAAGTGTTTTGCAAGATGCCTCAAACAGATGTGGTCTTGTGGACTGCAATGCTTGCAGGATATGCATAGAATGGACTTGTTGAAAAGGTTTCAGAAATTTGCAAGCAAATGCAATTGTTAGGTTCAAAGCCAAAAGATAGAGGAAATTTGTTAGATATTATGCTCGCATCTGCCCTAGTAGACATGCATGTAAAAAGTGGAAGCATTAACAAAGCACGTGAACTGTTTGACAAAATACCTGAAAAACAAGTCATCTCAAAGACTGTAACGATTGCAGGATATGCACAAAATTGATTTGTTGAAAACGCTTTAGAAACTTTCAAGCATATGCAATTGGCAGGTGTAAAGCCATATTCCGCAACCTTCGCCAGTATCCTCCCTGCCTGTGCCAAAATGGGAGCTTTGGAACAGGCTATAGACATCCTTCAAAGCATCATGGAAGGAGGATTTCCTCTCTGCCTGTGCCAAAATCGGAGCTTTGGAACAGGCTATAGACATCCTTCAAAGCATCACGGAAGGAGGATTTTTTTTCAGATATTATAGTTCGAAATGCTTTGTAGACATGTATGCAAAATGTGGAAGCATAGAAAAGGCATGAGAACTGTTTGACAGAATGCCTCAAAGAGAGGTTATCTCATTGAATGCAATGATTGCAGGATATGCACAAAATTGATGTTTTTTCAAAGCTTTAGAAGCTTTCAAGCAAATGCAATTGGCAGGTGTAAAACCATAATCCACAACTTTTTCTAGCATTATACCCGCCTGTGCCAAAATAGGGCATTGTAACAGGGTATAGAAGCATTTTTCAAACCATCCAGAACAACCTAACAACGTACAGGCTAAAAATAATGTTTTCTTAATAATGAAAGCCTGTTTTATTACTTATACAGCTGCATGTCACTTTTTAAGAGAAGGAATTAACACTTGTCATATGACATTACAAATGTCAAATTTTTTAGATATATTTGAATGTGTTGTCTTTCATGTCTAATGAAAAATGTCTCTCAAATTATCTATTTATCGATACCAGTGAGAGTAACGACCCTGATGCCAATATTCTCTACCGGAGGGATTCTTAGTTATATTGAAAGTGTGCTTTCTGTGTCACAAACAAATTAGCTGGAATATGACTCTTTTAACATGTTGATAAATTGTAATGAGGCACAAACAGAAAAGTAAAATGTGTTTGGCCCGGAGAATGGACGTTAACCTCACAATCCGGTAGGGCTTCAAATGGCAGAGAATATTTAATAAAGCTATCCAAAGGAGAAATATGGACCTATTGAAATTATAAAAAATTAAATTGGTTTTTTATTCTTTTCAAATAATAAGGTTAGGTTAGATGTATTAAATGAAAGATGTTGATTATGATTGTGATTATAAACAAAAATTTTATTGTGTATATAAAAATTATGTTTCTTTTTATTAAATGTATAATTTATTTGAAGGTAATTTTGATTCTAACAATTCACTTATTGTAAAGATTCAAATAATGTCAAAGGTTTTTGGTGTTACATATCGTAAAATTGACAAAACATTTTCTTTACATTTAAACTTAAGTTTCTATTTAAAGGACTATTATAGAGATCAACTAATTGTTGGAACATCAATATTTTATGTCAAAAGTTCCTAGATCTAACTAATTCTACACTTGACATGATTTGGTAAATGTCTCATTTTATGTTTGACCATCTTTAGGATTCTAAATGTGGAGATCTAAGGATGTATAGACCCTTGTCTCTTTCCCAATCCCACAATGGTCAAGATATTTCTATAAATAATTTTTCATTTAGACTCATTATTGATTTTAATTTTCTTACACTATTTTTTCACATTTCAAAGTCTCAACCATTTACATGTTAGAGCAAACTATGGTTAGGGTGGTTAGTCTAGGGTTAGGCTATATCTCCATTTTCCTTGTATATATTTGTAGCTTATTTTGTATAGATGAGAAAGTATCAATATACAATAATGAAGGAAGAAAAATTTAAATAATCTGCTTACTCTTCTCCTATAGTTTAGGGGTGAAGATAGTTTATATTGTATTGGGAGTTTGATTGATAAGACTCTTGGGGTCCCAAATCTCTTAGAGCTTGACTCTTGTTCCATTTATGCTCAAATTTTTGTGGAGCTAGATCGCTCCAAGACTATTTATTTGAAGAATTTTCGTTCAAGGTGGGTAATCATTTGTGAAAATAATAATTGAACTATGAAGAAACTACTTTATAGTGTAGATTGTATTTTTCTATTGGTAATGATGGAACTCTCAAATTTTGCAAATTTGAGATGCCTATTTCAAATCTTTACGTTTGCACTTTCAAGAGTGCACGTGAAGAATTTGTCTGGGGGACCCACTTTGGAGGCTTATAATTTAAAGCCTATTGATTTTCATACAAAACCCATTAGGAGACATACTCACTAGACATATGTGAGCAGGCATGTCAAATTTTAGCTTCCGATGATAAGTTCTGACAGGGTTTCAAAAAGTGAAGCTAGAGGGTTTTCACACTGTTCTGTTGTTTGTAGACTGTTTGTTTTGCGAAACAGCTTCCTGTTTGAGATTGGTCTTTGCAACGAGTTCACTGTCATGTTAGAAAAAACTGTTGTTCCATATTCCCCATATCAACATGATCTCCGATGTCAATTTGCAAAACTTCATGATCTGATTTGCTATTTTTAGCAGATCGAAACCAAATGCAGTTTGTTCTATTTTGCAGCTGCATTCTTGACAGCCTTCCTGAGAGGCCAACTTCGACTATCAATAACTTTTGATCGGTGATGTTTCAAAGCAATTCATTTTCCACACATGCTCAGGGTACCTTAATGAACTTATGTGTCTGATGGCAGCTCAACAAGAATTGATTTTCTATTTTTACAAATTGGCAATTGGATCAGTTTCAATTGGTCTGGAACAACTGCTATTTCAGAAAAGCCTGACTGGGCAACTTTGCTGATTGATATCTTTCACCTTGTGATTGATTTCTCTAAGCCGTTTGTTGCATTGTATTCAGGGATCAAATTTCTAAATGCTTGCAAGTTTTCATGTCTCCTGGAGGTCATTTGAGTGGTTTCCCATATTGATTCCTGAGCCAAACAAACCTGTTTTGACCATTTTGCAAGAGTCCCAAAAACTGAATTTAGGGCCGACCTCAAAACCTTGCGAACCTCGCAACTTCGCTGACCTCACAACCTTGCTGACCTCGTGGGATTATTGGTAATGTTATAAAAAATGTGTGAGGTTGGCGAGAATGCAACCTCGTTGACCTCGCAACCTCAGGAACCTCGTAGAATTATTGTTTGTGATTAAAATGGGGTGGGGCCAATGCCAAAAATTTAAATGGTAAAGCATGCCTAGAGGTAAATTTTTGTTTTTTGCCCAAGTAAATGGAGAGTGAATTAAATATTCACTGGTGGTATTTTATAAAGTGACTTTATTCATTTTATAAACAAGTAAATGTGTTGGGTTTTTATATGCAGCAGTATTAAAGAGTAGAAATATTAAAGTTATTAAACTTTAATATACGAAAGAAGAATAAAGCTACAACATTATAAAGTGGGGAAATATTTCGAAGTATTGTTGCAGCAAGTAAAGAGCAAAGGCAGAAAACAGATCTGCACGGGAAAGTGGTTTTTAGAGCAGCTGGATAAAATGATGAATATCTCCACATGCGCATGTTTTCTGTTGTTGAGCAATGATGAGTTGATGCTGTTTTTGAGGGAATATGTTTGTTGTTGCAGAGGAGAAGATATTATTTTTGATTGATCAATGGGAATGGAGTTGCCATGTGTCTACAACAGATTGAATTTAGGGCTTCTTCTATTTCCTCCATTCTTCTATATCTTCTTTTATTCTCTCATTGTAAAAGGTTTTGAGTTTTTGTATTGGGCTGGGTACATAGATATTTGTAGTTTCTGAGTCATTGTATGAGTCTGTAAGCTGTAATTTTATGAATTCAAGAGTAAATACAACCATTTTATGCATTTAATATCATGAAGTACTTCCACTTTCATGAATGTCATCAAATTGTCTCCACATTTGTACACTTTCTCTCATGTAAATTCAATAATACAAAGTGTCTTTGAATTTATCATCTCAAGTTTCATGAGATTGTTTTATTTGTTCACTGTTCTATTTCAAGGAAATGGTTAGAATTCTTTGAACAAGTGATTGTGATTTCAGGTGTACAGATGGGATTTGATAAGAAGAATCTAATTGATATCAAAAGAAGGATTGTTGGTGCAAGGAACTAACAGTTAATGCAAAGCATTAGCAAGTTAAATCCATTGGTTGAAGACTATTTGCTAGAGAATTAGTTTTATGTGTTTGGCTCCATGGCCCAGAACTGACACTGATCTATTTTTCAGTTTATGCATCTTAGAAATAATTTTAAATGCAAAATCATTTTTAATCTTACTGTTTAGTTGGTTGTGTGTTATGTTGTCTGATGGCTAAGAGAGGGTTGTGTTGTTGAGAATTTAGCTAAATTTAAAGTTGTCAATGCTTCCCCTTAGCGTTGTTTCATTGGAAATTATCTGCTTTATAAAATAGTGTCAGTGTATGAGTGAATTAAGTTTTGAGCACTATTTAGGTTTATCCACCTTGGTCCTGTAGAGCCAAAAGTTTAGGAGATGTCATTCTTTGACTGAATCTTGTCAGTTGGCCACTAGCCTTAGTTGTTCTTTAAAATAGAGGTTGGCTACCTCTTAGAGAGTTGTAAGGTTTAGGTGGGTCATTATTTTAAACACCAATAGATAGTATGCTTGAACTCCTATCCCTCTCTATTTATTTATATCTCCCTTTATCTATATTACTCCCTCTCTCTCCCTATCTCTCCTCTCTATATCTTTCTATCCATATATTTCTCTATCTATATCTCCCTATTTGATCCCATATATCTTCATCTATCTATATTACTCCCTCACTCTCTCCCTCTCTCTCCTCTCTATCTCTTGATATCCATATCTTTCTCTACCTACATCTCTACCTCTACCCATATATCTATATCTCCTTATCTCTATCTCTACCTCTCTCCCTTTCTCTTCCCATATATCTCCATCTCTCTCTTTATCTTCTCATATATCTCTATCTCGCCCTCTCTCCATCTCCCTTATTTATCTCCCTCTTTATTTGTCTATCTCTACTATATGTTTCTCTCTCCCTCCCTCTCGCCCCTTCTATATCTTCACATATCTCTATCACTTTATCTCACCCTATATATATCCCTCTCCCTCTTCGTCTTCTCTATATCTCTTTATCTCTTCCTCTCTATCTACCTATCTCTCCCTATCATTATCTCTCCCTCTACCTCTGTCTACCTCTCTTGCTCTATCTTCATCTCTACCTCTATCTTTTTCTCTCCCATATCTCTAGACATGCCTCCCTCTCTCTATCCATCCATCTCTCTCAATTTTTTTGTCCCTCTCCCTCTTTCTAGACCTCTATATCTATTTCTCTTTTTTTCTCTTTTTCCCTCCATATTTCTTCTTCCATATATCCCTCTATCTCTAACTTTTTATCTCTCCATCTTTCTCTACCCTAATATCACTCCTCTCTCTACCTCTCTATATACCACTTCCTGTGTATCTTTATTTTCTATCTCTCCCTCTCTCATTATCTTCATATATATTTATCTCTTCCATCTCTATCTATCCCTCTCTCCTCTCTCTCTACCTCTCCCTCTCCTTCTCCACCTCCATCTCCATGTCTATCTCTATCTTCTTCTCTATATATATCTCCTTACCCATCTCTCTCTCTCTTCCCTCCTCTATCTATTCCTCTTCCTATCCCTATCTATCCCCCTCTCTACCTCTCTTCCTATTTCAAACATAACATTAACCTATTGGTAATGGAGTCATATTTGTTTCAATCGTGTTTCGATCCATGTAAATAGATGCATAGTTGATTTAAAGCTATCATTTCTCTACTAAGATCTTTTTTTCACAAACAAAATCATTTTTGAAATGACCTACCAATTCACCTCATGTACTACACAAATGTATGCCCAAAAAATTTACCTTTAAATTGACTTTCCACACCTTTTTGACGTACCCATTGCACACCAAAGTGCAATAGCTAATTCTTACAGGTCTGCTAAACTGGACTGTCCATTTGAGAGTGCATACAAAATAAAACTCATACAATAAATAGGGAATAAAGCATGAGCGAAGAACAAAGGACTGAGTATAATATATTTTGAAACACCCATAAAACGTGTGAAAATTGGCATTAGTGTAATCAAATCAAATCTCTGACAAAATCTATCCTCAATATTTGTCTTTAATGAGATTGACTATGATCCAATGCTGATACGGAGACTAACATGGAGAGGAGACGACAGGGAAAATAGGAATAGTTGAACGCAACTCTGATACCATATGATATAAAATGCATAAAATTGGATATCCTATTATTCGAAATAACAGGTGCATATATTGTAGAGGAAGGGAAGCGATTGAGCATAGAAGAGGGGCAGTTGGATAGTTACAAAGTAATACATTATACATAATTTGTAAAAAATTTGCACCAATTAAAAGGCTTGAAATAGTTAGAATGGTATTAGCCATAGCAACATAAACATAACTAATTCAAAAAATTATTAGATGCATGTCAAATCAATGATTTTGAATGGTTTTCATGTGAAACAACATTTCATAGCATGTATATTGAAAAATTATATTTATAATTACAAGTCCACATAATTATTAAGAAAATATATGTATATTGAAAATATTGTTTTAAGAAAATATATGTATATTAATAAAAAAAATTAACAAAAATTTACAAGCTCACATATGTAAGTAAAAATCTTCAAACACCTGCATACAAAATGAGATTAATTCTTAGTAATTTCAATGTCTCCTCATCTTCAACATTTTCTTTTCGTTTATCAATTCCAAAAATTCATGCCGAACTTCATCATTTAATCCTTTAGTGCAACCTTTTGAATATCCACTTGATTGTTCAATGAGTTTGTCTACAAATTTTTTCAACATGAAACATCTCTCTCCACTGCAAAACCAGTGAAAATGAATAAGGTCAAGAATGTAATGAACTTACATATTTACATATTGTTTCAAAATTGTTTTAACCAACCTCTTATATAAAATCCATGTCATAATCTGTTTGGGGATAATTTAACCTCATGTCTTTGTCATGTATGACTAGCATAGCTTTGTCCGAGGGCCTACATACTAATTGTTTACAACAGATATACGATAAACTATATGCAACCATTATTAATTGTAAAATATGAATCATAAATTTTAAAACACTGACGTTGTTGCAGCCTGAGCAATAAAATGTCAATCTAACATTAAAATAAAAGAGAATTTATTAAAATTATACAATATTTTTTAATGAAATGGATATTTATATTAATTTTTTTTAAATAAGGTATATTTATTTTTATAGTATATTCTAATATAAAAAAATATTTAAAATTTAAATCTTTATAGTTTATTTGTTGAAAGGATTTATCATTAAAACAAATTTAAATCTATTTTATTAACATATTATTTGATGTTGACTTAACAATTAATAATATATAACATTCAAAATAATAAAACTTTTTCTATTATTCACTTTTTTATTAAGAAAATCCCCTACATTCAAATAAATTTGAAATATATATATATATATATTATAAACTCACCAAGACTTACTTGATGTTTATGATTCTTAAACCTGCAGAGAAATGACATTCAAACATTATTAGTGTTCTTTGTAATGAAAATATATTGTTTGTTACACATTTCAGGAATTCATTATTATTGAACTCAAAACATCTTTTAACATCACCCACAAAGTTTCCAATTAACCTTTGAACCATAAAAAATTAAGTCAGAAAAATAGAATCATCCTAAATATGAGCTAAACAATATGACCTAAAATATTGATATAAAAATCTTCATAGACATATTTCTTGAAGAAAGATAATTAAAAGCTAGCATCAAACAAAAAAAATAAAGGAAGAAAATTAATAGAATACCATATATTGGCTTGCCAACAGCCATGGGTATCACTGACTCCAATGAATTGGCCACTTTTTCTTTTTCTACCCCTAACTCTCCTACCATGATCGTTAGGTTTGTTTGGGTTACCGCCACTTCCTTCAACTGTGTCTTCATCAACCCCCGCTCTACTCAGATTTATTAGCATCTCTACTGCATGTCCAATATCATTCAATTCACAAGTATTTTCTTCCTGATTTATCCCTTTTCCACCCCTAAGACTCACCTCAGTATTAGGATCTACTATCTTACAAGCAACACTAAACACATTTGTATTAAGATTTTCCATTTTTGCAAAGCTTGCACAATGTAAGAAAACAAGTTAGCACAACAAATATATTGGCTTGCCAACAGCCATGGGTATCACTGACTCCAATGAATTGGCCACTTTTTCTTTTTCTACCCCTAACTCTCCTACCATGATCGTTAGGTTTGTTTGGGTTACCGCCACTTCCTTCAATTGTGTCTTCATCAACCCCTGCTCTACTCATATTTATTAACATCTCTATTGCATGTCCAATATCATTCAATTCACAAGTATTTTCTTCCCGATTTATCCCTTTTCCACCCCTAAGACTCACCTCAGTATTAGGATCTACTATCTTACAAGCAACACTAAACACATTTGTATTAAGATTTTCCATTTTTGCAAAGCTTGCACAATGTAAGAAAACAAGTTAGCACAACAAATATATCTAAAAGTTAGTAATTCACTTACGAAAGTTGGGGCCATTGATATATAGTGAGCAAAAGAGGTTTCAATATCCTTCATCATATAAAATAGTGTATGAGACTGGGGCTAGCTTAACAAGCACATTCTAAGTGGACTATCTTAGGTAAAGATTATCTAAGTAGTCACATGTAACCAACATTTGCACAAGTTTAGTTAACTATAATAAAAATAAATAAAAATCAAATCCATCATAAAGAAGCAATCAGGTCAGAATTCCCAATCTCCATTTTACTCAGTGCCCAATTATCTGTTACTGATGATAATAAAAAATTTAATCGTTTTTAAGCTTGTCTCTAAGTTTTTCGCTGCCATCGCTCCCATGATAGATTCCCATATTCTAAGAAAAGGCCAAGGTCTTTCTCAAATATCACTGTGGATGCTTCAAGATCAAGAATAGTTGAAATTGCAACACCACAAGCTGACAAATATGATAGGAAGTTCTTGCCTACAAATTACCAAATCACAAAGATCAATCTAGCTAAGTAGACAAGGGAAGATAATATTGAACGAATGCACACAAATGTTTAAGATATTATGCCTAGAGTAGATAAGGACCAGATAATTGAAAGAATAGATTGCTCAACTCTATTTCTACATCAAGCAACTAGTGAGTCCCCTGAAATTGATGGATGGACCTCCTCTAGGTTCAATGTTCATCTCCCAGCAAGAGTCATTCACAATGGAAAAAATGAACTGCATTAAAAGATCAACCAAGCCATGCATGGGAGTGATTATGATTGCAGAACCATAGATGAAGCCCTAAGCGTGCATCAAAGGTTGAGACATTCAAGTTGAACTTTAAGAGGAATGAGATACACATTCTTATAAGCTTCCTCATAATGAAATGATGTCCAATATGAAATTTGAGATCCTAGTGAAGGGAGGCGTACTAGAGAAGGAGAATTATTCAATGTTGGGTGTGTGGATAGAGATAATGAACTTGACAGTGGACTTTCTCAAAGCAGTTGTGGACAAGCTAACTGCAATTCATATTTATGTAGTCGACATTGTTTGCATTAATTAATGATCATGCAATATCAAACAATCTCAGTTACACAATTTGACAAAAAATTGAATTAAAGTAATAAAATTCAAAGCCTAAATCAAACCAACCATTACAAATTCTTCTGAGCAAGTTGTTAATTTATGGTAGCTCAAACATCTATTTTCTCCAATTCCGAGAATTATTATTTAATTCTTGAGACTTCTAGAAAGAAGCTAGTTAGGTCCAGATATTTATTTATTTAATTGAATATTTCATTCCTCTAGAGACTTCCAAAATCCAGTTATTTAGGTTTTGTTAGAGTCTAATTAATCTTAGCCATTAATTGAGATTAAATCATGGCTATTGGTTTTCCAATGAGAATAGTTTAAAAAGGGGGTCAATGGGCATTTGGAGAATACACAGATACACACTTGTAGATTTGCAATGATAGAAAATAAATTTGCAATGAGAGAAAATAGTCTTGCAGTGATAGCAAGGGCACAATGATAGTGTTGGAGGCAGCAGTAGTGGAATTTCAACAGGAGAAATTGAGGGAAGAATTTCAAGAGAAGAATATTGCTAGAGTTTATTCAGTAAGAGGAAAGCAGTTTTTGTATCTCTTGATTTGGTAAAGATTAATATAATTCTGCATCTGCAGTACTGGTTTTCCCTTCGAGGTTTTTCCAAGGACAATTTGTCCAAAAATATTGTGTTTATTATTTTACATGTTTTCTTTTCTATTCCTGTGAGTTTTATTCATGAAGGTGCAATTGTATTATTCTTCAGTATTTGTTGTGAATTAATTTTTGGTAGTCAAATAATCTTTATAGATAGGAGATTAATAATCAGTAATTGCAATAGAATTTTCACATGGTATCAAAGCATATCTAAGGGTAGAAAGAGCTCAGCGTAGGCATAGGAAGAGAAAAATTGAGGGTTAATAAACCCATTTCTACCTCTTTAGTATTTATTATTATTATTATTATATTATTTGAGATGGCCTCAACAGGTTTAAGATATTAGGACAGATTGGATGGAGCCTCAAATTTTGGTGCCTAGAAATCCAAAAAAAAATATTGCTGGAAGAGAATGGTATCAAGGAATATGTGACCAGTGTTGTAGTTGTACCTACAGATCCAACACAAATCTTAGCATATAAGAAGGAAGATGCCAAGTCAAGGAGGTTGATTCTTGATGGTGTTAAGGATCATATTGTTTTGCATATCATAGAGTTGGATACATTGAAGAAGATGTGGGACACCATTTTGAATCTGTACCAAAATGCTACCACTAACAGGTAGTTGATTCTTAGATAAAAGTTGAGGAATACTTGGATTAACAAGGGAGAAGACGTTACAAGTTACCACACGAGACTTAGAATTGTCAAGGATGAGTTGAAAGTTGTTGGAGATAAACCAAATGATGACGAGCTAGTTCAAATAGCTCTAAATGGGTTTACTATGCAGTGGGATGTCTTTGTTAAAGTTATTAATGGATGAGACACCTTATCGATTTGGGATCGACTATGCAGTGACTTCACTCAGGAGGAACTTAGACTAAGCCTTGTAAGTGGTACTAGCAGTAAGAGTCAGAAAAGTGAGGCAAAACAGGAAAAGGGAAAACAAAGAAGGGGTCTAGCAAAGGATCAAATCCTAAAGGTGAGAAGAAGAAGGACTTGTCTAAAGTCAAGTGCTACGGCTGTCATGAGTTTGGCCACTATGTCAAAAATTTCCCACAAAGGAAGAAAGGCAAGAAGAAGATGACAACTTTAGCAAGTGCAAATGAGCTCTCTAGTAGAATGGAGGATGAGTTTTCACTCATAGCTTGTATGGTTAGCTCAACATCATAGGGTGGTTTTTATATAGACAGTGGGGTGCCATTTCATATAATAGGAGTTAGAGAATACTTCTCCAGTTATAAGGAGGAGGGCATCAGAATCCAAATTTCTATGGGGAACATACATCCAAACTAAATCCAGTTGGGAAAGGCATTGTTCTATTTCAGAGGTAGAATGGCAATCCGATTCCCATTCATGATGTATTGCATGTGCCAAACTTGGGTATGAATATGATTTTTGTATCCATTCTTCAGGATAAATGCTACAATGTACTGTTTAGAGGGGAAAATGTGTTAATCAAGCACAAGGATTGGAAATCACCCATAACTATTGGAGTTAGGAGTGGTTGACTTTATAGGTGGCATTTTGATACTCATAAGGCACTAATGAGTAGCATTAATTCTAGAGATGAAGGAGAGCTATAGCATAGGAGGATGAGTCATATACATCATGGATTACTTAAATTTCTTCATGAGACAGTGACAGGTGTTTCGGAAGTGAGCACAGAGCATGATAATGTATGTAAGGGATGTGTGTTGGGGAGGTTTGTGAAAGAAGCTTTTCCAAGGAGTGACACTAGATCCAAGGGTGTTCTTGATCCAATACATTCATATATATGTGGACCAATGTCGACAATGTCTCTCAAAGGATATGAGTATTTTGTTACTTTTATTGATGATTTCTCTAGGAAGACTTCAATATACTTCTTGAAGACCAAGGATGAGGTTTTCAGTCACTTCCAAGAGTTCAAAGCTCCTGTGGAGAATTCAACAAGCAAAATGATAAAGGTTCTTCAGTCAGAAAATGGAGGCGAGTACAAAGGGAAAGAGTTCCAAGAGTTTCGTACTAGGGAAGGAATCAAAAGAGAGTGGATTTTTCCTTACAACCCACAACAGAATGGGGTTGTTTAGAGGAAGAATCAGTCTATATTAGAGGCAGCAAGGGCTATGCTATATGACCAGGATATTCCATGCTACTTATGGACATAGGCATGCAGTACAACAATATACATAAAGAAAAGGGTTCCACATAAGGTATTGGGCAAGATGACACCAGAGGAGGCATTCTCAAGGAAGAATCCAGATGTAAGCCACTTCAAGATATTTGGGAGTTTGGCACATTGTCACATTCCAGGTGCTACACATTCTAAGTTAGATCAGACTACAGAGAGAGGGTACTTTATGGGGTACAAAGAGACCTCAAAGGCATATCAGATATTTATTTGAGGGGCAAGGAGGATTATAATTATGTGTGATGTCAACTTCATGGAGGATAAGGCATTTGGAAGGTACAAAGATTTGTGAGAAAATGATCAAAGTGAGCATCCAACAAAAGCTCCAAGGGTTGAGCAATCAGATCAAGGACAACGAAGCTTGAGTAAAGTGACTAGTACAAGCACAGGCTCAGGTGTTGAGAGTTCGTAGAGTATGGAGTAACAGATGTAGTAGATCCAAGAGATGCATCAAGAACACATGGGGGTTGATATTTCATCCTATATAGTTGGTAGCAATAACCAACATGATACTCAAGAATTTGTGGGATCTCCTAGGATGAGTAATAGACAATGGAGACAACCAACTAGGTATAATAACTACATGGCACTAGTTAGTCATTTGGTAGATAGTGATTTTTCTAGTTATTAGGAGGCAACACAAAAACAAGTTTGACAAGATGTGATGGCTAGGGAATATACCTCAATAGTGCAGAACAATGTCTGGGAGGTTGTGCCTAGACCAAAAGATAGGGTAGTGATTGGATCTCGCTAGATTTATAAGATCAAGCACAGTGCAGATGGTAGGATCGAGAAATACAGGGCAAGGTTTATGGCCAAGGGTTTATCTCAGAAGGAGGGAATAGACTATGAGGAGACATTCGCTCCAGTGGCCAAGTATAATTCTATACGAGTTGTGATCTCTCTTGTAGCACAAATGGAATGGCAGATCCATCAAATGGATGTTAAGACATCATTTCTTAATGGTGAATTGAAAGAGGAAGTATATATAGAACAACCAAAGGGCTTTGTAGCACACAACAGTGAAACCCACATGTGCAGATTGAAGGGAGATTTGTACGGACTCAAGTAGGCTCCTAGGGCATGGTATAAGAGCATTGATAAATACTTGCATGGAATGGGCTTTGTGAAGAGTGAGGTGGATGCTAACCTCTACTACTTGGTGGTTGGGGGTGAGGTTCTCATTCTTGTTCTATATGTTGATGACTTGTTTTTAACAGGTTCATTGGGGCTCATAGAAGAGTGCAAGAGGGACCTTGTAGTAGAGTTTGAGATGAAGGATTTGGGGCTTATGCACTACTTTCTAGGCATGGAGGTATGGAAGACAGATGGTGAGATTCTCCTTGGACAAGGGAAATACTGCATTGAAATCTTGAGGAGGTTCGAGATGGAGAATTGCAGAGCCATGTCTACTCCTATGATAAAAAAATGGAAGAAGGGAGACACATCCAGGGAGAAGGATGTAGATGTCACCTTATACAGGAAGTTGATTGGGTCTCTCATGTATTTGGTCAACACCAGGCCATATATATCCTTTGTAGTAAATTCGCTTACTTAGTTCATGGTCGAGCTGAAGAGAGTGCATTGGACAAAGGAAAAGCATGTGTTGCAGTATTTGTATGGTACAATCGAGTATGGGATCAAATATGCTCGAGGTGATGGTATCAACTTGATAGGCTATACTAATACAAATTGGGCAGGCAGTACAACAGATAGGAAAATCACTTAAAGGTGTTCCTTTAGCTTGGGATCAAGAGTTTTCTTTTGGTACAATAGGAAGCAAAAGTCCATGGCTCTAAGTTCTGCAGAGGTAGAATACATAGTAGCTAGCATGGTGACATGTGAGGAAATATGGCTTCGGAAGTTGCTGGTAGCCTTGTTAGGTCAGAGGGTTGAGACTACAGTGATACACTGTGACAATTAGAGTTGCATCAGGTTGACTAAGAATCTGGTGTTTCATGATAGGTCTAAGCATATAGACATCAGGTATCATTTCATCAGGGATTGTGTACAATGTGGGATTATTTAGCTACAATACATACCTACAGATCAATAGGTAGTAGAAATTCTGACAATGGCATTAGGGAAGGTGAAATTCATCTTCTTTAGAGATATGTTGGGTGTTATGCTTAACACCTTCCTCACTAAGAGGGAGTGTTAATTTATTGTAGCTCGAACAGTTGTTTTCTTCAATTCCAAGAATTATTGTTTAATTCTCGAGACTTCTAGAATGAAGTTAGTTAGGTCCAAATATTTAATTATTTAATTAAATAATTGATTCCTCTAGAGACTTCTAGAATCCAATTAGTTAGGGTTTGTTAGAGTCTAATTAATCTTAGCCATTGATTGAGATTAAATCATGGTCATTGGTTTTCCAATGAGAATAGTTTAGAAGGGGGTCAATGGGCATTTGGAGAATACATAGACACACACTTCTAAAATATTTGTAGTGATAGCAAATAAATTTCTAGTGAGAGAAAATAGTCTTCCACTAATAGCAAGGGCACAGTGATAGTGTTGGAGGCAACAATAGTGGAATTTTAGCAGGAGAAATTGAGGGAAGAATTTCCAGAGAAGAATATTGCCGGAGTTTTGTCAGTAAGAGGCAAGCAGTTTTGGTATCTCTTGATTTTAATATAATTCCTCACTATAGTACTAGTTTTCCTTCTAGGGTTTTTCCAAGGACAATTTGTCCAAAAATATTGTGTTTATTCTTTTGCATTTTTTCTTTTCTATTCCTATGATTTTTATTTGTGAAGTTGTAGTTGTATTATTTTTCAGTATGTGTTGTGAATTAATATTTGGTAGTCAAATAATCTTTATAGATAGGATATTTATAATTAGTAACTACAATAGAATTTTAATACAAGTTTTCTGACATTATGTCCTCTGCTTCGTAGCTTCTCAAGCTGCCCATCACCGAGTAATTTGTCTCTACATACCTATCACAACCTCTTCCTCTCTAATCTTCAAGCTCTATAATAGGGTAGAATCATGGGTAAAAGGCATGGTATCAGCCACCAAATACATAAAACTCAAGCCCTAAAGACCAGTTTAACAATGAAGCACAAATGACCATAGAAACATAAACAATAATAAATCAATATTATCACAATTCATATGTCATGGTTGAATCACCTTCATTGTTGTTCTCCATTTTTCTTTATACGCTTGTTTCCTCTCAAATTTACAGTATGCAAAAATAGCCTAGTGATAATGATTGCAAAATATCAAAGATAGTGGTTGTCTAGCTAGAGTGGAATAAAATAGAATATTGTCTAAAATGAGGATCAAATGTTTCTTTTATAGAAAACCAATTCAAAATGAAGGTCCAAGATAAAATAATGAAGATTAATGGATTAGATTGCTTTAAGTAGGGAAATAGGGTTAGGGAAAAAATAAGGTTTAATTAAGGATGGATGGTGGAGATCAAAAGGTAATAAAACCTTATCAAGGGTGGAGGTTAATTGAGATAGAAGATAAGATTTGGCACAAAAAATAAATGATTAAAATAATTATTTAATTATAGAAGAACAAGGGAAGGTTGACTTTAAATTAAAATAACTTTGTTTAATTTAAAAGTAGAGGAAAAGGAAAAATTAGTAAATAATTAAAATAATTATTTAGTAGTGAGGAAAGGTGAATATTAAATAAATAAGATTTATTTAATTGATGAAGAAAAGATTAATAAATAATTAAAATAATTATTTAATTATAATAGAAAAATGAAAATAAATAATTAAATAAATGAAAATTGATTTAATTATAAAATAAAAGAATTAATTAGTAACATAATTAATCAAATAGTTAAAATTGTTCAATTATACAAAAAGAGGGAAAATTGTTATGCAAAATGACATTTACAAACTTCGAACATTAGGATCTCTATATTCTTTTGGTTGCCAATACAATATTCAATCATCTAAAATATTTTTATCCTTATTTAAATATGCTCTTGATGAAGCTTGATTCCCTCATTAAATGTTTATTCAAAAAAAAAAAATTGCCTCTTGTCAAACTTTTATAAAATGATTGCACAAAATGCAAACACAGAGCTTCTGCTTTGTTTTCCAATGAAGCTAGAAGTACCCAAAAAATCAAATGTGGAAAAGAGAGGAGACATGCAACTTCAATTTTCTATTTAATCAAACTGGAAATGACAATACAAAAAACATAAAACTAGAAACTTAGAAAATAAAATTTAACTACAGATTACAACTTTTTGGGAGAGATCAAAAGCTACTCAACCATACTTGTAATGATTAAGAGCTATCAATAGCTTAGTTTCATGAGCATTTATTTCTCAATAATAAAAAAAACACACAAATTTTGTTGTTCAGGAACAATCAAGAGCTCACACAAAATGTTCTTCATAGTCTACTGCTACAACACATTCTTCTTCCAACTAAATTTTTTGTTGCTACAAAAACTGACTTCATCTTCTCAACTTTTTTGATCCTTAGAATAAGTTTCCTTCATTTCTTTTGTCTAAAAACACATTCCCTCTCAAAATTAAAATTACCTATGATAGTAAATGCTCAAATTCAAAATCAGCTACCTCAATTAATTCTAGAGTTGTCAGGAGCTCTAGGGAGGATTCCTAAAATAGAAAGGCTCCTGACGGATGAGCAGAGGGTCATGAGAACAATAAATTCCAACACCCCCCCTTTGTCTTGAGCCAACAAAAAATGAGATCAAACTTCATCCAAATAAATAACGCCCAATCTACTCCTTAGGCGCACAAAACTATCAATGCTCAAACGCTTGGTGAATATGTATGTTAGTTGCTACTCAAACTTACAAAACTTCATTTTAATTTCACCATTTTCAACCAATTCATGAATGAAATGATACCTGATTTCAATTTGCTTGCTTCTTCCATGAAACACAGGATTTTTCATCAAAGCTATCGATCAACTATTGTCACAAAAACATATTGTTCCATCCTCTTGTTCTTCTCTCAAATCCTCCAAGATTCTTCTTAGCCAAATATCCTAACACGTTGTTGCATTTTCTGCTATATACTCAACCTCTGTTGCTGATAGGGAAAAAATAGGTTGCTTCTTGGAATCCCATGAGATAGCACCAAAATCTAAATGAAATATGTAGCTCAAGGTGCTCCTCCTATCATCCAAAATTCCTACCCAATCACTGTCAATGTATCCAACCAGCGCATATTATTTTGTTGTTGTGTACAACATGCCATATCCTTTGGTACCATTCACGTATCTCACGATCCTCTTACCCATTTGCCAATGGGTACTGTCTCTTGGAGTCTCCATAAATCTGGAAATGAGACTCACTCCATGCATTATATGTGGCCTAGTTGTAGTCAAGTACATCAAAATTCCAACCAAATTTTTATACATGATCGGATGCACATTGCTACTACAATCTTCCTTGCTCAACTTTAGACCTACGACTATTGGTGTTGGTGCAAGATTTATCTCAAGAATTCTAAATATCTTCAAGATATCATTTGCATACTTCTCTTAAGAGATAAAAATACCATCATTCATTTGTTTTACTTCTATGCCTAGAAAATATATTAGGATACCTAAATTTGTTATTTCAAATTCTCTTTTCATGGCCTCTTTAAAATCAGCAATGAGGAAATCATCATCCCTAGTAAAAACTAAATTATCTACATACAAAACAATAATTAAAATATTACCATTTACTACCTTGATGTAAAGAGTGGGCTCACCATCATTTTTGCTAAATCCATTTCTCATCAAATATGAGTCAATCCTATTGTACCATGCCCATAGAGCTTGCTTCAGCTCATAAAGAGCCTTCTTCAACCTATACACCTTGTGTTCTTCACTTGGAACTTCATATCAAAATGGTCACTCCACATAAACCTATTCTTTCAATACTCTATTAAGGAAGGCGGACTTCATGTCCATTTGAAATAACTTCCATTTGTGTTGGGTAGCAATAGCTATGACTACCTGCACTATCTCCATCCTAGCAACAGGGGAAAATGACTCATCAAAGTCTCTTCCAAACTATTGTTTGTAACCCTTGACAACTAATCTTGCCTTGTGTTGATCTATTCTTCCTCTGGCATTTCTCTTGGTCTTATAGACCCTTTACTCCAATATCTTTCTTGTTTGGAGGAAATTCATGTTAGGGTTAAAAGGAAAATATATAACAGTTAAATGCAGATTTGAACAATAAAATAGAGTAATAATCCACACATAGAAGACAACAAAAATAATTTAATGTAGTTCACCCAATATGGGCTACATCCACAAAACCACAACCATCCAATGATTTTATTATCTAGTGCAAGACCTATTACAATATTGTGAATAATGCCATGCTATAAATCTTCATCCCAACCACTTATAACAAGATTTTAGAAGCTTCTAGAAATTAGGGTTTACAAAGTCGATCTTTCTATTTTTTGGTTGAAAAATGAAAAAAGGTAAGGATACATGAAGAGTGTACAGTATAGCATGATCACTCACCACATATAAAAAAATCTCCCACTTGGAGATTGATCCTGGATGACACCGCTGCACTTATAACTCCCTCTGGAATACGCACCTTGGACCTTGCTACTCTGTTATACTTGAATTCAACTTTGAAGGCCAACCGAAGTTGAAGAGGACCTTAGCTTCTCCCTTGTCACTGCATTTGTAAACATATCTATTGGATTGTCATCTGTATGTATCTTTTCCAGCTTTACCTGTCCATCCTCCAATACTAACCGAATGAAATGATATCTCAATTGTATGTGTTTTGTTATAGAGTGCAAGGCTGAATTCTTTTCAAGATGTATAGCACTTTGCCTATCTGTAAACAAGTGATTTTCAGCTTGTGGTTTTCCCAACTCTTCCACGAAGACTTGTAGCCATATCATCTCCTTTTTTTCCTTTGTTGCAGCCACATATTTTGCTTCTGTGGTGGATAAAGAAATCACCTTTTTCAACCAAGAAATCCAACTCACTATTGTCCCACCAACTATAAATACATAACCTGTGGTACTCTACCTGGTATCTATACCCCCTACCAAATCTGAGTCAACATAGCCTTTTAAATCTATATTAGAGCCCCCAAAACATAAACATATATTGGATGTACCTCTCAAGTACCTGTGAATCCATTTTATCGCATTCCAATGTTCAACTACAAGATGAATCACATACCTGCTAACAAATCCTACAACATGTGCAATATCCGGTCTCATGCATACCATAGTGTACATTAAACTGCCTATAGCTGAAGCATATGGTACCTTGGACATTTTTTCTTCCTCCTCTTATGTCTTTGGACACATATCCTTAGTCAATTTTACATGACTAGGCAAAGGTGTACTAACAAATTTTGCATTCTCCATATGAAATCTCTGGAACACCTTTTCAACATAAACAGTCTGAGATAAAAACAATTTCCTATTTTTCCTATCTCTTGTAATCTTCATACCAAGGATTTGTTTTGCTACCCCCAAATCCTTCATAGCAAATGAATTTTATAACTATTGTTTTAAATCCTATATGTGATCGATGTTAGACCCTGCTACAAGCATATCATCAACATATAAACATAAAATAATATAGGTATATTCACCTAACATCTTAAAGTGAACACAATGGTCCGAATTACACCTGATGTAGCCTTGCTCAGCCATAAAACTATCAAATTTAAGATACCATTTCCGAGGTGCTTGCTTCAAGCCATATAAAATTTTCTTCAATCTGCACACTAGTTTCTCCTTACCTTTGATCTCAAATCCTTGTCATTGTTCCATATATATTTCCTCTTCCAAATCATCATGGAGAAAGACAGTTTTAACATCAAGCTGTTCTAAATGCAAATCTTCAACAACAACAATACTTAAAATAGTACAAATAGAAGTCATTTGAACAACTGGAGAAAATATTTCATCAAAATCAATACTTTGTTTCTATGCAAATCCCTTTACAACTAATTTGGCTTTAAATATTTTCTTACCTCCATCCTCCTCTTTCACCCTATAAACCCATTTTTTTGGTAAAATATTTTTTCCTACAAACAACTTGCATAATTCCCAAGTCCGATTTTCCAACAAGGATTCCATTTTTTCTTCCATTCCACGCTCCCACTGAACCTTGGTATCCACCTGCATAGTTTCATGATAACATTTTGGTTCACCAACATCAGCTAATAAAATAGAATACAAAGGGAGAAAATCTTTATGGAGGTCTACTTATCCTTGAAGATCGCCTAACATTCATTGGAGTTTGTGGTATTTCTTGTAGTTGTTGTTGTAGAGCATGAGGAAGCAATGGAACATTGTTTTTTGTAATATTATCCAGCACTGCATAATTATTTTTTGTCTTCTCATGCTTAGATCTTCGTACAACACTTTCTCATTGAGTATGACATCCCTGCTTCTCACAATTTTCTTATTTTTAAAATCCCAAAGCCTATAACGAAATTCATCAATGCCATATCCAACAAATATACATTTTTTTGATTTTGCATCAAGCTTCGTTCTATTTTTTGAATCTATATTTGCAAATGCTTCACAATCAAAGGTTTTGAGAAAATAATATCTCACCTTCTTACTTATCCATGCTTCCTTTGAAATACCACAACCCAAAGGATTAGAGGGACCTCTATTAATTAAATAAAAAATGGTGTTTACAACCTATTCCCACATGTTTAAAGGCGTCCCAACATGAAATCTCATAGTTCGTGTGTGCGCTCCATTAATGTTCTATTCATGCACTCAACCACTCCATTTTCCTATGGAGTCCTTGTAACCATTTTTTTCCTATAAATACCATTAGAGGAAAAATAGTATTCAAACTCTTTGCTGCAATACTCACCACCATTATTAGATCTAAGACATTTTAACTTTTTACTTGTCTCATTCTCATTCAAGCTTCTCCATTTTTTAAAAGTTGCAAATACATTAGATTTTTGCCTAGAGAAATAGATCCATACCTTCCTAGTTGCATCATAAATGAATGTAACATAATATTGAGAGCCACCAAGAGGAGTTGGTCCTCATACGTCCGTATGCACAAGCTCCAATTTCTCATCTTTATTTTGTTTCCCATCCTTGAGAAAATTAACTCTCTTTTGTTTTCCATAAACACATATTTCACATAAATCCATATTAACACATTTTAGACCTGGTAAAACATTATTTGAATGAAGTAATTTCATACCTTTTGCACTCATATGCCCAAGTATATTATGCCATAGTGCTGATTCAAAATCCACAACAACTATTTGATTTTCTTATTGCTAAATTACAGCAACTCCTCTTGAACATTGATTTTTATCTGCAATAGCTAAAGTAGTAGGAACAATATGACCTATACAAAGATGGGTATGTGCAGGATCATCATGGAAAAAATAGGCCCTTAAGTGGTAATAAAATTCAGACAATCAAGTTAGACAACTTGACATAAAAATATGAATAAATTATCTATATTATTTCAAAAATATGTAAGAATAGAATCTATAGAAAATTTAATGAAGTTTCTAAACTACTAGGTTTATTTTAAAATAATAAAAATCTATTTGGTGAAAATTTAAAATTTCAATGTAGTAGTACTTCAATTTCAGGGAAAAAGTAAGAAGTAGGTGTTTGTTTGACCACCCTACCCACAATAAAATGATAATATTTTTTTATAAGACTTTAGATATAAGTAGGGGACTTATGTCCCGATGTGATGCATATTTTTTTGTAATTTGTTTCCAAGTAAATAATTAATTATGATTTTTTTATTACAACTTTTGAAAAATATTAAAACTCGTATATCTGACCACCTTAACTTGGTCAAAAATTCATGAAATTTAATTTTTTTAATCCTATAGTATGTGAACCATAGAATGTGATGCATGTTTTGGATTCAAAAAATGTGATACCATTTGAAAGCTATAGATTTTTTTCAATCAACCTATCAATCAGGACTTTAGTCATTATTCAAATAGAAAATGAATAATAATTATTTATTAAATGCAAAGTAAAGTATAATTTATATTGGTGGAAAGCTGAGAATCTCCTTTAAAAATCCTTTTCGTTTCATCAATTTAGGGTAAAAAAAAATCCATCACCCACATGGGCCAACATATCACTTCAATATCACCACTTTTTGGCCCATCATGATCCTACACATACCCAGATATAAGGTGCCTACTTTCACACCTTTTTCTACCACTAAGGAACCTTTTGTAACCTTCCAATTTTTATCACTAAATGTAACAACACAACCTTCATCATCTAGTTGCCGTGCATAAATTAAATTTATTTGTAAGTTTGGAATGTTCCTTACCTCATGTAATAGCCAATGATTCCCATTATGCAGCTTAATTTTGATTCTTCCCTTCCCAACAATCTGTCAGGGTTCATTATCTCCCAAATAAACCAACCCAAAATCCCCTTGGACATAATCAAGAAAATCATTTCTATGGGGTGTAGCATGAAATGAAGCCCCTGAATCTAGCACCCCAAAATCATCAATATTGTCAAGGGAAAGAATCAAAGCATCCTCTTCAAATTTATTACTTATGTAAATGCAATCAAATATGTATGTAATAGGATCCTAAGAAATATAAGAATAACCTAAGGTCTAAAATTTTGTGTGAGAAATTCTAAGTCAAAAAGTAATTTTTAGATTTCTTCTCTTTATGCCAAATGTCCTGATTGCAGAACATTAATAAATTTCGATGTTTGCATATCAAGGATGGAACCACCTTTTGTATGTTAGGAGACCCACCTCTAAGAGACGCATCTTTTGAGAGGACTTGTCTCCACACATAGAGACATGTCTGCTCAAGGGACGTGTCCCTTTGGGCACGCAGGATTCACTTACAACCGATTAACATTTGGTTTAAACATCTTAACACATATAACCTTATATATGTGTGGTGCAAATATTTATTAATGAGTTCGCATTTATTTATTATTTTGAATTTAAGCAAACTTATAAATTTGGTTTTACTTATTTTATTTTTCTAGGAATATGTTAAATATCGATCATATATAAATGATGATAATGCTATTCAACAATCATGATTTATATTTTGACCAAAGCTATATTTCATTAAGACTCCCTCTTAGCTAGGGAAGATATTTCAAATCAAATAACTAAAGATATCACCCTAACACATGACATCTAAGATATGGTATGATTTCTCAATATTGTCAATTGACATGACATTCTTCATAACACATCTTTATTATGATATGTGCACTAACATCAAGTCACATGATGTCTACCATAATTCATGGCATATCCATGGATATAAATATCCACCACGATTATCTCTTAAGGATCACAATGATGTATAGATGATATCAAGTCTCATGATATCAATCAAAGTGTCCAAGAGATACTATCATGACATGTCCACAAATATCAAGTCACACGATATATGTTATGATAGTTTATTATTGTAGAGTCGTCACTTTACAATATCAAATACAAGTGTTCATTATTAGAAAGATCATCACCTTTCAATAATGTACATAGAGGGACTAGGCCCATAAGTTCATTGAGTCACACACATAACAAAAGAGTTTACAAATTAAACATCTTTATATATTAGTAAAATTTATAAACAATTTGTATTTCAAACATAAATAACAAATTACATTTCAACCATACCAAGTTTCTTCCTGAAGTGCTCTACCTTGATTCGGGAGAGAGGCTTGGTGAGAATGTCTATAGTTTGATCATTTGTACTAATATACTCCAATTGGATCAATTTCCTTTCCACCATATCTCTTACATAATGATAGGGGATCTCAATGTGCTTAGATTTATCATGAAAGACAGGATTTACAGAGAGTTTGATGCAACTCTGATTATCACAATGAATAATTGTAGGATTCAAGGGCTCACCAAAGAGTCCCACAAGAAATTTACAAAGCCAAGTTGCTTCTCTTGCTCCCATTGAGGCTGCAATGTATTCAATTTTTGTTGAGCTCTGTGCAACTGAAGATTGTTTTCTGCAAATCCAGGAGATCATAGCCGATCCTAAACTGAAGCAACATCCTGATGTGCTTTTCCAATTGGTTAGACTTCTAGCCCAATCTGAATTAGAGTACTCATGTAGATCTAGTTGATCATTCTTGTAAAGAAGACCATATCCAGTAGTACCTTGAAGATATCTCAAAATATGTTTCACAACATGAAGTGAATCTCCTTTGGCTCACACATGAACTAGCTGAGAACATTCACTGCATAGAAAGTATCAGGTTTGGTGTTAACTAGATACATCAAGGATCCAATCATCTATCTGTAAAGAGTTGGATCTGCACACTTGGATTCTGTTGCTACTTCTTTCAATTTGTGAAGGTTGGTTTCCATATGTGTAGACATCGGTCTACAGTCCAACATTCCAAATCTCTTCAGAATATCAATAGTATACTTCCCTTGGTTTAGTATAATGCCCTTTGATATCTGCCATACTTCTAAACCTTGGCAGTAGTGTAGAATGCCCAAGTCTTTCATGTCAAATTCAAAAATTAGATCCCGCTTCCCTTGAGCAATGAGGTGATCTTCTCTTGTTATCAGCAGGTCATCAACATATAAAATAATTATTATCATATCACCTTTGATTACCTTGAAGTAGAGATTGGAGTCAGCATCATTCTTCGAAAATCCTAATCCCAAGAGATAGCTGTCAATTTTTTCATACCAAACCCTGGGAGCCTGTTTAAGTCCATAGAGGACTTTCTTCAGTCTGCATACATGTGATTCAGGTTTATGTATCATAAAGCCTTCAGGCTATTCTAGATAGACTTCCTATTCAATGGTTCCATTCAGGAAGGCAGTTTTCATATCCATTTGATGGATCTTCCATCCTTTAGCTTGTACAATGGCTAACACCGCTCTCACTGATGTGTAACGGGCAACAGGTGCAAATTTTTCTTCATAATCAATGCCTTCCTTTTGAGGAAAACCTCTAGCCATAAAATGTGCTTTATGTTTTTCTATAGTGCCATCAATAGCATGCTTGATTTTGAAGAGCCATTTGGAAGAGACAACAGATTTCTCTTTCGGTCTAGGTAGTATATCTAATACATCATTCTTTAGAATAGACTGATATTCTCTATCATTGCATCCTTTCATGCTTGGTGTCAGAAAGCTTCTGTAACACTGACAAGTTCTGAGTTTATGTTGTTTTTCATTAGAGCTACATAGCTAGAGAAACGTTTGGGTCTTTTTGTCTCCCTAAATGTTCCTTTGGATGTTGCATGATCCTTGGCTTCTTTGATCATCTTTCTTGCCCAAAGTGGTCTCTTCTTGCCATTTTCAATTGTATTCTCATCTGAAGTAGAAGGAAGTTCATGTGGCATTTCCTTAGGGTGCTCCCTCTGAATCTTAGGAGCATATTCCATTTTAGGCACTCTAGGGGAATAGGTTTATGTCTCACTAGAACTTCTTGCCCTCTTGAATGCAATGTCTTCTTCAAAGATGACGTCTCTTCTCAATTCAATTTGTTTTTGCCTAGGTATGAATATCTTATAGGCGTTGGAGGTTTCACTATAACCCACAAATACTCCCTTCTTTCCAGAAGGTTCTAGTTTGAATCTCTTCTCTTTGGGCACATGAATATAGATAGGAAAACCAAAAATCCTAAAATGACTAATGCCAGTTTTATGCCGGTAAAGGCTTCTTCAAGAGTTTTGTTATCAAGATGAGAATCAGGACATTTGTTCTAATTATAGACAACAATCCTAGAGGCTTCTACCCAGAGAGAGGTTTCAATGTTTTGGTCCAGCAACATTGCCATAGCAGCTTCTACAATGGTTTTATTTTTCCTTTCAACAACCCCATTCTGTTGAGGTTTGTAGGCAACTGTGAACTCCCTGTTAATTCTAGCACTCATGCAGAATTCTTTAAAAATTTCAAAGGTGCATTCTTTCCCATTGTCAATCCTTAAGGTTTCTATTTTCTTTCCAGAGAAGTTTTCAGTGAGGGCTTTAAACTCTTTGAACCTTTTGAGGATTTCTATTGAATCTTTACACTTAAGGAAATAGATCTAGGTTTTCCTAGAGAATTCATCTACAAATATGACATAGTATAGAAATCCCACTTTAGAGGATACAGACATGGGTCCACATAAGTTTGAGTGAACCAGTTCTAACACATTTAGGGTTTTGCTCAAACTATTGGGAAAGGAACCCTTTGTATTCTTTCCTAAGGCGCAACCTTTGCAAGTTCCTTCATGAGATGGTTTTAACTTAGGTAAGCCTGTTAAAAGTTTTTCTACATAAGGTAGGGCATGGAAATGAAGGTGTCCTAATCTTCTATGCCAAATCTCATTTGAATCAAAGGTGTCAAGGGTAAGGGCTTGTTTAACTTCAGTGCATAGTTTGTAGAGGTACCCTTGTCTTACACCTATGGTTTGGGCTTTCTTGATTGTTGAGTTCTTAGGCCATGCTAAAACTTTCCCATCCACAAAGGTAACTCTATATCCATTGTCTTCAAGGGTAGAGATGGATATTAGATTCCTCTTAAGTCCAGGTACAAATAAGACTCCAATAAGTTGAAGAGAGAGACCAGATTTTAGTTTGATGGAGCAAGTTCCAACCCCTTTTATAGGGTGTGTAGAATCATCCTCAATGGTTACTACTTCATCAAACCTTTCAGTCATAGTGTTCAGGTGTTCTCTGAATCCTGTTATGTGTCTAGAAGAATGACTATCAATTACCAAGTTGTGGGTGTTGTTAGATGTTTGGCTAGATAAGGTTGAATAGAACACAAAGTTCTCAGATTCATGATCTGAATTTGTCTTTCCTACTTTGGAAAAAGATTCTTGTTGCTTTGATCTATTAGGGAACTTCATTGCACAGTGACCATATTGATCACATCTAAAGCATTGCACTTGAGAGCTATCTTTCTTCTTAGAAGATCCCTTTCCATTGGGATTTCTCTTTCTTTTAAAAGATCCTCTCTTGTAGGAGTCTTTTTTGTTCCTTTTATTAGACGTTGTGTTGAGTACATGAATGGTTTCATCCATATTCTTCTATTTATTTTCCTTAGTGGAGATTCTTGTTTCCTCTTGAAGGCAGTCAGTTCTCAGCCTATCAAACTTGGGGAGTTTAGATCTCACACTTATTCCCTGAACAAATGACTCCCATGAGTTGGGTAGGCCTCCTAGTGCAATTAGGGCTAACTCTTTGCTATCAATCTGATATCCAATTGTGGATAATTGATCCATTAGTTTAGTTATCCTCATGAAGTATGCATTAACTGACTCTCCTTTGTTTATTTGAGCATTGTTGATTTGCCTCTTTAATGCAAGAGTCCTATTGGTGTTATTGTTCTCATAGGTACTCTCAAGAGATTTGAACATATGATATACAGTTTCATTTTTTGCTAAGATAGGCACTATATGATCCCTAACTGCATCTACTAGGATTTTCATGGCTCTTTCATTATTTTCAATCCATTGAGTTTTCTCAAGTTCAATCTCTGGTTCCCTTTTATTTGCTCTCACAAGTGATTCTAGTTTATTCTCTTTAAGGATCATCATCATTCTAAATTTTAATGATGTAAAGTTGTCTTCTCCTGCAAGACGATCTTCAAATCTGATCACACATGACATTATGAAGAATGTGATGTGAATTCGATTTTGGAAAATACAAATTTTCTAGAGCAATCTGATATTTAGATTTGATTTGGATTCACACAACGTGGCTTTGATACGATGTAAATGTAATCAAACCTTTATCAAATAGGATCCTAAGAAATCTAAGAATAAACTAAGGTTTGAAATTTTATGTGAGAAATTCTAAGTCAAAAAACAATTTCCATATTTCTTCTCTTTATGCCAAATGTCATGATTGCAGAACATTAATAAATTTTGATGTTTGCATATCAAGGATGGAACCACCTTTTGTATGTTAGGAGACCCGCCTCTAAGAGACACATCTTTTGAGAGGACATGTCTCCACATGTGGAGACATGTCTATTCAAGGGATGTGTCCCTTTGGGTGCGCAGGCTTCACTTACAACCGATTAACATTCTGTTTAAACATCTTAACACATATAACCTTATATATGTGTGGTGCGAATATTTATTTATGAGTTCACATTTATTTATTATTTTGAATTTAAGCAAACTTATAAATTCAATTTTACTTATTTTATTTTTCTAGAAATATGTTAAATATCGATCATATATAAATGATGATAATGCTATTCAGCAATCATCATTTATATTCTGACCGAAGCTATATTTCATTAACAACTTACCACATTTTCCTCTTTATTTCCTTCCTTTTTGTCTCCTTCTTTATTTTTCAGAGACCAAAAATCTTTCTTTAAATGTCCTAGCTTAGCATAGTATGAACAATCCCTCTCTTCTCTAGATTCAAACCTTTTTTCCCTTGATTTTCCTCATGACTTCCCATGAATTCAAAAATTGTCTCCTCTCTCCTTTATTCTGCCCCTACTGTTTGCATTCAAAAGACTACCTGATGTGGATGTTCCACCTTAGCTTTTCCTACGAATTTCCTCGCTCAAAATAACACTAGAACAACATCATCAAACTTCAATGTATTCAAACTAGAAACAAAATTGCTAACAACCATTACCAAGCTATTCTAGGTTTCAGGAAAAGAAAATAAAATCAAAAGAGCCCTAAATTCTTCATCAAAGTTTACTTTTATAGAAATTAATTGACTGGTGACTGTATTAAACTCATTTAAATGATCAATAACTAACCCACCTTCTACCATTTTCATATTAAACAAATGCTTCATAAGAAATAACTTATTGGAAGCCAGAAGGCTTTTCATATAACTTCGCGAGGGTTTCCATCAACTCTTGAGTTGTCTTTGTTGTTGTAATATTGAATGCCACTGATTGTGCCAGGCATAAATGAATACTCTCAAGTGTCTTTCTATCCAAAATATCCTAGTCCTCATCTGATATTGTTGTGGGTTACCTGGTTTTCCCTTCCAATGGCCACCATAAATCCTTCTGATAGAGGTAGTCCTCCATCTGCATCTTGCATAACTGATAAATTTCAGCCCATTGAACTTCTCAACCTTCAACTTACCCTTGTCTACCATTGCTCCCACTTAACCGTGAGACTCCCACTCAATCGTGAGACTTTCGTGCAGATGATAATCAAAAAAACCATTCTAATACCACTTGTTAGGGTTAGAAGTAAAATATATAACAAGTTAAATGCAAATTTGAAAAATAAAATAGAGTAATAATCCACACGTAGAAGACAAGAAAAAGAATTTAACGTGGTTCACCGAATCTAGGCTACATCCACAAAATCGTAGCCATCCAATCATTTTATTATCCAGTGTGAAACTTATTACAATATTGCAAATAATGCCATCCTACAACTCTTCATCCTAGCTGCTTATAACAAGATTTTAGAAGCTTCCCAAAAATTAGGGTTTACAAAGGTGACAAAGTTACATGAAGAGTGTACAATACTATAAAGTGTACAACATAGCATGATCGGTCACCACATACCAACAATTCAATCAGCTCCCATATATTGTTTATTTCTACTAAATCTATTTTCTCATCCATGGCTTTACACGATTTATCCTCCTTCATGTATTCTTTAAAATAAATTGGATAATTGTGAGAAAATAGTACAAAATTCACACTCTCATCAAATTCCTCATCATATCTTTCATTTCGATAGATCTCCCTTAGAATCTTGGTCTTTCTTGGCATTAGGGAGGCAAGAGTGTAATCTAAAATTTTAGTTTTGTTGTTGCTTTGTTGAATAGGCTGGTTCTGGAGCTGTTAGGAGCTACCAGGAGCTTCTCTGAAGCTATCAGGAGCTCATCAGGAGCTATCAGGAGCTCATCAAGACCTATCAAGAGCCAATCCTCTGGCGGTCTGTGGGTATTTCCCATTTTGTCTATTTTGATTAGGAGCTCTCAGGAGCTATCGGGAACCATCAGTTTATGCTTCTACTACAAGATCTTGTTGATCTTCATTTTCATCTTCTTCATCACTTTGAACTTCGGGACTTGTCGGGAGCTATCAGGATATTTCATGTCACCCTTGACTAATATTCTAAGAACTCCACATCTCTACTAATGATAATTTTCTTGGTGATCGAGTTATACTTCATGTAGGCTTTTGACTCTGCACAATAACCCATGAAGACACACTTCTCTCCCTTGTAATCCAATTTTTGCCTCTTTTCTTTAGGCATGTGTGCATAAGCCACATAGCCAAACACTCTTAAGTGCTCAACCATCCATATACATTTTTTCCATGCCTCTTGAGGGACTTTGTCACAGACCGCCTTTGTTGGAATTTTATTCATCAAATAAACAACTATTGCTACAACCTCTCCCCAATATTCAGTATAGAGTCTTTTTTCTTTCATCATGCTTCTTACCATCTCCACGATGGTATTTTTTTCCTTTTAGCCAATCCGTTTTGTCGTGGTGTACAGTTGGTCGTAAGCTCCTTCTTGATGCAATTTTTCTTGCAAAAATAATAAAAAAATTGGAGGTATACTCTCCTCCTCGATCTGACCTTAGGAATTTGATAAAATGTCCACTCTCCCTTTCAGCCTAGGCCTTAAACAATAAAAATTTATCAAATGCATCAAAATTATGTTGCAAGAAATAAACCCATGTCTTACGGTTGAAATCATCAATAAAGGTCATTAAAAAACTACTATTACCAATGGATGTGATTTGCATAGGGCCTACCAAATCCATGTGCACCAACTTCAATGGTGCTCTTTCCCTTGCAGAGTTTGCCGATTGAAAGGGCTTCTTATGTTGCTTGCCTAAAATGCAAGCCTCACATCTAACGTTAGGCTCTACTATCCTTGGCAAACCATCAACCATCTTTCTTTTGGAAAAAAGACTCAAACCAACGTAGCCTAAATGTCCATACCTGAGATGCCATATCTTGGAGGGGTCTTCAATGGTGCTCTTGAGGGCTGCATGTTATACTTCTATACATTTTCCATGCATGAGAGGTGCAGCAATGGACTGAGATTAGAAGCATGTCTCAATATTCAATGAAAAAATCTAGTTATTTATCATTTGTATTGTTGTAAACACCTTCGTCCTCTCATTCATATCATAAATGAACCATTGGCCCTTCTCCATCAACTCTTTGTATCCATTCTAGATTAGTTGTCTTATACTCATGAGGTTATGCTTTAACCTAGGTGCCAAAAATACATTTGGGGCCTACTTCTCTTCACCTTGCTTGGTGTGGATCATGATAGTTCATTTCCCTTTGACTGGAACTATTCCATTGTTCCCCATTCTAATCTCAGACTTTACATTTTTATCAATGAAAGAAAATAATCTTTCATTACCACTCATGTGGTTGCTGCAACCATTGTCCAAATACCAGAATTTGGGGCTGCCTTCTTCACCAACATTGCACATGATGAAGGTTGTGGACTGATTGCCTTCAACTACATTTGTATTCTTTCTTTACTGATTACTGTGCTTTTTCAGCACTCACTAGCATAATGTCCAAACTTGTGATAGTAGTAGCACTTAATGTTTCTCTTGTCACTTCTCCCACTCGAACTGTTGTTCTTCATTCCTCTTCAGGAGTTGTTCTGAGAGATTCTTACTCCCTCTTGGCTATTTTCTTGTCCTAAGCTTTTTCCTCCAACATTTTCATGTCTGGATCTGCCTCTACCTCTTTGGGAGTTATTTCTACTTCTCCTCCTACCTCTTCCATTCGACTGATCTTTAAAATCTCTCTCGGGAAGAAGTAGAAGACCTTTTTAGGCATTGCTCATGGGTATGGAGAAAACCCAATAACTCATCCATTGTCAAAGTAGAGAGGTCCTTCACCTCTTCAATAACAATGACAAGTGCATCATACCTCTTGGGTAGACACCTGAGGATTTTTTCACCCATCTTCTACTCCTCTATCATTTCTCCATTTTCTCTCAGTTGGTTTAACAAACATGAGAACCTTGTTTGAAAATATTCAAAAAATTCACTTTCCTTCATTTCAATAACTTCAAACTCTCTTTGATTTTACTAGAGGTTCACAGATCTCACTTTATCAGTCCCTTTGTATCCGGTTTGAAGGATTTACCAAGCTTAGTTTGCATACTTATTTGTTGCTATTCTGGGAAAAATGGCCTCTATCAAGGCTGCTTCGATCAAACTCAAATCTTGTGCATCCTTCTTTCTCTGCTCCTTCAACTAGGTCATCTGGTTGTTTGTAAGAGCTGCAAATGCAACTGGGTCAGTGACATCAACAAACCCATTTATGATAAAATCCCACAAATAATTTGCAATCATTATGGTCTTCATATTCTTGGCCCAAACATCATAGTTATATCCATTATAGGATGGTGGCTTTTGCCACCTCTTTCCATCATCTCTAGCCATGTCTCCTATAGAAAAAAATCAACACCCAGAAAACAAAATGCCCAAACTCACAAGGAAATGAGGCCTAAAGCTCTGATACCATATCAAACATTTTTAAAATGAATGCACAAAATGCAAAGATAGAGCTTCTTCTCTATTTTCCAGTCAAGATGGAAATGACCAAAAACTCAAATGTAGAAACAAGAGGAGACATGCAACTTCGATTTTCTATTTAATCAAATAGGAAATGACAATACATAAAACATAAAACTAGAAAATCAGAAAATAAACTTTAACTACAGATTACAACTTTCTAGGAGTGATTAGAAGCTGCTCAACTAGATTGGCAATGATTAGGAGCTATCAATAGCTCACTATCAGGATAAATCACTGCTCAATCATAAATAAAACACACAACTATTGTTATTAAGGAGAAATCAAGAGCTCACACAAAATGCTCTTCATAGTTTGTTGCTGCAACATATTCTTCTTCCAACTAAACCTTTTGTTGCTGCAAAAACTAACTTCATCTTCTTAACTTTATAACCAACAGAATAAACCACCTTCACTCCTTTTGTCTAAAAAAATATTCCCTCTCAAAATTCAAAATTACCTACCACAATAAATGATAAATCCAAAATCAGCTACCTCAATTAATTATGGAGTTGTCAGGAGCTACAGGGAGGATCCCGAAAACACATAGGCTCCTGATGGATGAGAAGAGGGTCAAGAGAAAAATAAATTCCAACACCTCTAATTCACACAATGTAGGTGCCTCTTTCCTCTACCTTTGGCTATGTAGGAGCTTCTTGGTGTGGCTTCTTGTTACCCACGTTACCTTCCCATGCAGCCCCAATCTCTTCCCCTCTTGGCATCAACTTCCCTCTTTGTATTTAATGGGATCCACTTTTAAATTCATATAACTCTACCTCTTTAACTTCTCACGTTCATTTATATATTTCTCCTGTATTGTTTTCTTATTTTATCTTTTTTTCAAAACCATTAGTTCCAATAATACCATTCAGTGATCATGAAATGAGTGACGTTTTCTATATCATTTCCAATGCCAACGTAAACCAATAATTCATCATCCTATCGTCAATGAAATGAAACCATGGACCAAAACTAAGTTTTGATTTTAAATTTCTTAGGAAGAATTCTCTCAAAAATTTATAGAGATAAATGTATCAACAATATTAAACTTTCAACCAAACCACAATTCCTCAAGATTTTTAAATTTTAAAAATTTGCCAAATTACTAGTGAAAAACGTGAAATGATTAAATCTCAAAAATTGTTTATTCTATAACTTCAAAATTTTCACCATCAAATTCATGATGGAGTCTAAATTTTGTGAAAAATTCCTCCTACTTATAAATTGATGAGCTAAAGCGACTCTATAATTAATGGTTCATAAGGCACAACACTTGCTGAAGGTTTTGCAAATTGGGTTGCAAGCTAATTGGGCTTAATCTTGGGAAAAACTCAGTGGTTAAGTGTGTTTGAGCTGGAGTAGTACTGAGATGGGTGACCTCCTAGGAAGGCCTAGTGCTTCACCTCTACGACCATCACTTAGATGAAATTAGTGCTAAGTGAACCATTCACTATTATGAGAGATGGGCTCTTTTGAATCACTACTCATCAAACATGAGTCAATGAGTTGGACTTATAAAACTACACAGTTGAAACCTGATGGAAATATCACAACTTGACATAGCTTGGAAAAATACCTCCTAATTATCAATTGATGAGCTAAAGGGGCTCTATAATGAATGTTTCATAAGTCACAACACTTTCTGAAGGTTTTGTAAATGGGGTTGCAAGATAAGTGGGCTTAACCTTAGACAAAAATTTGTGGTTAAGCGCACTTGGGATAGAGTAGTACTAGGATGGGTGACCTCTCGAGAAGGCCTAGTGCTTCACCTCTATGAGAATCACCTAGATTTAATGAGTGCTAAGTGAACCATTCACTATTATGAGAGATGGGTTCTTGTGACCACTACTCATGAAACATGGGTCAATGAGTTTCACTCGTAAAATTACATGATTGAACCCTAATAGCAATATCAAAAATTGATACGTTGTGGAAAATCACCTCCTACTTATCAATTGATGACCTAAAGGGGATCTATAATGAATGGTTCATAAGGCACAACACTTGTTGAAGATTTTCCAAATGGTTTTGCAAGCTAAGTGGGCTTAACTTTTGGGAAAAATTTATGGTTAAGCGCGCTTGAGCTAAAGTAGTACTGGGATGGGTGACCTCCTGAGAAGGCCTAATGCTTCACCTTTGTGAGAGTCACCTAGATGCAATGAGTTCTAAATGAACCATTCATAATTATGAGAGATTGGTTCTTGGGAACCACTAATCATGAAACATGGGTCAATTTGTTTGACTCATAAAGCTACATGATTGATTCCTGATAGCAATACCACAATTTGACACGCTATGTAAAAATACATTCTAATTATCAATTGATGAGCTAAAGGGGCTCTATAACAAATGGGTCATAAGGTACAACACTTGTAGAAGGTCTTACAAATGGGGTTGTAGGCTAACTTGGTTTAACCTTGGGGAAAACTCTTTTATTAACTGCACTTGAGTTGGAGTAGTACTAGGATGGGTGATGTCCCAAGAAGGCCTAATGCTTCACCTCTATGAGCATCACCTAGATGCAATGAGTGTTAAGTGAACCATTCAATATTATTTGAGATGGGTTCTTGTGAACCACTACTCATGAAACAAAAAATAGAACCTACCAAGATTCATTTTTATTCACTACCAAGATTCATTGTTATTCAGTACCAATAATTTCTTATTGTAGAAATTAAACATTGAAATTTACATAATATAAATATTTCAACTAATTCCTTAATATATAATAATATTTTTAATAGTTTGTAATAGCTTTAGACTGAAAATTATCTATAAAATATAGCACATTGAAAAATACAATTATCGTACCAATTGAATGATGGTCAATTGATTTAGACATACTTCATTATGTTGATTCCCATTGACAACTCGAGGAGAAAAACCAAAATTATTCATAAAATGCATAGGAATCCAAATGTTTTAATCAATCTTCCAATTTATAAATTTTAGTGTAAAAATATTTTGTAGGCTAATAATATTTATAATTTTTATTTTATTTTGAATTAATAATATAATGTTGATTAATATAATATTTAAATTGAAATATTTTAAACGGTTCTAGGAAAATTTAGGTAACGTCCAAAACTACAACCAACAATTCAAGGAGGAAAATTAACAGCCAAAAATTCACCACTAGCAATTCATGGCGGTGAATTTTCGATAAGGTCAGTTTTTCATGGCAATGAATTTTCCCGCAGTGAATTGTTCAAACTTAAAAAAATAAGCATAAACACAAACATTTTTTTTTAAACATGCTTAAATAATAAAAATTACTACCTAAATCATTATTGTTTCACTTCTAATTTGATTAATGAAATTCTAATTAGAAACCTTTAAAACATAAATAAAAATAGTTAAAATAAAAAACAAGTAAAAAATATAGAAAAATATATTATCACACTAACAATAAAAAAATAAAATTCTTGGCATGGGATCTTGGTTCAATTGACTATTTTATTTAACATACTAATGTAATAGATATTTTCATTAGTTAAATAATTCCCATTACAGCCTTTCTTGACTTTACTGCCAGCCTTTTGTGACTTTGCAGCCTCTTATTAATATTATGGTTGTATCTATTTATTAGTGTAGTTGGATTATTTTTGAATATGTTTGTGTGCCATAATGTAACCTCCTTTCTAAATATCTATATATTGATGCACTGCCTCTTCTTCTCTAAGGAAATTTGGGGCTTTTGCATATTGCTTGTTTTGTGATCAACATATCACCATTATTCGCCTTCATCTGGTATCAGAGCCAGCTTAAAAGAAATCCAGAAGCCATCAAAGAAGATCCAGAAGAGATCAGAGTGTAGATTATTTTTGTTGAGTTAAATTCATTAGCTTCACGTATGAAAGAAGATCGGTGGAATAAAGTTTAGAAATTGCTGGTTGGAGATTGCAATCCCTCGGATATTTGCCCAGCTAAAGGAAACTGCTTTAAGTGCTTTGTGTTGTCTACAGATCAAAAGGAGGTTCCTTTCATGGAGGATTCCAAGCTGGTTGAAAAAGAAAGTGTTGAAATTTTTTGATGTGAAGAGGTGCGCTCCAGATTGGAGAGGAGAAAATTTCTTGTTAAATTTTGCTTGTTTTGGATTTCCATGGAGAAAGTGTAGAAAGTCTTTCAGCACTAAATTTTAGAATGTCTTTCAGCACTAAATTTTATATGCATACATGAGAGTCTTCATATATTTTTTTAAATCATAAAGACTTGCCCTCCTTTCCTATGATCTATGTTAGGGAGAATTTAAAAAGCTTTAATCCTTATAACGCCACGTGAAAAGTAGGTACTTAGTTAAGGAAAGATTATAGAAAGAGATCTGTATAAAATAATTTAAAAAAGGGCTTTTTTAGTGTATGATTTGAACTTTAATATTTTATTTTGAGATCTCACTTAGTATTTGTATAAAAATAAATAAAAAATGATGTATTGAAGAATACAAATTTTCTTAGAGGGTTATCAAAATGTTGTTTTTTGTAAAGTCAATATTGTGCCATTAAGTGCATTATCAATTGCAACCGACACTTAATCTCGAAAAATCAATATAATATAAAATTATTTTTGTGTGTGAGTCCTATTTGAAAGGACAAAGGGGGATTATTTGTTTGCGAAGATCTCTCTAGAACTTGAGTTGAAATTTTGTATCTTTGTGCACATCTTTTTTATGGCAAATATGGTAGGAAATGTTATGTAGAACATGCTAATTCTTGTATTTGATGGAGATAACTTTACATATTGGTGTACTAGGATGCAAAACCTACTCAAATCCAAAGATTTGTGGGAAATTGTACAAGTAGGATATGTAGAATTAGATACAAATGTTTTTAATGCATTAAATGATCAACAAAAAAAAAATACAAAACAAATGTAAAGAAGGATAATGAAGCCTTATTTTTGGTTCAAGGTGCAATTAATCAAGCAATTTTTCCTAGGATAAGTGGTACTAGTCATTCTCAGCAAGCACAACAAATACCGAATAATGCATATCAAGGTGCACAAACTACAAAATTACAGACAATGAGGAAAGTTTTTGAAAATGTAAAGATGACTACTAGTGAATTGTTGAATGAATTTCTAACAAAGGTAGAAGGTCTAGTGAATCAAATGAAAGTTTTAGGGGAAGATGTAGATGACAAGCATATCATTGAGAAAAAATGGAGTTTGATTTATAAATTTGATGGTGTGGTTTCTACAATTGAGATTTCCAAATATCTCACAACTATGCACATAGATGAACTAAGTGGAATATTGTTAACTACTAAAGAAAGGATGAAAAGTAATGAGGAAGGTCTAGAACAATAATTTTCCTCTAAAGCAAGCATAAGAAGAAAAAGAAACATAGTTTTTAGGAATCAAAATAAAAATGAATACAAAGGTGAATCTAGCAATTTTAGAGGAAGAGGTAATAGTTTCAGAGGAAGAAGTAGCAACATCAGAGGAACGGGAAGAGGAAGAGGTAGAAACAATGGGAGAGACTATGATAAAAAGAATATCCAATGCTTTCATTGCAATAAGTTTTGACACTATGCATCAGATTGTTGGATTAAACAAGGTGAAACAGGAAAAGGAAATGCTCATAGTATTATTGAAAATAAACAAAATTTGTTTATTTCTTGCTTTAATGCAAATACTAGTGAAAATAATGTATGGTATATTGATTCCGGATGTTCTTCACATATGACAGCTAATGAGCATTTATTTGTCAATTTGGATGAAAAAAATTAAAGTACAGTAGTACTAAGAGATAATCAATCTCATGGAAGCAAATGTAAAGGTACAATTGCAGTTACAACAGAATATGGTGAAGTTAAATATATCAATGAAACACTATTGGTTCCAACCCTCAAAAATAATTTTTTATCTTTTGGACAAATGCTAGAACAAAATTATCAAGTGAATTTTGATAAGACTGAGTGCATAATAAGAGACAAGTTAAAAAGGAATGCAGTTATTGCAAGAGCAAGGATGACAGGTGATAGGATGTTTCCTCTTCATTTCACTCATGGAAACCAAGCATTGAAGTCTAGTGAAATGAAGGAAAGTAAAATTTGGCACCAAAGATATGGTCATCTTAATTTTAGTGGGTTAATCTTAAGAAATTTAAAATGGTTGAAGGTATACCTTTTATTGAAAATTAAAAAGAAGTGTGTGAAGAATATTTTGTCGGCAAATAACCCAGAGCTAGATTTCCAATTGGAAAATCTAGTAGAGCTAAGCATAATCTTGAGATATTCCATACTGATTTGTGTGATCCTATGGAAACACCTTCTTTGAATAAATCTAAGTATTCTCTAACCTTCATTGATGATTACTCAAGAAAAACTTGGGTATATTGTTTGGTTTCAAAATCAGAAGTGTTTGAAAATTTTGTAGAATTCAAGAGGTTGGTTGAAAAAAAAAGTGGTAAGTACATCAAAGTGATAAGGTCAGACAATGGAGGTGAGTACAAATCAAATCAATTTCTAGATTTTTGCAAAAATTATGGAATAAAGAGAGAGTTCACTAGTTCCTACACTCCACAACAAAATGGAGTTGTTGAAAGGAAGAATAGGACAATTGTTGAAATGGAAAGTAGCATGATGAAAGAGAATAGCTTAGGGGTATGTGCAGGATCATCATGGAAAAAATAGGCCCTTAAGTGGCAATAAAAAGACATAAAATCAGAGTTAGACAACTTGACATAAAAATTTGAATAAGTTATCTATATTATTTCAAAAAAATGTAAAAATAGAATCTGTAGCAAATTAAATGTAGTTTCTAAACTACTAGACCTTTATTTAACAAAAAAATTCTATCTGGTGAAAATTTGAAATTTCAATGCAGTAGTATTTAAATTTTAGGGTAAAAATAAGAAGTAGGTGTCTGTTTGACCACCCTAACCACAATAAAATGATAATATTTTTTTATAATCTTTTAGATATAAGTAGAGGACTCATTTCCTGATGTGATGAATATTTTTTTATAATTTTTTTCCTAGTACATAATTAATTATGATTTTTCTATTACAAATTTAAAAAAATATAAAAGCTCGTCTGCCTAACCACCTTAACTTGGTGAAAAATTCATGAAATTCATTTTTTTTTTTTTAATCCTATAGTATGCAAAGCATAGAATGTGATGCATGTTTTGGATTCAAAAAGTGTGATAAATTTTGAAAGTTATAGATGTTTTTCAATCAGCCTATCAATCAGGACTTTATTCATAATTCTAATAGAAAATAAATAATAATTATTTCTTAAATTCAAAGTAAAGCATTATTTATATTGGTGGAAAGGTGAGAATCTCCTCTCAAAACCCTTTTCATTTCATCAATTTTGGGTAAAAAAAATTCGTCAACAACATGGGCCATCATATGGCTTACATATCACCACTTTTTGGCCCATCAGGATCCTGCACATACCCTTAGATAAAAGTTATTGGGTGGAAGTAGTATGTAAAACATTTTATCTTCTAAATAGAAGTCCTACAAAAGTAGTTAAGAGAATGACTCCTAAACAAGCATGGTCTGGGATAAAGCCAAGTGTTAATCACTTGAGAGTATTTGGTTGTGTTGCTTATGCACATATACCAAAAGAGAAAAGGTCTAAGTTAGATGATAAAGGCCTAAAATGTCTTTTTATTGGGTATGGATCTGAAAATAAAGCATATAGATTGTATGACCCAATAGGAAAGAAGCTTGTTATAAGTGGAGATGTGGTATTCAATGAAGCAACATAATATAGAAAGGATAATGAAACAAAGGGAAAATAGATAATGATTGATGAGGTTGAAGAAGGAGAAGAAGATGAAAATGAACCCGAGTCTTCTTGTACAGGAGCAAGAAAGTATCAAAAATATCAAAGAAGGACATAAAAAAATCATCCATCAACTCTTATGTTGGATTCCAATTTTGAGAAAATGACAACAAGATCACAAGAAAAAGTGAATTATGATTTGATGACTCAAATAATGGAAAGTGATGAACCAAAAACGTTTGAACAAGATCGAGAAAAAGAAGAGTAGGTTGAAGCAATGCATAGTGAGATAGAAACAATTGAAAAGAATGACACATGGGACTTAGTTCAAATACCTCATGGTAAGGAAATTGTTGGTACAAGATGGGTGTATAAAATTAAGTATAAATCTGATGGAAGGATTGATAAGAATAAGGCTAGATTGGTAGCCAAAGGATACACTCAACATGAAGGTATTGATTACACTAAAACATTTGCACCTATAGCACTAATGGATACTATCAGATTGGTTTTGGCTTTGGCAGCTCGGCAGAGTTGGATATTTATCAAATAGATGTAAAGAGTTCTTTTTTGAATGGATATATTGATGAGGAAGTGTATTTTTCTCAACCTAGAGGTTTTGAAATACCCTCTAAAGAGAATTATGTTTACATATTAAAGAAGGCCTTGTATGGTCTTAAGCAAGCACCAAGAGCATGGTATTCAAGGATAGACTCATACCTACAACAAAAAGGTTCCTTAAGAAGTCAATCAGATCTAAATTTTTATATTAGGATCTTAGCTAAGGATATTTTTTTCTTAGTTCTCTATGTTGATGATCTTATCTACATTGGGAACAATCCAACTTTATTTTTAGAGTTTAGAGCAGCTATGGTTGTTGAATGTGAGATGACAGATTTGGGACAAATGCACTATTTTCTTGGTATAGAAGTATGGACAAACAATGATGAAATATTTATGTCTCAAAAAAATATGCTTCAAACATCTTACAAATTTTTTAGATGATTAGTTGCAAACTAGTTGCAACATCCATAGAAGTTGGACTTAAGTTGTCTAACTTGGATGTGTCAGATTCAGTGGACCCCACTATATACAAACAATTGATTAGTAGTTTGATCTACTTAACTACTACTCAACTAGATATCACATATGCAATGAGCTTGGTATCTAGGTTCATGTTAGAACCTAAGAAAACACATTGGAATGAAGTTAAGAGGATTCTTAGATATGTCAGAGGGACATTGAGTTGTGGTCTTAGATTCCATGATTTAGAGGATAGTAACTTGATTGGCTATAAAGATTCAAATTGGGTAGGTCCCATAGAAGATCAGAAGTCTACTTCTAGTTATACTTTTAGTCTTGGTTCTACAGTATTCTCTTGGAAGTCCAAGAAACAACCTATTGTATTACTTTCTATAGGAGAGGTGGAGTATAAAGTTGCAACATTTGCAACATGCCAAGCAGTGTGGTTGAGATGACTATTGGAGGGTTTGCACTAGATACAGAATGGACCTACTTTGTTGTATTGTGACAACAAGAGTGCTATACAAATGACTAAGAATCTCGTGTTTCCTAGCAAGACCAAACATATTGAGATTCAACATCACTTCATCGGAGAGTTGGTTCAACAGAGATTGATTCAGATTATGTACTATAGTACAAAGGATCAAATAGCATATATCTTCATGAATCCCCTAGCTCATTAAATGTTCCAACATCTTAGAGATCTACTTCATGTTCTTTCCAATGGTCATTATGGGGGAGAATGAAAGCAATAATGTCCATTATAGCCTTTCTTGACTTTATTGGCAACCTTTTGTGACTTTGTTGCCTCCTATTAATATTATGGTTGTATGTATTTATTAGTGTAGTTGGATTATTGTTGAATATGGTTGTGTGCAATAATGTAACCTCCTCTCTGAATATCTATATATTGATGCCCTGCCTCTTCTTCTCTAAGGCAATTTTCGGCTTTTGTATATTGCTTGTTTTGTGATCAGCAGATCACCATTATTTGCCTTCAAAATATACTATCACACTAATAATAAAAAATTAAAATTCTTGGCATGGGATCATGGCTCAATTGACTAAAGAATTCAATTGTAGAAAAAAATCATGAGATTCAATCTTTCCCTAGTTGGCTAAAGCCTCTTCTTGTAGGCAAGAAGTCATATGAGAGGGTTACAAGGGAATAAATATTATGACTATTTTATTTAACATACTAATGTAATGGATATTTTGATTAGTTAAATAATGATGCATTGGTTCATTCATATTTTGATCCATCATATTTTTAGTGACCATTGTTATAGATAAAAAAAACAAACTTTAAAAAAAACTTATGAAAAAATATAATTATCACATTAAAATGTGAATCTTTTAATTTATATTGATTAAATTTTAAATAAATAAAAATAAATATTTTTACCACTATTCAAATATAATAGCTCATTTGTATAATAATATATATCCTGACTAAAAATTATAATCAAAATAAATCATATTATGTACATAAATAAAAATTATGATAAAAAGATAATTATAAAGAAAAAAATTAATAATAATAAGAAGCTTTCAAATTTTAAGAAAGTATAAGCATTTATATTTTTCTAAAAATGAATCCAAATAATAAATATAAATCATGAGTTAAATCTACTTGTATTGTTCATTTATACTTTGATCTATTATAGTTTCCTTAGCCTTATCAAAAAAAAAAAGAAATAAAAAAGTCCAAACTAAAAATAATAAGATTAGGAAATGAATTTTCTTAATGATTATATAAATCTTAACAATTTTTTGATATATACAGTTGCATCATGAGCAGAGTAGGGCAGTTCAACATAGTAGCAGAGTAGAGCAGTAGTGGGTGTTCATTAACAAAGAACAGTAGGATTTTGAACAAGGAAGTAAATACAATAAGCAAAGGAAAGCCAACATTAATCAGCCATTGGGGAGACGAAGCAAGAAAGGATGAACCCAAGGATGAATCGACAAGAAATATCCCCCAATGGTTCTTCACGAATGGGGAGTGGTTCGACAATTTCCATCCTCACTTTCGCGGCAAGGAATCATTGCAAGAAAGCAACAGAACAAGAAAGATCTGCCATGACACGCCTGATCCTTCGAGTAAAAAATGGATTCCAAGGGAAAGAGGGATTTTTAGGGAAAATTCATGGAAAGCGAACACACTAAAAAAAGGATGAAAAGAAAAAAAGGAGATCAGACAGGAATGATGTGCATCAAGATTGGCTATGGCATAGACAACAATGAAGAAGTTAGATGCAGTTGGTAGGTGCAATAAAAGCTCGATAGAAATAGATGTCTCTGAAGAAATCAAGGCAGATGCTGCAATTTTAAGCGACTTTGCATTTATATGTCATTTCATTGGCCAGGCCTCAAGTAGGGCAGCGATAAAATCTTGGATCCAAGAAAATGGCAAATAGAGGTTTTAATAAGATTTTTACCGAAAGGTTTTTTCATCATAGTTTTTGCAAACGAACAATCCAAGCATAGGGTTATAGAGAGGGACATGTGGTTCATGAACAATAACCCTCTTTATATGCAGTCGTGGAACCATAATTTTGATCCTACCAAATTACATCCATATGACCAGCCAATGTGGGTGAGATTATACAATTTACCAGTAGAGTACTGAACCAGCAAGTGTTTGGAGAAGATTGGTCGGTCCATAGGAGCACTAATAGAAATCAATATGGATATAGTGGAGGGATACCTATACAAATATGCTCAGATGAACATTGTGGAAATTGACACAATTTCATCAAGCATTTGTTTATTGGTCAATGGTGAGCGATGGGTGCAGGAAATTGAGGCAGAAAAGATAAGGAAAATTTTCATATCATGCAGGTCTAGGGAGCACAATATAGTGGAATGCAAGAAAAAAGGCAATAGTTACTAAGAAAGGGCGCATCAAAGGAAAAAGGCCACTAATGTCGAACAAACTCTAAAGTGAATAGTAGAAGGGAAGGGGGTTTCACCAGTCTTAGCGATCGAAGATGGGGTGGGAGTAACGGAAATTGCACCCACAATAGGGGTTGCCCCTGAAGATACATGTGGAGAATCTAGCAAATTAACACCAGGGCTGCAACAATAGGATCAAAAAAATGGGGAGATTAAAAAAAATTACCAGGATGAAGATCTTGACTCTAATGCAGAATCGGTTGATGAGTTAGATATAGTTGAGGAAAGATGTATTTCCCAATCTTCAATCAAACACCTTAGTTTGGGAAAGCTGGGAACATGAGGCTCTAATCGTGGGAGGAAATCTTTAAAATAGCCAAGGGAAGAAGAGGCAGTAGCTAAGAATTATGCAAGAATCACAAATTTTTTGAGTACTAAGGGGGGTATGCCCTCCCTTGGGAAGCAATGAGGATCACTACCTGGAATGTCTCTTGATTAGGTGCCAATTGCAAAAAAGTGCAAGAAACCTAATCATGTTACAAGAAACAAAACTAGCAGGCGAGGAGTGTCGTAAATTCATAAATTATTGCAAAAACTAGGAAGGATATCTTCAAGATTCCTTGGGATCCACAGGTGGCATAGGTATATTGTGGAAAGCATCATCAGTATCAATTAAAATACAACATTCCTCTTCTTATTGGATGGTGGTGAAAGTCTATGATTTGGATTTAAATCGACAGTTCATGGTAGTTAATGTCTATGGTCTGACAAAAAAATAAGACAAGGCATCTTTATGGGGTTCAATTCTAGAGTATGTAGGCTCCCTCTCCAAGGATGATTTAATCATTGGGGGGGACTTCAACGCCATATTGGAACTTTCAGAGAAAAGCAATGGAGTCAGAACTGTCACACAAACTACAATAGATTTCAAAAAATTTGTGTCTAATTCAGGGCTTACATATTGCCCAACGGGGAATGGAACATTCACATGGCACAACAGGTATAAGGATTTTATGGCAATAGCAGAAAGGCTAGATAGGTTTTTGATACCAGGCAATTGGGTCACCTCCGTGCTATCAGTTTCGGCTAGCATCCTTCCAAATGCAGCATCAAATCACTTCCTAGTTGAGTTATCAATCACCAAGGAAAACAAAACTGAAAAAATAAGCTTCAAGTTCCAAAATATGTGGTGGCGAGGTCCCAATCTACTGGCACTTCTTGAAGGTTGGTGGAAAGAAGCAAGGGTCGAGGGCTCTATTAGTTTCAAAATAGTAAAGAAGTTACAGCTAATCAAATAGAAACTCAAAGATTGGAATAAGGAAAAATTTAAAAACATATTCATAGAAAAATAAAACATTGAGACCGAATTGGAGAACCTCACTGAATTTGTGATAATTAATGGTATGAGAAACAAAGAGTTTCTTAAGGAAAGGGAGCTAAAATCAAAACTGGAAGAACTCTTAAAAAAAGAGGAGATCTTCTGGAGAGATAAGTCCAGAGAGGTCTGGCTAAGAGACAAAGCTATGAACTCAAAATTATTACATGCATCAATTTTAGCCAAGCGAGCCATGAATAAGATTGAAGAAATTCGATATCCAAGTGGGGGTTTGGCGAGAGGGGCTACTGAGGTTGGCAAGGCTGCAACTAAATTTTTCACTAACCTCCTAGGGGTGCAGTGCCAGGCCTCAATCAACAATGAGTTTCTGGAAGGTTTAGAAGAGCAGGTAAGTGTTACAGACAATATGATGCTATGCGAGAAAATAACAAAAGAAGAATTTAGTAGAGCACTCTTCCAATTACATCTGGATAAAGCTCCGAGTGCCGACGGCTTCCCTGCCAGGTTCTTTCAAAACTGTTGGTATTTCCTAGGGGATGATCTATGGAAACTGGTGGAGGATTTCAAAAAGTCTAAAAGGTTTTTCAAGGATGTGAACAATTCATCGATTATAGTCATTCCTAAGAAGTCAGAATGTGCCTCCTTCAATGATTATAGACTGATTTCTTTGTGTGATTCAATTTATAAAGTGATTGCGAAAGTTCTAGCCAACAGACTAAAGTTATTTCTAGATAAAATTATCTCTTCTAAACATAACAGTTTCATTCTAGGAAGAGACATATCAGATAGCATTCTTCTCATCTCAGAGGTGGCTCATTCACTTAAAATAAGTAAGCAACCAAGTATGATCATAAAATTAGATGTTAGCAAAGCATACGATAAAGTCTGGTGGGATTTCCTATTAAAATTTATAAGGAAATTGGGTTTCAACAATCATTGGTGTGCTCTAATACAACAATGTATTTCTTCGGTCTGCTTCTCAATTTTAGTCAATGGTTCATTACATGGCTTTTTCCAGGCTACCAATGGTCTTAGGCAAGGTGATCCTCTATTACTGTTTCTATTTGTAATAATGGTGGAGTCTCGAAATAGTGCAATTAAGAATAGGTGTAGACGACTTGAATGGCATGGGGTAAAAGTGGCACCAGGAGTAGAGCCCATCACTCATGCCCAATTTCCTGATGATACCAGCCTTTTTGCGGAGGCGAGCTTAAGAGAAGCAAATTGTTTTAAGTCACTCCTATCTGATTATGAATGCTAGTCCGGCCAAAAGATGAACAAGGACAAATCTTGTGTTTACTTTTTTAACATGAGGGCTCACCTTCAAAATGCAATAATTGCATTACTTGACTATAAATCTGGAAATTTACCAGCAAAGTTCCTTGGAATTCAAATTTTGGCAGAGGCCTGCAAAAATAAACACTGGGGGGAGGTGGTGGAACGATGCCAAAATAGGGCAATGTCTTGGAAGAACAAATGACTTACTCTAGCCAGAAGAATCACTATGTCCAAAGTTGTTCTTTCCACCATCCCAATCTACGCCATGTCAAGTATGGATACTGGGAAAAAAAAATTGGCCATAGAGAAAATTCTGAAGAAGTTCTGCTTGGAAGGATCTAAATTCAAAAGAAAGATTCCCCTAATTGGATGGGAGGTGGCATGCAAACCAAAAGAGTGTGGCGGGTCTGGTCTTCAAAAAATCCTTTGGGGGAAAAACTTAGTTGGAAAATGTTTAAAAATCCTGAAAAACTTAGGTGCAAGATCATGAAAAAAAACTATTTGGATAGTCCAGATAACATCAGCATACTCATGGCTGCCAACCTATCTGGTGGCTTGGTGGCTTGGAAATATATTTTGAAATGCAAGCCTCTTATTATTAATCACATATCTTGGAAGATGGGTAATGGTAGGAAGGATGCATTTTGGAAAGACTTGTGGAATGGTTATAGCAGCCTGGATGTTCTTTTCGATTTAGACCAGTATTTGGAAAAACTACAAGTAGATTTCGGGTCAAAATTTGCAGACTACATCCAACCAAGTGACAATCCTCTGGTAGGACAAAGTACTTGGATTAACATAGAATCCTTACCAATCCCACAATATTTGGCAACATTGGTCGCACAAGAGATCAACAAAAGGAAGGTACAACTCAACAATGAAGAAGACTCCATCATTTGGTGTGGAGCATCATCCGGTAAGTATTCAACCAAAATCGGGTATAAAATACAATCAACTCAGGCTAGCGACAAGTCATGGATGGGTAAACTTTGTTTGAAGCAAGAAGTACTACCTAAGGCAGGGGCCTTTTTGTGGTTATTTTTTCATCACCGGTGCTTGAAAGGTATAAGGTTGCAAAGGATAGGAATCACAGGATCCACAAGGTGCATAATGTTTAAGCAAGAAGAAGAGTCTGGGGATCATCTTTTTCTATCTTGTCCAGTGGCAACATCATGCTGGAATTGGCTGCAAAATGCTCTTAATTTTACTAGTCCTAGACATAACAGGTTGGTAGAATTCCTATCCAGTTGGCCAATTATCAATAAAAAGGGCTTTTGGCATGGGATTTGGACATTGGCACCATCAATAGTCATATGGCACATTTGGAAGGAAAGAAACCGCCGAATTTTCAAAGAAAAAGTCTTAAATTGATCACAATTAATTGGAAAAATTTAAGGTGCAATCATCGAAACAACAAATAACAAAATCTCTATCGGCACCAAGGCAATCTTCTCTAGGTGGGATGAAGCAATCAGGAAAATTTGGAATGAGCTCACAATACCGTCAGGAAGAATTAAAGGTGTAGTTAAGGTTAACCATATTGAGATACACTAGCTACAACCGGTGTTGCTAAAATGGAAACTAAATTTTGATGGAGCCACCAAAGGCAACCCTAGGCAAGTAGGGGTAGGGTGCTTAGTAAGGGATACAAGTGGAAAATGTGTTTGGGCAGCTTTGAAATCTTTAGGAGTCTACTCAAACAATATTGTAGAAATGGAGGCACTCTGGCTCGGTGTAAATGTCTATATTCAGCATGGATTGGATTTGGTCGAAATAGAGGGAGACTCTTTACTATGTATACAAGCTATCACATCATGCAAATCTCAAAACTGGCATCTTGGTGGTTGGATACCAACCATCAAGGAGATGCTAAGAAAACTTGTAGATTACATGTTAACCCATGTATACATAGAGGCAAATATGGTGACAGATCTCCTAGCAAATTGGGGCACTTCTCAAAAAGAAAAATTCATTTCAAATTCTGAACACTCACGTTGGCCAGGACTACAGGTGATCCTGGAAAAGGATTTAGCATGTGACCCAAAATGATAAGTTAGTGGTAGGTGGTTTGATGGTGGGTCAAGTCAACAGTTAGTATTGGACTGATGGAAGAAAGATTTGGGAGATTCCTCAAACATTACACTAACCTGTGAGTGTACCATAGTTTTCATGGAGCAACTATATTATCATATCATTAGCTCGGGCCTAGTAGCTTGGGGCACAAGTTCACAAAGATGGTTCATCAATTTGGGATGAGTTGTTTGTGCATCATGGGAAGTTTGTCGGAACAGTGTGCAAGGTTATTCTCCATCCAGGATCCGGCGTGGAGAGTAGCGGTGGTCCGGTTCATGAGGAAAGCAATAGGGGATCAAAGCCACTGGTGTGATGGAAAAATATACGAAATAGTGATCAGTGCTCTAGTCGACATTGTTGAAAGCTTGGCTAGGACAGTTGAAATCCTTCAAGGATTAATACATGGAGTATATTCCCAAACCATCGCCAGTGCTACTATGGCTTCAAACGATGAAGGAATGGCTAGTGTTCTTGGTTACTATTTCAATCTGAAATACTATACTCCACACAATGGGGAATGACCAGATGAAAGTAGGATGGTGGATGCTTGGGAGATTTATAGAGAAGGGGTGAAAAACAACAGTTTGGTTGCCTTTGCTAGATTTATACGTCAGGGTCATTGCTAGATAGGCGAGTAGAGTACGGAACGAGCCATATAGCCAGGGCGATGTCTAGCAGTGGTGTATCAATACTTGGATGTGTAAGGATCATTGTAATAAGCCTTGCTTAATAGAGTTTAGGTTCAAAAAGTTTTTTGGCAGTATCAAGTAGGCATAATAGTGGATCTTATGACAATATTGGCAGGATATACCTGTTCATAACTGTTAACGGGGCACTACCCCCCTTTTTAGTAGTACTCATCTATAAAAAAAATAAAAAGATAATAATAATAAGATTATTAGAAAAATATAATTATGATACAAAAATATAGTGAATCTTTCAATTTAGACTTAATAAATTTAAAATTAAATATTAAAGACTTTCTCAGTAGTTGACCAATCATATTTTTAATGATAAAAATATAATTGATTAAATTTTAATAATATAAATATTTTACCACTATTCAAATATAATAGCTCATTTGTATAATAATTTATATTCTAACTAAAAATTATAATCAAAATAAATCATATTATACATAAATAAAAATTATGATAAAAAGATATAAGTATTAAAAATATAATAATAAGAAGAAGAATCTCTCATTTTTTTCTAAAAATTTATCCAAATATAAAATATAATTCACAAGTTAGATCATGTTGTATTTTGATCTATCCTATATCATTAACCTTTTCAAAAAGAAAAGAAACAAAAAAAATCATTTGAACTAAAAATAATAAGAATATTAGGAAAATATAATTATGAAAAAAAATTAGTGAATCTTTCAATTTAGACTAAATAAATTTAAAATAAAATATTAAAGGCTATCAAAGTTTAAGAGAATAAATACTTGTACGAGCTCTACAAAAATTCACCACCATCAATACAACAAATACAACAATTCATGGTGGTGAATTTTCCATGAGTTGAATTTGTCATGGAGGATATTCTACAACCAGAAAATCAAAAAACCCGTCACACAAAGAAATGGTGAAAATCTTCACAAAGCTGCAAACCTAGTTTTAGAAAATTCGGTCAAAGGAGAGCAGAAGATTGTGCAGGGGTGCTAGAAATCCTAGCCGATATCAAAAAACTCCCAAAACACAACAGATACGCCTAGAACAAATCCGTGATTTTGAAGAAATTGCCCAGAAAAATCAACAAAGGCGTCCAAAAACTTGTGAAATATCTCTTCGATCTTGCAGGAAAGAAAATGTGCATGGATTGCAATTGAAAAAACCCTTGAAAGCGCGTTTTAGAAAACGCCGTGATCGCATGGGCTTCAATAGATGATGATGCCGAACTAGGAACCCGCGAAAAGAAGCAAAAGAAATCACACGATTCCACAGCTGTGATTTCCAGATAAAATCGCCATAAATTCATCTAAACCCTTCAGCTGATTCTCAAAAAATTAGCACGAAAAAATCCTGCGGATTTTTTCGTGCTAATTACAATCAGCAATGAAAACCATTTATAACGACCTGGAAAATCACAACTTCGTGAAAATCATCTTTACTTCTTTCTTAGATGAAAGAAAACATTCACAGTATTTTTAAAAGCAGCATCAAGGATTTTCAATGCAATCCTATCCCTATGAATATTCTAATTTTGGTGCCTGTATTTTCTGAACTGTCTGAGTTTGGTATCGGCCAAATTTCTATTACTAATCTTCTGCTCTCTGACCTAAAAAACTAGATTTTAACTTTAATTTCTGTTGTTTCCTAAATTATGGAAATATCTATTTCAAAATGGACTTGTTTTATGAGTGGAACCCAGTATTGCTCTCCGGGAATGGGAATGCAAGAGAATGTATTCCCCCTCTTAAATTGATTCCGTATGAGAAAAGCAATTGATTCAATTAGTATAGAAATAGATAAAGGGAATAAATGCCAAGGTGCACTATATAAGATGGAATAACATGAAAAATGAGAAGAAAGAAGGTGTCGCCCCCAAAAAAATGAGAATAAAGGTAAACCCCATGGTGATAGCAAGGAGGTAGTAAGAATGAAATAGGCAAGGAACAAAAGTTGGAACAACATAATAAGAAATATAGAAAGCTCAAGAGTGTGGGAGAGCATGGACTGAGGTAATGCTCCCACAAGAATCAATGTATGGCTGCTCCAATGAGGTTGCCCCCATAGGATAGGTGTAACGACCCGACCCTTCGGTAAAATAAAAAATTCCAAATTTACATCGACGAGTAAATAAATGTGCTAACAAGTCATTGCAATATAATTATTCTTTCTTTTATTGATAATATATGAACACGATATCATATAAAAATTACAATAAAGATTCCACTTCATTACAATAACTTTACAAGTACTTAAGAACCAAGAAACCCACCATGAGATGACCTTTTACATCTAAATAGGGAGATCCAAATAACTTAAACCCAACACTATGTTGCCCATTCATAATTATTTTGTGCACTTTTTTTTTTCAATGGTGCGGAATTTAAACACAACAATGGAATGTGTGATTTTGAAGACATTCAAGTAACATTCCATTTTGCAAGACCATGCATGTTAAGAAGCAAGCAACCCACCATGACATGACCCTTTACATTTAAACAAGGAGGTTCAAATAATTGAAACCCAACATTGTGTTTCCCATTCAGAATAATTTTTGGTAGTGAATTGTTGATGGTGAATGTGCATGCTACCATTTGTATTATTTCTTAGATATATTTTAATGGTATGTGCATTCATATATAGATTGCCATTTTTTTTTAACACTATTAAAAATAAATAAATTATAAGACAACATATAATTATTTTAAAAAAACTCAAAATAGAATAAAAATATCTAAATATATAACTTACAAGTGAGTCTTCAAGTGCACCATCTATATCTGCACAATCCACCAATTGAATTGTAGGCTTAGAAGGATCATATGCAGGTACTTGAAGGAGTCATTTAGTCTAGTTAACCATCTACTTACAAATATCATAAAGTTGGTGTAAAATATTATCAATTTTACATATAATGCATTAATTATATGTGCAAAATCAGGTAAAATCAAGGTAAATGGCATGAATCACTAGTATCAACCATAAAATAACTAAAACTCAAACCCTAAAGATCTTAATCCAACAATGAAGCATAAATGAACATACAAAAATAAACAATAATAAATAAATATTGTCATAATTCATATGTCATGGTTGAATCACCTTCATTTATCTTCTCCATTTTTCTTTATATGCTTGCATAATAAAGTAATATCACCATAATTCATATACCATGGTTGAATCACCTTCATTGCTATTCTCTAGTTTGCTTTATATGCTTGGTTGTAAGCCTAGTGATAGTGACCATAAAATATCAAAGATTGTGGTTGTCTAGGGTTTGAAATGAAAGGGAGAGGTCTCTTTTATAGAAACCCAAATTTGAATGAAGTAGTAAGATTGAATGATGAAGATCAATGGATGAGATTTTTTTGAGAAGCAAGGAAATAGGGTTAGGGAAAAAATAGGGTTTAGTTAAGGATGGATGATGGGGATTAAAAGGTAATAAAACATTATCACTTGGGTGAAATTAATTGAGATACTTGAGATAAAATTGGCACAAAAAAAAGGTGACTAGAATAAATTAAATAATTATAAAATTATTTAATTTAGGAGGGAATTGAATAATTAAATAATAAAAAAATCAAAATAGTTATTTAATTATAGAAAGAGATAGAAAGTTGAATTTTCATTAAAATAATTGGAAACAAATATTTAATTAAAAAATGGAGGAAATGACAAAATTACTAAATAATAAAAAATAGTTATTTATTAGTGGAGGAAAAAGGTGGGAATTAAATTGTGGAAGAAAAGGCTGACGAATAATTAAATAATTAAAATAATTATTTAATTATAGTAGGAAAATGAAAATAAATAAATGAAAATTTATTTAACTATAGAGTGAAAGGATTAATTAGTGACTAATTGAATAAATATTAATTAGTCACTAAAGAATATAATGCGAAAGTGAATTAATTAAATAATTAAAATTATTTAATTAAGTAGGGAAGAAATGGATTTGATATGGAAAATGGTGTTCGCAGGCCTAGGATATTTTTTAGTGTTTACATTTTGGCCCTCTTTGATACAATGTGAAGTCACCTAAATGTTGTATCAAAGCAATTCAACTCATAATAAGCCCTATTGTGTCATGATGAAGATGAGATAGACATATGACCCACAATTTTGTTTGAAATTTTTGAAAAAGTTTCATTTTTTTTGGAAAAATCATTTTGATAAGCAGATTTGATAGTGGATAAGACATTTACAAAAAAAAAATTTTAGTTTTATGACCTTCAGGATATTCACTTTAGGGTTTGGGACTCAATATTGGATCCATCTAGTAAAAACTCCACCCTAGGGGGGTAGAAATAGGATTTTAGGGGTAAAATTGGTCATTTGCGCATTTTTACTAGAGTGAATAGTGAGTTCTAAGAATAAATTTGCTTCAAATTTGTTGCTAAGATGTCACCTGTACCACACTCCTGACATCATGAATTCAAATTTTGTGCCTACAAATAGCTAGAGGGCTCCAAGGATGCAATATGTACCCCTTTCCTTCATCATTTTATCATTTGTTTCTAGATTTTAGAGATCCAATGAGGACAAGCAGACACAGTGCACACCATCTACCACATTTTTATCTTGTTCAGTGCAAGTGGGGCATTTTCCCGCTTATGCTTGATGTGACACATTTTCTAGTTAACTTTTATCAAATGAATTGTGACACAAATATTAAGTGTGCCACATGTGATTCATGTAACACCACTATGGTCTAGAATGATGCAAGTGACATTCTAGGTCGCATGTGAGGGATTGTGTGATGCATGTTTATTTATGTGACATAATCACTAGTTTGTATAATGTAACTTATTTTTGTGATGCGTGTGTTAGACCGTATGATCCATTTGAATATTTGTGGCACATATGCAAATGTGTGGTGTTTATGCAAATGTGTGGTTCATACGCAAATGTGTGGCACATTTTCCTAGTGATTTGCATTTTTTAGACAATGTGACTCAATTGACTAGTGAGTTGCATTTGTTACACTGTGACATATTTTCTTGATTAGGTTTTTTTCCTAGTTTTGGATAAAATTTCTTCTATGATTGAGCTCAAATAGGGTTGGCTAGAGTTTTCAATTGATGCAGATGCACTTTCTTGTGATCATAAGTGAGATATATGTTGCATTTTCATTGATTTTCATTCACTTCAAATGGTGTTATGCTTGATACAAAGGTAATATGGATCATTTGATGTTCTGCTTAATGCAAAGGTAATGTGGATCATTTGGTGTTATGCTTTCTCATTCATTTCATGGTAATTGTTGCATTCAAAGAGTTGTTCCATGACAAGGTGAACCACCAAAAACATATACTAACAAGGGAAAGAGGATTCCCTTACTAGGCTCTTAGGATTTTTCACCCTAAGGGCACTTGGGTTTGGGAATGATCTTCTTTCCACTTTGTTGATATGTTCTTGGGGGCTGCATTCAAAGGAAGGAGGAATGGGGTTTATGATTGGGTTTTTGAATGTGTGTGAGAGGTGTGGCTAGAATTGAAATTAAATGATTTAGCCAAAATGTATGCAAATGTAAAGTAGACAAAACTAAGCTAATGCAAACTACCAACTATATGCCCTAAATGTGTGTTTTCTAGAAAATAACAGAGCGGGATAGAATGTGTGTACTTGGAAAAGTGATGTTGTAGTTGATGGCTCTCAGGATCTCTTAGAAAATGCCTGATCTTAGAAAAGGGATACTTATGCCAACTGGGAAGACCTAGTCCTCCAACCTAGGAGTTCTACGGGAATAGGTTTCTATGAAATGGGTGCCTAGAAATATGAAAGTCCCCAGAAAACAAGTTTAGAGGGACTAGGTCGCCATTATGGTTGACCTAGTCCTCTTCTGGGTTTTCGAGGACCTGAAAGTGGAGGTTGGAGCTCTCAGTCTACACTCCGGTTCCTAGTAGGTGTCTTGTTCAGACTCTACTAAAAAATGAGTAGGGAGAGATCTCGAACCTAGCAATAGGGATTTGTTGACTTGGATTCTTTTGATGCGTTGAGAGAACCTTCCAAGAACTTCAAACTTGTATTGAAAGACCTATAAACACATGCAAAGACCAGAAATAGATGGGGTTAGCAAATAGGGGTTTTCCTAAGTCAAACCCCTTTGTAGGTGATTAAACCCAAATGAAATCAAAGGAAGGAAAGATTGAATGATGAACTTGAGAGAAAACTTACCAATCTTTTGTTGATCTTGGTCTGCAACATGCATGAGAAGATCCAATGGAGATGAACTTCTTTGGGAGGCTTGGATGCTAGAGTGCTTGTCAAGAGGAGCGGAGGTGAAAAATGAGGATGAAAACCCTTATTTGTACATTTGAAACCCTAAATTTCCCTAAAATGACTAATTATAGGTCGATCTTAGGGCTTTGGGAGCAAATTCCTACATGTTTTATGTTTTAACTTTGATTTTTATGCCTAAAAGGACTAGGTCACCCAAAGTGGCGACCTAGTCCACTTGGGAAAATCCAAGTGGTGCTCAAGAATTTAATTATGATTAATAATTCTTATTAGCTTTGCCTCCTAAAACACACTTTAATTGGGCCAAAAAGTATATTCAGGGGACAAAAATTAGCATTGAAAAGGGTTAATTTAGGGGTGATAAGCCTAGATAAGTGTGTGAAAATGCATCACAACACTATGTCATAGGGCTTAGGAAGGTGTAAGAAGGTTTTACTTAGGTAAATTAAGTTGAAAGGGTCTTAGAAAAGTGAGGAAATGTATTATACAACACCTCACAACACCTTAGTAAAAAACTATTAGGTTAGTGTTGAATTGCAAGCTTACAAAACTGAATCAAGGTGATCAAAGCAAAAATCCAATGAAAAAGGCCAAAATGAGTGAAAAAGTGCCAAGGTATACACTTTTTGTCAACACATTAAGCCCCCACTTTAGTGATAATATCAAATTTCTTCATACTCAATTAAAAGAAGTTGAACGATGCACATTGAGCGAGATCTAGTGTAGTCATGTTAGTAAGGTGAGATGACTATGATCAAGATGGATGATCAAGCCCCTAGGATCAAGATCCCACAACAGACTAAGAATAAGTGCAAATGATCACACAATGAGTGATGTGAAAGGGTGGAGAGAAGTCAGATCAATGTTCAACTGTTTGTCCAGCTAGTTATGGATTGGATCTAGACTATTTGTCCAAAAAAGGAAAGGGTACTCACTTTGGGCAAACAAAATTTTTGGTTGTTCACTAGGTGAGAATGCCAAAAGGTAGTGAGAGACACATATATCTGGTTGGTATGAGCTGACACACACAAAGGTGGCTATGTGAAAATTCATGTTGATAGTTGGTCTTCTCACTCAACCATACCAAATTAGTACTCCCTAACAAATTTGATAAGGTTCCAAAAGGATAGGGGTGTTGTTCATAAGACAAGAAAAGCCTTGGATGATTACAACCCATGAACAAGTGCAAGTTCACACTATAGGCATGCAAGTTGTGTTATGCAAGCTGGCCATGAATGTAAAAAGGGGTACAAAATTCAAAATGCAATAAAGGGTAAAATAAAAAAGGGGATGTTCAAAGGATTCTTGTTTCATTCATGCGAGTTCTTTTAATTTTTTGGAACATTGTGTGTAGTGTCTCCAAGAGAGGACCAATCAAAGTATAGAAAATTCCCAGCTTAGGGGATGCATTGTGTCACATCATACCATTAAGAGGAATGTAATATGCTAGGATAGGTCACTTTCATGAAGGACATTACACCCAATTCCATCCACCAAGTGAGAGACTCATTGTATGAAGTGACAAGGCTACACTAGGAACCAAGGAAACGAAAAATGTAAGAAAAAGAAATAGTGCTAGGGTATGCCCCCACTTTAAAGGAATTGCTACACACTATTTTTTGAGAAATTTCTTTAAAGTAGAGAAAGGTACGGATGTGAAAAGGACATGAGAGCCTACTTGGAAAGCTCTATGCCAAGTGATATGTTTCCAAGCAAGGCTACATCATGGAAAGCATAGTATGTCACATGTGAGTTAACCTTAAGACATTTTGTCCACATCTCAAGCTTTCTCTTGTGTGTTCATGATATGTTAATGTCTAGTCAAAATATGTAACAACAAGTGATATATGAAGACAAGGCTAACGAACCCCTTGCCCCCACTTAGTGTGGCACAAAGGTGATCCCAAAAGGATGAAGGTATGGAATACAGAGAGGATTTAGGTGCCCCCATAGGAGGGAGAGAACCAAGCTCCTTGACTTGGTTCAAGGTTATTGTTTGAAAGAAAGGGAGAGGAGGGAGGTAACCCTAAATATTTCTTGAGGGTATGTGCAGGATCATGATGGGCCAAAAAGTAGCGATATGTAAGTTATATGATGGCCCATGTGGTACCCAAAATTGATGAAATGAAAAGGGTTTTAGAGGAAATTCTCAGCTTTCCACCAATATAAATTATGCTTTACTTTGAATTTAATAAATAATTATTATTCATTTTCTATTAGAATTATGAATAAAGTCTTGATTGATAGGCTGATTGAAAAACATCTATAACTTTCAAATGGTATCACATTTTTTGAATTTGAAACATGTGTCACATTCTATGCTTCATATACTATAGGATTAAAAAACTAAAATTGAATTTCATGAATTTTTGACCAAGTTAAGGTGGTTAGATAAATGAGCTTTTATATTTTTTAAAAGTTGTAATAAAAAATTCATAATTAATTATTTACATGGAAAAAAATTATAAAAAAATATGCATCACATTGGGACATGAGTCCTCTACTTATATCTAAAGTCTTATAAAATATAATTCTCATTTTATTGTGGTTAGGGTGATCAGATAGACACCTACTTCTTATTTTTACCCTAAAATTTAAATACTACTGCACTGAAATTTCAAATTTTCACAAAATACATTTTTTTTTTTTTAAATAAAGGTCTAGTAGTTTAGAAACTACATCCAATTTTCTATAGATTCTATTTTTACCTATTTTTGAAATAATATAGATAACTTATTCAAATTTTTACGTCAAGTTGTCTAACTTCTGATTTTTTGTCTTTTTATTGCCACTTAAGGGCTTATTTTTTCCATGATGATCCTGCACATACCCTTGAAAGATGATGATACGGTAGTTGTTTTCATGTGTTTAATACATCTATCTAGAGGAAGGAGATGGTAGCCGATACCATAACGATTTTCCAAGCTAGATGAAGGGGTTGTGTTGTTTGGAGAAGGATTGGTTGTTGTATAGTAACCCAAGTCCTTTTGAGTGTTATGTGTTTGCATCCATGAAGGATGGGAGAGGTATAGCCCCCATCACCACCATGGGGTAATAGTGTTGATGTGAAACCAAGTTGAATATAGGGTGGTTTTGGTGTAGGTTGGGAGGTTTCACATTCTCCTTTAAAGGGAGGCTTAAGACCCCAATCATTATTAGAACTTTTATTTAAAAATTAATGGTTGGTATATGAATATTTGAACAAAGAGTGTGAGATTTTAGAGTTTGTATTGGAAGGAGGTATAGAATCTAATGACCCCCAATGATCACAAAAGATTTTTGTTGTAGGGGAAGGAGTAGCATCAACTTGGAGAAGATTGGATCTAAAAATGGAAATATTAGGGGAGTTGGAAATGTTGTGATTAGTTGATGCATAGCTTTGTGCATCTACATCAACTGTGCATATGTTGTTATTGTGTTCAAATTTAAATGTGCGATGAAGGGTAGAGGGGACTCCTTTCATAGTATGAATCTAGGGTCGCCTGAGGATAAGATGGTATAGAATGGGTCCTTGCATGATATGGATGGGTGTAGGATACACTACAGGTCTGACCTTAATAGGTAAGGTGATCATCCCTAGTGGTTTCCTATTAACATTGTTAAAGCCACAAATGTGAAAATTATTAGGTTGGCTAAGATGTTTTTCCATGCCAAGTTTGTGAAGGAGGTCCATGCTAAAAAGGTTAGTTTTGGATCCATTGTCTATGAGAGTGTTCCCAATTAGAGATTCATTAATGATCACCTTTATTATCAAGGGATCATTCCTTTTTTTGAACCATAAGTGAGGGAAACTCATGTCTAGAGAATTTGATATCGGATTGGGGTACTAGCATGGGATGAGAGGGGGGTTTACGATTGTTCTCTTTGATGTAAGACTCAATCTCTTCCTTATGTATTTGTTTCATTTCATGAAAGATAAACTAGACTATAGGTGAGTGTTGAATAATCTCCCATACAGATATTTCACCAAGAGCCTTTTTAAGGTCCTCAACATGAGGAACTCTTTGAGGGAAAAGTTATGGTGTATGAGCAGTGTTTGATTCCCTAGGTGTTTGAGTCACTAAGTTACAACTTAGTGGCGTGAAAAATTGTTATGATTAGATTGCATCATGGATTTCAAGATATCTCTAATTTATTTATGGGATTCACTAATGGGAGATGACTTAGGAGGCTCACTAATTAAAGGAGATCTCATTCGTGTGGTAATAACCTCAAAAATATTGTCTTGATGTGCATGAGGTGCTGATGAAGGGGATTCTAAGGTCACTTGATTATATGAACTCCTAGGGAAGGTTTGGTGTTTAAAGGATATGTATCAAGGTTCACACAGTCTTGCACCATTATATTCATCCTAGAAGGAGAGTTTTTAGGAAAACAACAAACAGAAGGCTCTTCACATTCAAATGTTAGTTCTTTTAAAGGGACTCCATTTCAAGTAGGAGGATGACTATTGGTGTAAGTGTTGTGTTTAATTATGGGTTCCCTATGAGAAGGGGGACAACTAAGGTACTCATGACATTCATCAATTGTATCTTCTATTGACAAAGTATCATCTTTGCAACTAGGAGAGATGTTAGGGGAAGGCACAATGTTATTATCATAATCTCTTATGTTTATGTCCTGTTTGTGAAGAGAGGTAAGAGGAGAGAAAAAATTAGGGTTCTCAAAACTCTCACTAATTGGTTCTTCTAACTCCAAAATCTCTACATCACCAAGAGGAGACAGATTAGGGGAAGATCTAATAGGATTGTTTGTAACATCACAAGTTGTATTATGTATTACAAAAACGCTGTCATAGGGAGGGGGTAGGCAAGGTTTCTTAGCATATCTATATTTCTATGAGACTAGTGTTGTTTGGACAAAAATAAAAAAGTAAATATAACCATTTAAAGAAATATTGCAGCAATATAAACAAGCCATATGTAAAGATACAAAATATTTTTATCCAAATTATGCTAAATTTTAAGAATGAAAACAATGTAGATGAAGTAATGAAAAGTAATTTTTATAGACCTATGCATAGTTTTATGAATGTATACATTGTATGAGAAAAATTAAAATTTAATTTAATGAAGATTATGCAGATTTTCAAAAATGTAATCATTTTGCAGATCTAATTATGAAGCTGTATGAAAATGACTACCCTAAAATGATGATTTGGAGGGAAAAGCCTAAAACCTATGTTCTCAGAAATTTCTAGAATTATAGTATATGATACTAAGAGGTATGGCAAGAACAAAAATGAGGTTTTAGAGGCTATGAAAGGGAGTTAAAAATCTGAATAGGGACTAGGTCGCCCAAAATGGTGAACTAGCCCTAGTTAGGGTTTATATGAATTTTTTTGAAGTTTTTGAGGGGTTCTGATGTGTTTCAGATTGTATGATGTATTTCTAATGTGAAAATGCAAAATGTGAGAAATTTTCAATGAAATTATATATGCACAAATGGAAGTTAACATGAAATTTTTACTAATGCAATATTTTGTAAACCCTATGATGTAAACAATGCAAATTTTTTATTTAATGGAAGATACCTCCTAAGATTAAAGGCAATATCAAAAAGTTAACAAATTTTAGACAGTCAGGTTCAACAAAATGAACCACCAAAAATATATACTTAAAGGGAAAGAGGATTCCCTTACTAGGCTCTTAGGGTTTTACACCCTAAGAGCACTTGGGTTTGGGAATGACCTTCTTTCCACTTTATTGATATGTTCTTGGGGGTTGCATTCAAAGGAAGATGGAATGGGGGTTATGATTGGGTTTGTGAATGTGTGTGAGCGGTATGGATAGAACTGAAATTTAATGATTTAACCTAAATTTATGCAAATGTAAAGTAGACAAAGCTAAGCTAATGTAAACTACAAACTATTTTCCCTAAATGTGTGTTTTCTGGAAAATAATAGAGCGGGACAAAATGTGTGTACCTAGAAAAGTGATTTTGTAGTTGATGGCTCTCAGGATCTCCTAGAAAATTCCTGATCTTTGCAAAGGGACACTTATGCTAGCTGGGGTGACCTAGTCCTCCAACCAGGGAATTCTGCTCGAATAGGTTTCTATTAAATGGGTACCCAAAAATATGAAAGTCCCCAAAAAAAAAAGCTCAAAAGGACTAGGTCTCCATTGTGGGTGACCTAGTCCTCTTATGGGTTTTTGAAGACCTGGAAGTGGAGGTTGGAGCTCTTAGTCTACACTCTGGCTCCCAACAGGTGTCTTGTTTAGAATCTGTTGAAAATGGATAGGGAGAGATCTCCAAGCTAGCAATAGGGCTTTGTTGACTTGGATTATTCTGATGAGTTCAGAGCACCTTCCAAGCACTTCAAAATTGTATAGAAATACTTGCTAACACATGCAAAGACCATAAATAGATGGGGTTAGGAAATAGGGGCAAAGGTGATTAAACCAAAATGAAATGAAATCAAAGGAAAGCAAGATTGAATTATGAACTTGAGAGAACACTTACCAATCCTTTTTTGATCTTGGTCTTCAACATGCATGAGAAGCTCCAATGGAGATGACCTGAAAACCCTAATGCTTTCTTTCTTGCTTTGGGAGGCTTGGATGCTAGAGTTCTTGTCAAGAGGATAGGCCGACCTTATGGCTTTGGGGGAAAATTCCCGCAAGTTTTATCTTTTAAATTTAATTTTTATGCCTAAAAGAACTAGGTCACCCAAAGTGGTGCCCTGGTGAACTTGGGAAAATCTAAGTTGTGTTTGGGAATTTAATTATGATCAATAATTCTTCTAGCTTTGCCTTCTGAAACAAACGTTAATCGGTCCAAAAAGTACATTAAGGGGACCAAAATTAGCATTGAAAAGGGTTAACTTAGGGGTGAAAAGCTTAGATAAGTGTGAAAATGCATCACAACACTATGTCATAGGGCTTAGGAAGGTGTAAGAAGGTTTTATTTAGGTAAATTAAGCTAAAAGGGTCTTTGAAAAGTGAGGAAATGTATTTTACAACACTTCACAACACCTTAGTAATACACTATTAGGTTAGTGTTGAATTCAAGCTTACAAGACTAAGTCAAGGTGATCAAAGCCAAAATCCATTGAAAAAGGCCAAAATGAGTGAAAAAGTGCTAAGGTCTACACTTTTTGGTGACACACAAGGTATGATAGAGTGTCATGAAAAAGTGTGTGTTTATAAATGGTGTTGGTGTATTCAAAGGTTTATTTCACGATGCATATCATAGTATTGAAGACATTGATTTCATACAAAGGCTTATGGTACAAGTATTATTAATCACAAATAATCAAAGAATTAGAGGTTCTTGTAATGAGTCTAAAAGCTTAAAACCCTAAGAGACGTAAAGCTTTAAAGGTTCAAAACCCTAATCAAATCTTATTATTATTGAAGAGTTTAGTTAACATTGTATTTTGCATTAGAGGCTTTGATATATATTGGTTTTTTTAATGTTCTAAGGATAATTAGTGATTTGGGTTTATTTGAGAAGAATAGGGTATTCTTCATCAATGAAATTCTTCCTTCTAAAACCCTAAGTCTATCCTCTTTGAGAAAAATTAATTACATATTCATTTTTGTTTTATTTAGAAGGTGGTCGAGTATAGCAAGTAAATAACTTTCTAAGAAACCTTATTGAGGGTTTTAAGACATTCATTAGCTGACCTATTCTTTTGAAGTAACATGTCAAGTAGGTAGAAGTTATCATTTATATCTTTCATAATAAAATCAATGGCCATTATTTGAATGTACTAAAGGTAGGTTTTAGAAGATCAAGGGGCAGGTTTTAAACTTGTAAATGGTTACTTGATAAAGATTTATTTTGATGGGCTTAAAGAAGTTAAAGAGTTTATTTCCTTCTTTCGTGCATCAATTTGGATATGAACAAAAAAAACCAAGTTTTTGTCGCTAGATCAAAATTTGAAGAGGTTTCTATTTGTAAAAAGCTATGGGCTTTTTCAATAGTAACATAAAGTTTATGAAAATAAGTATTTTTTTGTTGCATAAGTTGTTGAATATAGAAAAATTAAGATTGTAAGGAAAAAGGAAGAATGAGTTGGAGATAGGATATCATGTTTTGAATGTACATAAGGAGATAGTTGTGAACTATAAAAAATGAAAAGATTGTTTTGAAGTTTTCAATCAGAATTATGGATAAAACTCAGAAAGAATGCATTGAATAAAAAGATATCTAAGATTATGGGATGCTATTATGATGCAAGAGGAAATGAACATGAATATTGTGAATGAGCATAAAAATAAATGAATATATAGGTGAAGTGATATTGTGAATGGAGCTTAAACGTGAAAATCCAATAAAGATAAATGAACATGGAGATTCAATGAGAAATTAAAGAATAAATGGGAATTTAAATAAGGGTGTGGTTGTATGTGAATGGATAGAGAAAAAGTTGAGATGATGTTAGCTAGTGGAGCTAGTGAGTTTGCATAATCTTGTTCTTCAAATTTTTGATATAATGCTATGGTGAGTTTTAATAAGAGAGGTTAAGTTTTGTTGGTGCAAATATTTGAAGTGAAATAGGGTAACCCTCTATAATATTTATTCTTTTGAAGATTGTTGATGTAAAATGAAGTTTTTATAGTGAGGCTTGATAGTTTTTCAAGTAAGGCCTATGTAATTTCCCTTGATTATTGATAGATTTTATAGTGAGGCTTTTTATGATGTCAGTGAGACACACAATCTGTAAATAGAAATTTTTGGCTAGTGAAGACTAATAGAGATTTTATTGAGCGTGGTTTTTTCAACCTTTTCAAGGTTTTTCCACTCATAAATTTGGCATCTCTTCTTGATTTGTTAATGAATTGTTTTGTATATGGTTTAGTACATTTGATTCTCTAGTGATATTGTAAATTTCACATCTTTGTATCTTTCATAAAATACAACACCTTTGGTTGATCAAAAGATTTTAGTTTATGAGATTTGTTTCAATTCATCACTAATTTAGCCCCCCTCTTAGTGGTCATATACTCCAACAATAAAACCCCATTTACACCTAGGAGAGATATTTTTCTACTTTCAAACTATGAGATTAGCTACTTGATGAGAAGAGATATTAGCTACATGTCCTTCTCTTATACTATGTTACTCTCATACCCATGATTAGGGCTAATAGGGGATTACTGAATGTGCTACATGAGAGGTGACACTCAAATACCAACACCTTTCACCTATCAATAAGAGAGGCCACAATAATATTACATGATGTATGGAGGATTATTTGGCATCCAATTCACTAGGAGTGGGTTTCATATGATCCTGAGCATGGGTTTGGTGCAATCTAGAGGTCCTTTGAGTATGAGGACATTGTGGAGCTTGAGTTAGAGGAGTACGAGACATAGTAGGATTTGTTAGCTAACACATATGAGAGATTAATCATGGTTTGATGCACTATTGTCATGGGGATTATCATTCCTAATGAATAAGGACATTGATTACCTCTTAGATGGGGAGAGATTCTAATTGGAATAATGACTTATGGGATGGTGTATGTGTGGGGGCATATCTTATAGCCATGTTATACTTTTAGTTGTATGATGTTGCCTACACTGGGGAACAATCCATCAATAGTGGGATGATATTGCTCATGATTTGGTCCTAGGAGCACATCATTATGTTTTGACCTCATGTTGGAAGAAAACTAGTAGTAGGGATGCCATATGTGTTCTTGTATGGAAGAGTGTTCACACATACTGTTAGGGTTGGTGATGTCAGGTATTAGTGTCATGCCATTGATTTTCTTGCTTCATTTTTCTAGACCATGTCAAGACTGTTAGTCATGGGAGGATGAGGGAGAGTATTTTCCCTATTATCAACAAGAACATTATCTGATTGCGAGGACTATGTAGTCACAACACATTATCAAGTGGTACTTCTATAGTGGGTTCTCAAATAGTTTAGGGAGTGATAAGGGATTCTCATTGGTAAAAAATAGTTTCCTAGGTCCTCATGAGAGATCACTCAGTGGGAACAAATAATCAATTTAGTGATGATAATGAAAGATATTGATGCTTTGTAGCCTATTCAATTTGGTTTCAACACATAGGTTGTTGATGTGGGTATGAAACCCAAGTACGATGCATGGTGGGCTGCACATAGGCTTGTTCCATTCACAGATTGAGATAAGTTTACCCCGATGGAGTGGATGGTTAGAGGTCCATGTGACATATTCAAGGATAGAGGACAGGGGAGGGTAGGAGATGGAGGTAGAGGAGGTAGGGTTGATGATGGTGGAGATGGAAATAGGAGAGACGGGGGAGGATGGGTCAGTCGGAGGCTGGATAGAGGAAAAAAAGTAGTTATATAGCTCTCACCTATCAATGAGAAGGCCAAGAAAGAGGGTTTATGGGTCGAGGAAGAGCAAGAGGGACCCAAATTGGAGGGAAAGTAGGAGGTGGCCATGTAGGAAGTTGCATAGCAGATGGGGGAGGAGGAGATGGGAGAGGAGGAGAGAGTATTTTAGGAGGAGGTTGTGATGGGAGAGAATTTGAGTGAGGGCTATTAGGATGTGCCAATTTTGTAGGGTATGGAGGAGTTAGAGGGAGAAATCTTGATGGATCAACATATCACAAATTTGCAAGAGAAATTTTAGGCTACAAATGTATGGGTCTAGGGATTACACACTGAGGTGGAAAGGCTCACTACCGAGAGAGACATGGTTGTCATTGGGAGATAGAGGGTTGACCAATGGTATCTCTATTTTAACTATCAATAGAACCATGGTCGAGCTAGGTCATCAAATATTCTAGGCAAGATAGGAGGCTCAATAATACAAGTATTTATATGAGTGTCAAGTTCCATCAGCAAAGAGGGTACCAAGCTACACATAGAACCAAATCCATAGCAAGTCACACTCTGACCAGACTCAGACCAGTGGAGAAGTCTCTCAGCCTAGGCCCTCTCCATATGGTCAACCATCAGGATTCGAGATCACAACAACAACAAGATAGACCTCCCTCATCAGGACCATCTCCTTCAGGAGATTTGGGAAGAATGGGATAACCTTATTTTATACATGTATTAGACACTAATATTTTTTATTTTGATCTTGCAAGCTCCATTTTGAGATACATCATGATATTGTACTATGACACCATTTCTTATATATATGTGAGATGCATGATTTTGGTGATGAATTACATGATTTATGTTCCTATGTTATATGCATGCCTATGTGATGGATTATGATACTTATGATGTTATGCATTTATATGATTATGAGATGATTCGATATGTTATGATATGTTATGGATGTATATATTGTATGGTTTATTCTTATATGTGATTTTCTATGTTATGATATATGGATGGATGCACTTAATTTACCTTTATTTTATTATTTACAATGTTATAGATGTATTATGATTATGATGTTATGTGATGTGGATTATGGAAATGTATGTATGTAAATACAATGATATGTATGATCCCTTTTCGATATGTTTCTTATGGTGTGCAAGGGTTATGAAGGATGTATGCAATGAGATATATGCTAACAGTTTATGGGTGTAATATGGTATCATATGGTTATAACATGTGATTCTTATATGAATGATTCCTTATGATGGAATGCTATATATGTTTTTTGTATTTTTCGATGTAATATAGATGACCTAATATGCTTATGATGATTCAAATAATTATTCTAACATAATTATGCATGCAGGATGTTTTTGTGTGTCACAAGATGGCATCAAGATGGGAATAGAAGAAATTTGAGCATGGAGGAAATGAATGTTAGCATTAAGTTAGTCAAAATGAAGAGGAGTTGATATTTTTCTTCATAGATATTAAGCTTACATTTTTATCATCATTGGGCATTAAATTGTGGAAAATGGACAACAAACATGATGGTATGACATAGACCAAGGTGTGTAATGTTATCCTTTTACAAAAATATCTAGTTGATAGAAAAGTAATTCCATGATGCATACTAGGAGTAAAGTTACTCCAATATTTTTGTCAAGAGAAACCACAAACAACAATTAAAGAACAATTCAGGTCATGCTACGTCATCACTCCTCTAAATCCTTCTTATGAAATCCTCTATGTGGTTAGTCTAATGCTAAATCAATAAAAATATAGAAAAAGTTGACCAATAGAGCCAACAAGAATTTAGATCATTTATGAGTGGTAGTTTATTGCTAAGATTGATAGGATTCATTGATTGATTGATTGATTTACAATGTTTGGTTTCAAGAACAAAAGCATGTAGTATAAGACATCATGTCTAGTTTTGATCATGTAGCCACATATATAAGGAAAATGATAAAGTTGATAAATGATGACATCTATTTTAGGAAGGACACAACCTATATAAGACGAATAATAGGACTAGGTCTGGTTTCAAGAAATGAGGCAAGTCGTATAAGATGTCGAATCTATTTTTGGAAATTCCACCTCTTGTATAAGACCATTAATTGACTCGTAAGTGTTGATTTGATAATTAGGTAATTGATCAGTTTGGATTCAAGACTAGTTTGGTAGTTAACCTATTGATTCATGATTCGATTGAGACTTGGATAACTATTTTTTTTTATCAACATGTCAATTTTAGAAAAGGATGATTTATTATTGTAGACATGAAAATAATCTTAGTCAACATCATGCATCTAAAATTGACTAATTAACATCAAATTCCTCTATTAATCAGGTAAAGCCACTTATTGATTAATTGACTAATATTCATCATGCTTGATTAAATAAAACATTTTATTTAATTATATCCTCAAGGTCCTCTCATCTGATTTAATAAATCAAACTAATTAAATCCCATGTTAAATCCCTAAATCCCCTCAAATTAATTAATCTAAATTAATTTACCCATAACCTAAATTACTCATCCTCTAGGTTTTGAATCAACCTAGGTCAAACCTAAACCCTTGACTAACCCACCCACTTGCACATGAAACTCATTTTATGTAATTATCTAATTACCCCTATTTTTCCTCACAAGGCATATTCCCAAGGAATAATCCCTCATTAACTCCATTTTTTTGACTTTAATCCCAAAACAAATTCCCCCCAAAATGTCCCAACCATATGCATTTAAAGGCATCTTTCGAATTTCAAATCCACCTAATTACATTTACTTTCACATTCTCCAAACTGTGTTCATTCATCCTCCACTAGCTTGTTGACAAGTGGCACCTTGCCATTGTCTCAAGATTAGTCCCACATTCCCCCCATTATTGTTCATCTTCCCAAGTTTGGAGAATCAAAGGTTCCAAGATATCAACCAATCAATCTTTTATTCCTAAACATACAACATCATCCACTCACCCATTGATGATATCCTATTATCTCATTGAAAATGCATTGGCAGCAACCCTTCATCATAAGGATTTAAAAGGAACTCTATTGAGATGTGCACACAGAGACAGAGTAATTCTGGTATCAAAAAAGTAGATCTGGAATCTCAAAAATTGCATTCAAGTGCATGCATTTCAAGGTAAAACAATCTCTTCAAGTAGGATATAAATTGCACACTATGAAAAAGGAATCTACATCAACACCACCAAGTGGTTCAACATGAGCTTGAAATATTTTACAAAAATTAAAAAAATTTAAAAATATCATCCTCTAGTGAAAACCTAGAAAATAGGTGTCATGTGTAGAATCAAACATTTGCATGCACTTATTTAGGTAGAATCATTACATCCCATCCATAATTAATCCATTCATCCATGAACCATTTATCCAATCGATTTTCATCTATCTACATCCATAGTCCAAATTATCTTGATCTTGACCAATTTTGGTGCACACTTTACACTTGCTTATGGTACAAATCTTGACATGGGTCATTTTAATTGATCTTATCCTACCCAATGTTATCTAAGCCTTGAAGCATTATCCAAAATTAGCATCCTCTATTTGAACACCTTATCTTGTCACAAGATAATCCTTGGAATCCTTTGCATGCTTACCATATCTATCCATACATACACCTATCAAAGCATCAACCCATGGCCTTTCAAACATTGCTAGACACTAGGGGTAGATATTTACATCTTGCTTTAGGAATAAATCTTGATCTATCTCTTCCAAATCATATGGAGATCCAAAACATTAACAATCATCAAATCAAATTGGACAAGCATTTGTGAGCCATAATCCAAATCACAAACCCATGGCATATTTTGGATGAGAATATATTCCTTATCAAGATTTATCTTTCATCGAACATCAATCCAAACGATCAATATCAGTCAAAAATAATTTGTACTTCAACATCATATCAAAACAATTTTATTATAAATCAAGCTTAAAAGTCCCGATCAATCAAATGCAACCAATCCATCATCATCTCGGGATATCCTTCTCAATCCTTGTGTTGCTTGAGACTATCCTTGCATTGTTGTGTATCCTCAACAATGTTATCATCATCAATCCATCAATCTAATCAACCAAACCTAGCTTGGTTTTCAACAAAAATCCAAAAAAAAAAAACTTCTATCATCACATGGCCATATATAAATTGTCAAAATCATGCAAAAATCCAAAAACATCCAAAAGATATCAAAAATCCCAAAACATGTCAAAAAAGTAAAAAAAAAGTGAAAAAAAATGGTATATGAACTACGTCGTCTCTAAGCTTAAACATAAAAAGGGCCATTTGTAAAGAGCCCCCGAGACACAAAATCCGAAAACATTCATAAGATCTCATAAAACACAAAAAAATGGAAAATTTGAAAATCAAAACATTTTTAATACATCTAAAAAAAAAAACCAAAAAATAGCCTCATAACATTTCAAAAACATCAAAAACATCTAGATATTTGAAAAAATATAACTGTCCCATTTCAAATTCACCCACAATAATCTTATCCATAATAAATCAATTGTCACCTTCATCCTTTGGGAAAAAAATAGAAACAACCACAACAATCAGCAAAAGAAAACTTCAAATGCAAAATCAAAATCGAAACAACAAACTTTTAAATGTAAAATCAAACTCTTGATCATTTTGATAAACATGTCAATCAACCTTATATCAACGTTCTTTACAAACAACCTATCAAATTTCCACCATTCACTAACATGTCCTAGGATGTATCCTTCCTACAATGGGCATTATCTATTAGCAAAACAACTTTCCACCATCCACTAACATGTCCTAGGATGCATCCATCCTACAATGGGCATTATCTTTTGGAAAAATCAGTTTGGATTCTTATCCTAGTCAAAACACATCCCCTTAGATAGAGGTATGAAGAATATTGACTTGTTTGTTCACTTGATCTTTTCTTTTATTTATCTTATTGTGCTGATTCCAATGACCTCTCAATGATGTCTAGTCAAAATGATTTAGAGAGATAGGAATGGGGCATAGTTCAGTATATTTTGTTTTTCGTTCTTGTTGGATGTTCTTGTAATATAACTTTGGTGAATACTTAATTTGTTAGGTATCTATGGAAGGTGTTTTGAATAGCTTGTTGACTATTGCATTGATAGGTTATCCCTTTCCATGCTTCAGTGTGGGATGTTTGAAGCTTCTGAAGTAGATCCCAGTAAATTTTGTATATGTTAGGGGTGAACAAGAATACTCCTATCTATTTATTGAGTCAAAGTCCATCACACTAGACCTGCAACACCATCCTGGTTCTTTATACCTTGATGCATCGTACCTATGTGTGTTATCAAACATAAGGAAATGAATTGTCTTTACTTCTACCATCCCCAGATAATAAAAAAATCATCATCATTCATCATCATATCTAATAAAGTCTCAACGACTCATAGACTTGTTGGACTTCAAAATCTTCATGGATTCAATGGTTGATCCCTCTCATTCTTATATCCTCTTTCACACTCACATAGTTTCATGTCATCGATGCATCCATCATGCATTCATAAAACATTTGTTCTCTCATCTTGGATATTCATACATATCATGGTAATACGTAACGTCATCCATCTCACATGCATTGCATCATTATTCAAGTCGTTTAGGATAATATAGATTTCTTATTCTAAGAATCTTATAAAAATCCCATTTGCATCATCATTATCATATAGATCTATTAGTCTAACCATCCATACATGCATCTTGAACCTCTTTCCCCTGAGATTGACCCTAAAATTGGACTTTTTGCTCAATATCTCGAGGAGGAAATGTGCCAACATACTTCTTTCCCTTGGGACATCTGAAAAAATAAAATAAAAATTGAAATTTTATCTTGGCGCCATCATTATTTGAACCAATGTAGAATGTACATTGCTTCAAAAAGGGAAAAAATGTAGACATGAAAATAATCTTATTCAACTTCATGCATCTAAATTTGACTAATTAAACATCAAGTTCCCCTATTAATCAAATAAAGCAATTTATTGATTAATTCACTAATATTCATCATCCTTGATTAAATAAATTAATTTATTTAATTATATACTCAAGGTCCTCTCATCTGATATAACAAATAAAACTGATTAAATCACATGTCAAATACCTAAATCCCTTCAAGTTAAATAATCTGAATTAATTAACCCATAATCCAAATTACCCATCCTCTAGGTTTTGACTCAACCTGGGTCAAACCTAAACCCTTGACTAACCCACCTACTTACACATGGAATTAATTTTATGTAATTATCTAATTACCTCTATTTTCCCTCATAAGGCATATTCCCAAGGAATATTCCCTCATCAACTCCATTTTTTTGACTTTCTTTCCTTAACAAATTTCCCCACAAAATATCTCAACCATATGCATTTAAATCCATTTTTAAAAATTCAAATCCACCTAATTGCATTTACTAGCACATTCTCCAAAATGTGCTCATTCATCCTCCACTAGCATGTTGACAAGTGACACCTTTCCATTGGATCGTGATTAGTCCCACATTCCTCCCATTTCTCCATCTTTCATGCCTTCAATCTATAAAGACAAGGCACTTCTACTCCAAATCCATCTACAATATCAAGCATTTTCACAACTTCATCTACAATCTTGGGAATTTGCACTATAGTCACATGAATCTTCATCATCATCTAAAGCTTATCAAACGTGGTTAGGAAAGGGCTACTTTCCACATCAAATTAGCACCAATCCTCCTATGGGATGATGGTTTGAGTAGTTTAGGAATAGATTTCATGTTCATCTTGCTTATAGTTTAATGTTTTAGTTTAATTATGTTGTCATTTCCTTTACATTGCTCAATAATTTTATGGGAAAGGATTTTATCTCATTTGTTCAATATTGATAGATTTATCCCATATTTGTCAATCTTTGATTGATGTAGATTTTAGTCTTCACAATTATGATATGGATTGTGATGGTACTAACAAACCCTAAGGTACTGACCTAATACCTCAAGGGCTCATCAGTGATGGGCTTGCCAATGTGACATGCACAAAGACATCGTAGTTTGATTGAACTTGACTACATGGATAATTTATTATGGATTGAATCATCATTGACTTGACTTGTAAAACCCTCAAGGACTGGGCTAGTTTCTTAGGGGCTCATTAATGATGGCCTTGCCTATGTAACATGCACAAATACATCGTAGTTCAAAAAAAATAGACTAGTCCATCACTTGGCACTATTTTTAGGATTTTTTGAGGGTTATTTGGATGTTTTAGGATTTTTGACATGTTTTGATTTTCTTGGATTTTGAACATGTTTTATTTTTTGACATATTTCAATTTTTTTATATTTTTGAAAAGATTATTTGTATGGCTTTGGATTTTTGCGATGATGACCTCCAATACCAAGTCTAGGATTCGATGAAGATGTAAGTCAAGTACTTTCCCCCAGTTAGGTATAGGATTGATTATTAAGATTTGGATAAGGATGAGTGTGGTAGGTGATAGATGCATAATTTCAACCATTCACATGCCATGATAAGGACAACAAAAGTATTATTATGAATGTCGTGAAGAAGCATGGAGGCAACTTTATTATGGGTGAAGGTGAAAAATAGATAGAATTATGGTAGATGATGGAACAAAGACTGACTACACATGACACCTTTTTTCCATGTTTCCACCGTGGTACTTATCCAAAGTTCCACTGAAGTGGTTTTCACTATTGGAAGAATTATTTCTCTTTACTATTTTCTCAAATTTTTTATTTTTTTGTGGTCACACAAGACACCTGTTTGCCAAGCTTTAATTAACGTGCCAATTTTTTTTATTTTTCATTTTTTTTTGTAATTTTTTTTGGCAAGGCTCTCTAAAAGCTAGGTGTAGAATTTATAAAGGTGCAAGCTATTCATAGGCTCTAATAATAGTTCACCCTCAAGAGTAGAAATATTATAAGCACTAGATCCATATACTGTTGTTATGATGTATAAATCCAACCAATCAGGTTTAAACTTTCTATAATTCTCTCTTTCTACTTGACTCTTAGGGTTCTCCATTAAGACAAAATCACCAATGTAAAAATTTCTAACTAGAACCTTCTTATTATAGCTACGATGAAGACAATTTTGGTAATATTTTAGGTGTATAAATACATTTTTTCTTCGTTCATTTAACAAATCTAGCTCATGCAATCTGGATATGCGATACTGTTCATCATGAATAATCCCTTGCATGGACACCCTTAGGAAAGGTAATGTGACCTCGATAGGAATGATGTATTTAGAGTCAAGGACTAGGGAATATGGTGTCACTCTTGTGGGAGAATGGATGCTAGTTTGGTAGGCCCATAAGGCAGGATTTAGTTTGAGGTTTCCGTCATGACCAAAGTCATTAATGGTCTTCTAGGTATGTGCAAAATCATCATGAAAAAAATAGGCCCTTAAGTGGCAATAAAATTTAGAAAATCAGAATTAGGCAACTTGACATAAAAATTTGAATAAGTTATCTATATAATTTCTAAAATATGTAATAATAGGATCTCTAAAAAATTGAATGTAGTTTCTAAACTACTAGGTTTATTTTTTTATAAAAAATATCTATTTGGTGAAAATTTGAAATTTCAATGCAGTATTACTGTAATACCCCTCCGTTTTGCTTCTTGTTCGGTTTGCTTTATGCTATGTTTGGTTGCAGATTACTTTGATACTGGATACATTTTATTGAGCGACAACTATTATTGTGGGATGTGGTTATCTGATTATTGTTTCACATGCATTATGGATTAATAATGTTGTAGAGTTAGCATGAGATATTATTATGAGATTATTGGAATTATGATGGAAGTGTTAGTTTTGATGAGTGTATGGGTGAAGAGGATGAGTTCACATCACTCACTTGCGACAACCCTGCAAATCCGTAATTCCTTCTTCACGATGTGTATTATATGCTGGATATATTGTATGATGTTGTTTACTTGGTTGCAGGATTGCAGGTACATGATATCGACTCCACCTGGTTTCACAGGTGTGAGCGTGTCGATCCAACGGTTAAGTTGAACAGGAGATAGTAGCTAGGTAACATGTGTCAAGTCTACGCCCTAGCCTTAGTGTGTCGTCAGTTGTGGGTGTTGAGTCATTATCTGTCTTGCTTTAATGTTATTTAATTCTGAAAGATTCTTGATTTGGAAATAGATATTTAGAATAATTGAATTTAAATCATGTTGATGGTTATTTAATTTAAATAATGCAATGTGGATAAAAGTTTATATTTAAATTAATTAATTATATTTAGTTTATTTAATTAATTAAATTTAATCCATAGGGGTTGAATTTAGCTATTAAATAATTTAATTAATTAATTAAACGTGATGCAAAAGAATGAAAGGAAATAAAAGAATTAAAATTAATTTTGGAATTTAATTTCAACGTGTGGGAATTAAATTAGAAATTTTAATTAAATGTTTATTTGGAAATTAGTTGTAACTTTGGAAATTAATTTATTAATTGATATTGCGTTTTAAATTGAAAGTGGGTTTTCGAAAAGTGAAATTGAAATTGAAATTGAAATTGAAATATCTAATTTGCATGTAATGTGAATTAGGGTTGTATTAGGTATTTTTGATTTATAAAGAATACATGTTTTAATTTTAGGAGAGCAGAAAGAGATTTAGAAAAAAATACATTTTCACAGTAGGGAAGAAATTTTGGAAAATTTGCACAAGGGTTTGAAGAAAGTTTGATTGTAGAATTGATTGAAGGAAAGATTGTTTACATTTGTTGGATTTTGGATTGGATTCATTGGAGGATTGAAGAAAATTCAGGAAATCTTTGGAGGAGGCTTGCCTTAGAAATTCATCTCTTCCTGTAGCTTCTTGTACCAGGTTTTTCTCTTTGTGTTTTATTGTTCTTGATTGTTCTTTTTAAAATAGTAGTGATTAAATATTCGTTTGTTAAATCTGTTTTAGAAAATAAATTTGATATTAGAAGAAAAGAATTAAACAAATTTATAGCCTTTGCTTGTGAAAATTCTTGAGTGAAAATTGTGAAAACCTTAGTTGAATTTAAATTATTTGGGGAAATCGATTGTATTATTGGAAATCAAACATAGAGATTGAACAATGCGTTTAGAATATTTTTAGAAAATGAAACCTTCTGTTTAGTATTAAAAAATGGATTTTAAAATCTGCAATATAGTTATATTTTTCATGGTAAAATGGTCTGGTTGCGTCACCTATAACTTCACTTACACAAACTGGGTTATCGGGAAATTTAAAGAGTTTTTGTATTTTAAAATTTTCTTATCACTGTCAAAAAATTGCAAATACCCAGATCGTAGTTTTTGAGTTATGCTTGAAACATGAGACTATTGTTAAGTTATTTTCCCATGACTGCTCTGAAAATAAAATAATAATAAATTGATATTTATAAATATTAATATTTTATGTATTGTTATTATAATATTAAAATATTATTTAATAATATTTTATATTATAATTTATAATATTAAAGTATTATATTTATTTATATTATTTTAAATAAAATTTGTATATTAGATTAGTGGAAGTAAAATTATAAACGTATGGGGAAATTATTGTTTATTTTAAAATGGCATATTAAAGTTTAATTGAATGAGTTAAATATTGGATTTAAAGAATGCATACTTTAAAATTTAATTGTGGAATTTAAATTCATGTGTAAAAAGTCGAATTATTAATTTGATTTAATTGGAAAAATATATATATTTTTTGAAAAATTGATGATAAGGGATATTTTATTTTGAGTTAAACAATTTGATAATTTGTAAAAAATACAAGATATGTTAATGATTAAATATATTTAAATATATTAATTTATATTTAGTATATATATATTGAAGGTATATATCCATTTGAGAGAATAAATAATATTTTATCTTATTTTATTCTGTTGTTTGCAAATTGGGTATTATTAGTGTTCTAAAAGAAATGATTAGTATGTGTAGAAAATGTATAGAGAAAGATATTTTTTAATAGAAGTAATTACTTGATTTAAAAGGAAACATTTATTTTGTTAATATGATTGAAGAAAATATATTGACATGTATATATATATCCATGAGTATTTTCAATCAGTATTTACCTTGTTTTATTTAAGTGTGTGTAATTTAGCTTTGCATGAAGAATTTAAAAGATAAGTTTTGAATGTATGGTCAAAATTGATAAGGAAAAAGATATTTAAATATATTGAAGAATTATAGAAATATTTATATTTAAATGTTTGTTTTAATTAATGAGATTTAATTAGAAACAATATGAATGCGTGGTCAAATAGATAAGCCAAAAGATATTTTTATACATTGATGAAATTGCATGTTTTTAAATGGATAGTTGAAGAGACATAGACTCCGGATAGAAAATTGAAAGATTGTTTGCAATAGTGTTAGGTTGCATTAGAAGTAAATTTAGGAACTAACTATATTGAAAAAGACAAATAGTTATTATGTTTTATTTAGTTCCATAGAGTAATCTAGTCATTGTGAATGGAATATTAAAGAATATATGTAATTAAATTTATTATATATATATTTGGTATCTATATAATATGGAGCATATATATATATATATATATTAAGTGTAAAATTCATTATCGTATTTTATTTTAATGAGATGCATGCAATATATTATTGAATAGAGATTTAAAAATGGATTGATTAGTGTATATGTAAAATGGATAGAGAAACAATATGTTATTATATTAAAGTGATTGAATGTTTTAAATAGAAAATTGAATGAGATATAAGATTTGGTTAGGAAATGGAAAGAGTTACTTGCATGGATTTGTGTCAATTCAAAAGTAAATTAAGAAGTTGTTTTATTGATGAGACAATCAATTATGTTATTTATTAATTTCTATTTAGATTAATTGAATCAATGTGATTGGATTATGAAAGAGATATGGATTTAGTATATCCAAAAGTAGTATCTCCCTCATGATTATCTTAAAGGATTTAATTCTTTGTATTTAGTAAAGGGAAGTAGGTTTAATTGTTTTAGATTTCCAATAATGAAAGGGGAAATAGGGGTTATGATTATTTTAGATCATCTAGTTATCATGTCTTTGACTTTGTCAACACTACCTATTGAATGAGTATGGATTTAGGAAATCCAAATATTAGATTTGATTAATGACTTGAATGTTTTTGCTGCTATGTTGTCAAGTTGCATTGTGGGTTTTGGCATTCAGTGTTAGTCCTAAATTATAAGTCTTTCAGAAGAACTTAGAGGATAAGGGTTGTTGAATATTTATGCCATCCAGTTGTTTTCCCTTGGGTAGTGCATGGCGTCTTTTCAGTTTTACCCAATTTTTACGAACGGGGATGTTTGCATGTCATTGGTTTAGGAGCAGATTATGGGATCCGTGTCTCCTTGTATGGAGTGACCTTGTTATGTGGTTTCATTTTGTTGCCTCTTGTAAGAGGAGTGGACTATGTGTTTGTTGCCTCCAAGATGTTTGGAGTGAGTTCTATTATTTGTATCCTCCTTGTGTTGGAGTGGATTATGATGCCTAGTTGGTATGCACTTGTGGTTTCCTTGGTGGATTGTTTGGGTGTGTGTTGTCGAATAGAAGAGTGGCTTTTGTTAGGCACCAGAGCCCAAAGAGGTAAACTGGATAACCTTCAAGAGTGATTTAAACAAGTGATAATTAAAGTAATGTACTTAGAAGATTAGGACTAAATTCTCACTAATCAAGATAGTTTTACCTCATTCATAGACACAAGGGCTTGTTTAGACTTGGGATGAGTGGGAAGGCTTGGAATGGCAAGATCAACTATCTTGTCCGTACGAGAAATAGTTGATTCCGCATGAGTGAGTATGAGTGACGGGATTCGGTTGAGGCCACCAGGATTACTTGTGAGCCTATGAAGAATGCCCATAGGAGATCTTATGACAAACCTTGCGATCACACTCTATCTAGGACAACTATTGTTAATTGTTTTATGTGTATGGTACTCTGAACATACTTGATTTATTTTATGTCTGGAAGCAATGTGACCTATGTCAGTGATGTTGGAGTTGTACTTGATTTATACTTGTATGGTAATTGAGTTGTACTTGTTAGTTCATTTGTTTGGTTATATCAGTATGAGTCTATCTTTGGTTAGAGGTAGTAGAATCTTGTCCATGTTACTTTGTTACTATCTCCTAGCATGGGGGGTGGGCCTTCGGGTACCACATTGGTAGGGTGGAACATGCACCAAAACCGTTGGGTCCCCATCTATCTATAGTACTTGGTGGTGAGACATCCAGATGGACAATTCGCGGTTCTTGTTGTAATTCCTTGCATTGTAATATTTTAACTTGTATAAGTTATTTTATCCCTCTTATGTTTATGAGGTGGAATTCTGTAATTGTAACCTTAAGTACTATATCCTCATTGTAGGAATGAGTGATGTAACTATTGGATTAAGATAATGTTTATGAGATTGTATCTTGGTTGATTATCTTATTATGTTATGTGGTTTTCTTATGATGTATAATGGTTATTTCATAAAGTTCATAATGCTATGGTTATATGTAATATGTATGTGTGGGTTTAAATAATCCTAACCTTGTAACCTTAGAGATTGTTGTTAATTAGTAAGTGAATGTGTATGTTAAATGCATTTTATAAAAAAAAAATTAGTTCACTTATGACATTAATTGCAACTTCTTTTAAGGTTACTTGGCGGGGCATTACAATTACTTCAATTTTAGGGAAAAAATAAGAACTAGGTGTCTGTCTGATCACCCTAACCACAATAAAATGATAATATTTTTTTATAATATTTTAGATATAAGTAGGGGACTCATGTCCCAATGTGAAGCATAATTTTTTGTAATTTTTTCCAAGTAAATAATTAATTATGATTTTTTTATTACAACTTTTAAAAAATATAAAAAATTGTATGTTTGACCACCTTAACTTGGTCAAAACTTCATGAAATTCAATTTTTTTTAAAAATCCTATAGTATGTGATGCATAGAATATGACACATGCTTTGGATTCAAAAAATGTGGTACCGTTTGAAAGCTATAGATTTTTTTCAATCATCCTATCAATCAGGACTTTAGTCGTAATTCAAACAAAAAATGATTAATAATTATTTATTAAATTCAGAGTAAATCATAATTTATATTGGTGGAAAGTTGAGGATCTCCTTTAAAAACCCTTTTTGTCTCATCAATTTTGGGTAGAAAAAAGATCGTCACCCACATGGGCCATCATATCACTTAGATATCACCACTTTTTGGCCCATCATAATCCTACACATACCCTTCTTTAGGATTTTAATGATGGTCTTATTAGACGCGTCAAGTTGGATGTTACCTTGGGGATAATAAAGAGTGGTGAAGTGGTTTTGGATTTCTAGAATATTTTGCATAATTGGCGGGAATCCTAGTTCTTGAAGGGATGATCGTTATGAGTAATAATGGATTATGGAACACCATATTGGCATGTGATATTATTGAGAATAAATTTAAATACCTAATTTATAGTATTATATGTCATTGGGATAGCCTTGATCTATTTCCTGAAATACTTTATTGTTGTAATAATGAAATTATGGCCACTGGATGAGGTTAAATGAATATTGTATATGAATTCAAGTCCCCATCGAGAGAAAGGCCATGCTGAAATGATTGGTTGGAGTTCTTGGGATGGTGTGTGTATAAGATCTCCATGTATTTGGAAATATCGACACTTCTTAGTAAAGGGGTATGCATCACATTCCATAGTGGGCCAGTAGCATCCAACATGCATGATATTCTTAGCTAAAGTAGGAACACTCAAATGGGCTCCACATATACCCTCATGTAATTTGTGTAAGGTTTTTTGTGCTTCATTAGAATCAATACATTTAAGGAGGGTATTTTCTAGGCTTCGATGATAGATGGTGTCACCAATGATGACATACATAGAGGTCTTACGAATAAAATTTTGTGTTGATTGGTAGAAAAGTTAGGATGGATAACCTGGCCATGTAGGTAATTGTAGGCATGTTTGTAACAAGGGTAATTGGGACCAACAATTTTGTACACAATCTCGGATTCAGGGATATCAAAGGTAGGGATTAAAAATTGTTCTACCAAGAACTCATACGGTGGTATATTGTTTGGGATATCCAAGCGAGATCCTATTGTGGCTATTGAATTAGGTGTACCTTATTTTGAACTCTCAACACCTACAAAATATGGTGTCATCAAAATACTTCTTAACGTTGTCAACCATTCATTTCTAGGGAATAATTTTCTCATCCTATTTGGACCGTAAATGTCATTGACTTGTTGAATAACCAATTGTGAGCCTCCATTAAATTTAATGCTCTTTATTTTCCATTTAATAGTCATACAAAGTCTTGTGAAAAGTGCCCCATTCTCTACTATGTTATATGTGCAATCTAAGATGCTATTCTGAATGACTTTGGTATAGTGTCTCCTTGGGGCATAACGAATAGTATCCCTACTTCTAAACCATGATTCATGTGAGATCCATAAAATTAAATCTTCCATGTGATTGAAGTATCTAGTGTGAATTATATGGAATCATCAAGGAATTCAAATACCAACAAATGATCTTTTGTTGTGGGTGTATCTACAAGTTTTTTTACTATGACTTGTCTTTTTATTTCCTTCCACTCAACATACTGAATGGTGTAGTCACTTAATATAATGATCCATTTGGTTAATCAACTCATTAATGATGCTTTATGAAGAACATAATTTAAGGGATCGATGGGTATGTGTAGGATAATCATGGAAAAAATAGGCCCTTAAGTGGCAATAAAAAGACAAAAAATTAGAGTTAGACAACCTCACATAAAAATTTGAATAAGATATCTATATTATTTCAAAAAAATGTAAAAATAGAATCCATAGAAAATTGAATGTAGTTTCTAAACTACTAGACCTTTATTTTAAAAAAATAAAATTATTTGGTGAAAATTTGAAATTTCAATGTAGTAGTATTTAAATTTCAGGGTAAAAATAAGAAGTAGGTGTCTGTCTGACCACCCTAACCACAATAAGATGATAATATTGTTTTATAAGATTTTAGATATAAGTAGAGGACTCATGTCTCAATGTGATGCATATTTTTTTATAATTTTTTTCAATTAAATAATTAATTATGATTTTTTTATTACAACTTTTAAAAAATATAAAATCTCGTCTGTCTAACCACCTTAACTTGGTCAAAAATTCATGAAATTCAATTTTTTATTTTTTAATCCTATATTATGCAAATCATAGAATGTGAGTCATGTTTCGGATTCAAAAAATGTGATACCATTTGAAAGTTATAGATGTTTTTCAATCATCCTATCAATTGGGACTTTATTCGTAATTCTAATAGAAAATGAATAATAATTATTTATTAAATTAAAAGTAAATAATAATTTATATTGGTGGAAAGCTGAGAATATCCTCTAAAAACCCTTTTTGTTTCATCAATTTTGGGTAAAAAAAAAGTCGTCAGCCACATGGACCATCATTTGGCTTACATATCGCCACTTTTTGGCCCATCATGATCCTGCACATACCTCGATATTTTCCATGATATTTGTTTGGTGATTTAACATGTACTGTTTGAGTTTTTAGTGGAAAAACCACCATAAGGCATGCACATTCAATGGGACTATAATTAAGCTCATAACAAATAGTGTGTGTCTAATGTAGTAGAATGCTCTTTCCCTTATTTCATGATAATTTTGTGCTAATAATTCCCCCAGTGTTGATGTGGTCACTAATATGTAAAGTATGAGTTGTTTACCATCAACAAGAGGCATGAGAATAGGTGATGCTAATAGATAACCATTTATCTATTGAAATGATTCTTGGTATTGGTCAATCCACATGAATGGTACTCCCTTTCATAGAAAATTTTGGAATAGTTGACATTAATCTGTCAGCTGATAAATGAACCTCATAATGGATTGTAATATACATTATAGTGTTCATACCTAACCTATTCTTTTTGGAGGTGTCATGTCCATGATAGCCTTAACTGTCGCAAGATATACTTTAGTGCCTCTTTAGGAGATAATTTATCCTAGGAGATTCCTTGTCGTTACCCTAAACTGCACTAATTGGGCTCAATAATAATTTGTATCCCTCTATCCTTTTGAAAATATTATCTAGTACTCACAAATGGTCACCCCTTGATAATTATTTTTATAGTAGTTCATCTATATAATCCTCCATAAGCATGTGCACTAGGTCATTAAATATGGTAGTCATAACTTCTAATATGTGGCTCCAACATTTTCAATCCAAATGGCATAACATTCCAACAATGCATTCCCCATGGAAAAGTAAAATCTATCTTGTGTTGATACACATGAGCGATCCTAATATAATTATATGCTAATAAACCATCAATGAGCAATAGCATCTCATACTGTTGTTAAATCCACTATGATGTTGATGTCAAGCAATGGGAAGTCATCCTAACGGTATACCTTATTTAAATCTCTGAAATGGGTACAAATTATGTTTCCACCTACTATTTTTTTCATGGTTACTAGATTGGAAATCCATTCTAAATGGTCAATGGATTGAATGAAACCAATGTGTAATAACTTATTTATCTCTAATTTTACCAATTGTACAATTCGGGGATTCATTTTATTTAGATTTTGTTTGACAAGTTTGGCATCAAAAAACAATTGTAAGTGATGTAGCACCAACTCGGGAGCCAATCTTGGCATGTTAGCATAATACCAAGCGAAGTTAATTTGTCTCTTTGTAAAGAAGGCACAAAATTCTAGGATTTTTATAAATACTAGTGTTGTCTTCCATGGACTTCTCTACTAGTAAGGGTGATTTCTCTTAGCTTATAGGGAGTAGGTCCAAACCTCCATCCTTGGGTGCCTCAGAAAGGTTTTCACCCTTGGATACATGCTTTCTTTTTAATTTCTCTAGGTCTAGAGGAATGTTTCAATTTTCACCTAAACACCTTTCCTTTTTTATTTATGATTTTCAGTTTTGCGACTAGAGGGTGAGCCAAAATCCCCAAAGTAGGCTGCATTATATGGATCTATTGTAAAACCTTCTTTATGATCACCATTAGGTATACCTTCATAAACTCCCATAAACTTGGCTCTTGCTTCATCGCTTTTGAATACATCAAAGTTGGGTGGTCCTTGTTGATCCTAATATATCAATTATGGGTATGCTAATGGTATGCCATTATCGTTATTGTTAAGGTTCAATTATTATTCCAATATGGTGAAAACGAAAGTTCCATCAAGATCCCAAAAGGAATAAATCCAAGATTTTCCTTTGGTCAAGGAATTGGTTAGGTCAATGTCTTGGAAGGTCTTAGATAGGTCATAGTCACTAGATGTGTAGGATTTCCATTCCAAATCATTAGATTCACTTTCAAAATGGTAGTCCTTAGATGTCTCAATATCTTTTAAAGCAATAGTATCATCAATCAAAATCACCTTAGTATTGGGAGCAATCACTTTTGGTACTTTGTACCATGAGCCTCTATTCCTTGGAATCTTGGGAGACATTAAGGGTTATTTTATTCTATTCTTGTATAAACTAAGTCTACTATGTCCATCATAGATCTTGCATCTCCTGATATTGAACCCTTTACCATATTTCTTAGTTGTGATACATTTAGGTTCAATATATTCTTCCTCTTTGTATATCCATGTGGACATATCTTCTTCGTCAAGAGCTTCTTTGCTCAATTCTCCCCATCTTGTGAAAGTTGTGGTGGGGTATGCTTGAATAATGAAGTTAGGCTCTTTTTTGATAGAAGAACACTTACCATAGAATTTTGGAGATGTAGGTAGCTTGTTGATACAATAAGAGTTTTTATACGACTTGTCTTGGATCTGGATCTTGGATTCAGGCAATCGGATATTAGACATGGATGCTTTAGTCAAAGTGGAAGCACCAATGTAATGAGATGAATAGGATGATGAACTTTCCCGATTGATGGGAACTTTTTGTTTGAATGTTCTTCTTATGTTTCTAAAATATTGAAATAGATTAGGATCACCAGATATTATGATTTTAGTGTTGTTATTGTTGGGAAAATGTGGGTTCAAGGGTAGCACCCTTGAAAGTCACATTTTATGTATATTTTATTACTATAAATCTGGACCATTCACCATTAGCCTTCAGATCTAATGGTCGATATTTTGTTGGCTTGACTTACCCTAGAAGGAAAACCTATTTTATGAGGATGTTTTTTATAGTTGTGTAGTGTGATGTATCCTAAGAGTCTAATAGCAATAATGTTTCCTTTGGATCTGTGGTTGGTGATACTCCTATGAAATTTTTTTCTCTGCAAGTGATTGTAATCTTTGTGATTTGTAAATAAAATATGGGCATATTTTGGGGTGTGGGGTTTTCCTCCTGAAAGGGTTTTCCCCACTTAAATCATTGTGTTATGGTATGCATGATATTTATGTTTATTTTTGTTTAAGTTTCTATAAGTGTTAAAGATCTATAAAAAAAATCATTATTATCCTCTCAAGATTAGTTTAGATAGTTGTTTCACTACCTTAGCTACCTTATAAGTAGTATCAGAGCCTAATCACCTTTGGTTTCAGTTGTGGGTTATTTATTTTTTGAACTAATCTAGATTTAAGTTAGAGCTTGTGTAGAAGAAACTTTATGATCTTTTGCATGAATTTATAGATGGAAAGGTCACCAAAAATAATAAAGGTCGATAAATTTTTTAGAAATACTTTTGAAATGTGGAAGCTAAATATGGAGGATTTGTTGATAGATCGAGATCTCTAGGATGTTGATGATAAGAATGTTTCAAGGCTTGTATATCCTACTCAAGTTTCTCAATATGATGTTATGCACTATAAAGAAAAGGGTCTAATCATATTGTGCTTGGTAGACTCTATTTTAATCAATGGTCATAAATATACCTTTGCAAAAAAACAATGGAAGAAGCTTGGTGAGATGTAACAATCCAAATCTTTAGTGAACAATATTTTCTTGAGAAAGAAATTTTAATCATTGAGAATGGAAGAGCGTGGATGAATTACATACCACCTGGAAAAATTCAATGTGTTGGTGCTTCAATTGGTGTAATTTGGTGTCAAAATGGATGAGGACAAGAAATGTAAGAATTTTCTTTGTTCTTTGCCTAATTTGTGGGATTCTCTTGTTATGGTTGTGAAGAGTACTTTATATTGAAGACTAAAGATGTGGTAGGTACTTTTATTTCTGAATTGATGAGCAAGAATGTATCCATCAATTACAAGGAAGCCTTAAGTGTTCGTGGAAGACCTAAGGAAAAAGACAAGAAGAATGAGAAGTGTAATCAATACAAGCCGAAGGGGAGATCCAAATATCTTAGAATGTGTAGAGTTATTTGTTGGAACTACTTTAAGCCTGAATATGTTCATAAGGAATGGAAAGAAGAAAAGAAGAAAACGAAAAAAAAATGATTCAGAATTTTATTCTGAGAAGGAAGATGGTGATGCTTTCATTGTATCTTTTGTAACTCATGTAGGTAATGATGCATGGTTAATTGACTGAGGTGCATCTTTCCATATGACTTTAATAGAGATTGGTTTTCTAAATATGAATAATTTTTTGGAGGTAAGGTGTACTTGGGTGATGATTCTTATTTGAACATTGTTGTCCATGGTAAAGTTAGAATAAGGTTTCCTGATGGTAGAATAAAAAGGATTAATGGTGTGTTGTTGTGTCGCCAAAAAGTGTAGTTTTTTACCCTTTTCACTCATTTGGACCCTTGCCTATAGCTTTTGGACCTTTTTCAGCCTCTTTTTACCCCTTTCTAGGCCTTGTACCAAAGTTTTGTAAGGTTTTTAAAAAAAAATTCACTCTCCTAGGCTTGTCATTACTTAATCTATCCTTTATCATGCTATAATGACCCCTTAATACACATATAAGTCATATCTTTGTGATTTTTCATGAGACAATCCCGACAAGAAATAATAATAATACTTTAATTACTAACAACCACTATAAAATTCCCAAGTGGACTAGGTCACCACCTTGGGTGACCTAGTCCCATGTGGTATAAATTTCAAATTTAACTTGATTTCTTTCAAGACTCGTGTCTCTAAACTTAGCCTAAGGTCAGTCTATATGGTGTTATTTCAGGAAAATTAGAGCATAACTTGTATAAATAATCCTAAAAGAAATAATTTCTCATGAGAGACACATTAGGTGCATCACTCAACCCACATTCTTCTCAAGCAAGCTAGGGTTTGATCATTCCAAGTCAACAAGACATCTCTCAAGAAGCTTCCAAGGGATGAACCTCCATTGCTGCAACTCAAGATATAACATCATGACAACGTAAAATTTGTCTCTCCCTTTGTTTCATGCTTCACTTCCTTTATCTTTTCATCATTTGGCTTGATTACTCAAAAGGGGTTTGACCAAGGCAAACCCATAATCTCCTACCCTAACCCCCGCCTCCTTCTTTGTGTGTGTTTGTAGATTTAGGTATTTTCTAGGAGGAAGATCATTCAACAACTCATCCAAGCTCACTAAGGTTGGAGAAACCCTAGTTGAAGCTTGGAGGACCTATACAGATCAAATTCTACATTTTTGGGACTAAATACTTGGAAGAGTAGAAAATATAGACATAAGGCTCCAGATTCCACTTTCAAATTCTTAAAAACCTAGAAGAGGACTCAGATTCCCATAATGGCGACCTTGTCCCTCTGAGTATTATTTTTGGGGATCTTCACATTTCTAGACACCCTTTTGGTTGAAATGGGCTCTAGAGCAATTTTCTAGAATTTTCCCAACAAAGGACTAGGTCGCCCAGCTTGGCACAAGTGTCCCTTTCAGATTTTTCATCAAATTTAGTAGCATTTCCTGTCTTTACAAGTTTCCAGGTGCACACCCCTTTCATCTCCAACCTTTTGTTTTAGTTTAGTGTATATTTATTAGGTTATATTGTATATACTTGTATATGTCAATGTGTTTTCAAACATAGTTGTGTTTCATAGGGTTTACATTCATAGTTAGCTTTTACTTTCACTTCATTGCATTTAGATCATAGCATTTTGACATATTCAATCACACACAATCACAAACCCCCACAAACCCTTTGAATGAACTCACCGAAAATCATATCAGTAAGGTGAAAGAGTTTCATTCTTCCATCAAGTGCTCCTTAATTGAAAAACCCTAGGTGGCTAGTTGGGGAATCATATTTCCCTTCTTTGCATATATTTTTGGCTGTTCATTTTGGTGAACCTAACATTCTTACACCCTCTTGTCTGATTTAGAGTCCATCCTTGTCCTAGGATTAACTTGCATTGCATGTTGCATCCTAGGGTTTCAAAATTTGCATTAGTGAATAATGCATATAGGTTGCATCTTTTGCACCTTAAAACATTACATATCTCTAAAATTATACATTTTCCTGTTAATTCTGCATCACCCAATACATAAAGCACTTGTATCAATCCAAAACATCTAAAAAATCTGAAAAAAAATCACTAGGAAGACTAAGTTGCCACTATGGGCGACCTAGTCCCTTCATGCTTCTAAAACGCTGCTTTACAGAGCTGAAAACCCAATTTTTTACCTACCTGTATCAATAGGTTGTGTTTCTGTAACATGTATTTTATTTTAATTAGCTTAATTTAGCTCATTTCATGCATTGTACATTTTCAATTTTGCATTTACATACTTTCATATTTAGATAATTGATAGTTTAATCAGGAAATTGCCTTCTTTGTAATCTTAAAAATTGTATTTCCTATTTCCTTATATTGCAGTGTAAATTATTCAAACATGTTTGTTTCAATTCTTTCTCAAATTGTAAATAAAAATATAGTAAATAAAAATTTTCATAATTCATTCAATGCATTCCCTAGTTATGAGAGTCTAGCAAATGAAAACGTTTATAATTATCTTGAACCTAAACTACCTTCTATATCTCCTATTTTTTAGGATGATGTGTTAGAAGCCAATACAAACATCAAAATCATGATCATAATTTCTCCTCTCTTGATACCTCTCCTTCTAGTGACAAAGGTATCTTGTTAAAAGAAGGTACAATCGTTGAGCATCATGAAGGTCTTATTTTTTCTTCTCCTTATCCCCTTTGGGAAGATATTTTGACACAAGAAAATGACAATATAAACACATTTCTAAACATTACCTTACCTAGTCTCCCTAGCTATGATGACCAACCTTACCCTTCTTCTAATGTCCCTCCTCGATGCAAAGAGGACATGTTGATGTTAGAAGATCCTTCTCCTAATAAATTCATAAGACTCTTGACCCTTCCTACCTATTTGAAAATCATAGTGGTCCTTCTCTTGATGCCTCCCCCATTGTGATGAATCATGTGATGAACCTTCTCCAAGCTCTTCTACTAGGGTTTATATTTTTGAACAAGAAAATGTGACCTTTAAAAATTAAATAGAACCCTATCCTAATCCTTCTCTTTTCATAAACCCGTCATTGATCATTTCCTTAATCATATTATACCCTTACAAGAAAATTTAGGGCCTATATCAGACTCTCCTTCCCTAGGGGATGTTAATATTATTCAACCTCAAATCCTTTACCCTCCTTCAACCAAACCTAAACCCGAATTCACCCTCTACCCACCTCAACATAATGTATTATAGAAAATGAGTCAAGATACCATTGCTCATACACATTACACTCACAAAAACCCATGTTCCCAACCATTACCCTCCACTTCTTTACCTTTACCTAATCCTATCTTGCCTGCTTCCCCTCACCTCAATTCCCTTCTTAGGGAGTATGACCTTGTTGACCAACTAAGGAATACTCCCGCTAAAATCTACTTATGGGACCTTATTCAAGTCTCCCCTCACTACCACAACATGATGCATAATTCCCTAAAACAAGTTTTTATCCCTTCTCATGAGCCAAAAAATTACATAGAAACTATTATTCATGGAACAAATGTTGATATCATTTTTCACCAAAGTGAACTCCCTCCTTTATATGCACAAAATAAAAATGATGCTTTCATGATAATCTCTCAATACAAAACAAAAGGGATAAAGAAAACTCTTGTAGATACTAGCTCTACCCTTAATGTGTGTAGTGTGATCCTTTTGGATAGGCTTGGAATAGATATATCCCACATCCAACCTGATTCTATCTATGTCAGAGGATTCGCCAATGTCACTTAGAAACCACTTGGTGTGATTGATATCAATCTTATAGTTGGAATGGCCACCTTAGACACTACAATCCATGTTATTCCATAGGATGTTTCATACAATCTTCTCTTAGGCAGGTCGTGGATCCATGCTATAAATGGAGTGCCTTCCACTCTTCATCATAAGATGAAGTACATCTATAACAAAAAAGTGTACACACTCTATGCCAATCCCAAACCTAATAGTTGCTTACACATTGACAAATCCAAAGCAAATCACTTCAACACCTTAACACCAACTACCCAAGTGGAACCCTAACAAAAAACCATAATGAACAAAATCTTGAGCCAATCACCAAGCTCTTAGATGATGACTGGGGTTCCTTACACTTCACCCCTCCCTTAATGGGAGATTCCAAGATCATATAAAAAAAATGTCTAAAGGGAAAGGTAACTATATTTTCAACACAAGACTTGGTTGATTAATTTTCAAGCATCCACCTGAACTACTTTAGACACTAATGCCAACAATGAACAATCACCCGATCCAAAAAAGTGGAAAAATATTTATGGAGAAGCTTATGAGCTCATGAAGCAACTTGCCTATAGTGGAAAAGGTTGTGGTGCTAAATAACAAGGTATCCACAACCCCATCGAGCCTATCAAGCAAACATCACATCTTGGTCGTGGTTCCTGTCCTCTCATTGAGACCACCAAGCCTTCACCTCCCATCACCACTCTCCTTCATCACCCTTCTAACCCAATCTTCACAAGTGCTCCTTTGAAACAACCAAAGGACTCTTTGCTTAATGCCCATTTCATCTTGCAACAAACTAATGATTCATATTTTACACACTCTTCTAGAAGAGTACATACAAAATCTCATAATATCTAGCGCCTTGTGCAAGTATGACATCCTATCCTAAGCATGACCTTTATTTTTTGCAGATTGAAGGATCACCTTCTACCCTCGATCAAGAGGGAATCTTGTTGAGACTCCTCCAAGGTCACTTGATATCCCTTCCTCACTAAAAATGAAAGAAATTCTTACACAAACATTCATTTCGTGCTTCCCACCAAATTCATGGTAATTACACTAATGCGTGTAAGGCCTTGAGTAGAAAATTTGAACATCTTAAGGAGTTTCATGCTCTCCCTTATGTGGGGGCACCTCATCCCTCTGATTGATACTAAATTTCACTCTTCCTTACATCTCATCAATCCTTTCAGCTCACTCTTATCCTACACTAAGTGGGAGCAAGGGGTTAGTTAGCCCTTCTTCCCTCATATGCCACTTGTTGTTGTCTCTTTCGACTACTCATTAACCTTTCATGAATATATAAGAGAAAGCCTGAGATGTGGATGACTTGTCTTAATATTTAATCGCCTATGACATACACTCCTCTTCTTCATGATGTAGCTTCTTGGAAATATATGACTCGACATAGGGCTTTCCGAACAAGCTCTCATGTAATCCTCTTCTACTTTAAAGAAATTTGTCATGTAGTACGATGTTTCACAACTCCTTTAAAGTGGAGGAATACATCATCACTCAAATTTTATTGTGTGATATTTTTCTTACGATTCCTTCTCTTGAAAACATTACACACAATGTTACTCAAGATGAGACATTTGAATTTTCTCTCTTTTGCATACAATATGAGCTCTTGCCTCTCTTGGATACACTATGAGTACATTTGCACTTTCCCTCTCTTCACAACATTATACATAATGTTCCTTAAGATGAGACATCAAATGAACAAAGAAAAATCTCTTTGAACAAAATCACTTTCAAACATCACTTTTCTTTTGTGGCACCTTATCAAATTTATCAAGAGGTATTTAACTTTGGTATGGTTTAAGTGGGAAACCCAACAAGTGGCACAAATCTCCTCATAGCCACCTTCACCTTTGTGAGAACATACCAGCCGTGTGTATTTTTCTCACCTTTTGGGACAACTCAGCCCATGGATGACCTGATGTTTTGTGGCCCTAAAGTGAGCACATATTTTCAACCTTCCTATTAATTTCAAATCTTGTCATTACATTATCATGTATCATGTTTTTCTTTAATGCATTCACCTGTGAATGTGTCCTTGGCATTGATGTCTTCTTGATTTAGAATCTCAAATCCTTGGGGGCTTGACCACCTCCTTCATCTTTCATGTTCTTCTTCTTTACAATTCTTTGCCATCTCCATTGGGATACTTTAGTGAGAGTTTGAATCAAGTTCATACTCTCACTAAAGTGGGGGCTAAACGTGTCACCAAAAAGTGTAGTCTTTGACACTTTTCGCTCATTTTCACCCTTGCCTATGGATTTTGGACCTTTCTCAGCCTCTTTATACCCCTTTCCAAGCCTTGTTTCACAGTTTTGTAAGGTTTTGTAAAAAATTCACACTCTCGTAGGCTTGTCATAACTTAATATACCCTTTATCATGCTATAATGAGCCATTAATACACATAAGTCCTATCTTAGTGATTTTTCATGAGACAATCCCAACAAGCAATAATAATAATACTTTAATTACTAAAAACCACTCAAAAATACCCTTGTGGAATAGATCACCACCTTGGGTAACCTAGTTCCATGTGGAATAAATTTCAAATTTAACCTAATTTCTTTCAAGATTCTTGTTGCTAAAACCCTAAGGTTAGTTTATATAGTGTTATTTCAGGAAAATTAGGGCATAACTTGTAGAGATAATCCTAAAAAACCTAATTTATCATGATAGACACATTAGGTGCATCACTCAACCCACATTCTTCTCATCTCTCATCTCTCTTCTTCTCAAGCAAGCTAGGGTTTGATCATTCCAAATCAACAAGACATCTCTCAAGAAGCATCCAAGGGATGCACCTCCATTGTTGCAACTCAAGATCTAACATCATGGGAAGGTAACCTTTGTCTCTACCTTTGTTTCATGCTTCATTTCCTTTATCTTTTCATCATTTGGTTTGATTACTCAAAATGGGTTTGGCCAAGGAAAACCCCTAACCTCTAACCCTAACCCTTGTCTCCTTCTTTGTGTGTGTTTACAAATTTAAATATTTTGCAGGAGGAAGATCATTCAACAACTCATCTAATCTCACTAAGGTTGTAGAAACCCTAGTTGAAGCTTCGAGGACCTACATAGATTAGATTCTATATTTTAGGGATTAGATACCTAGAAAAGTAGAAAATATAGGCAGAAGGCTCCAAATTCCACTTTTAGATTCTCAAAAACCCAAAAGAGGACTAGGTTTCCCTTAATGACGACCTTGTCCCTCTGATCATGATTTTTGGGGATCTTCACATTTCTGGACACCCTTTTGGCTGAAATGGGCTGGAGAGGAGTTTCTCGGATTATCCTGATGAACAATTAGGTTGCCCAGCTTGACACAAGTGACCCTTTCAGATTTTGCATCAAATTCAAAATCATTTCCAATCTCTACAAGTTTCCAGGTGCACACCCCTTTCATATGCAACCTTATATTTTAGTTTAGTCTATATTCCTTAGGTTATATTATATATACTTGTATATCTCAATGTGTTTCATAGGTTTTACATTCATAATTAGATTTTACTTTCAATTCATTGCATTTAGATCATAGAATTTGGACACATTCAATCACAAACACTCACAAACCCCCTCAAACCCTTTGAATGAACTCACCCAAAAGTATATCACTAAGGTGAAAGAGTGTTATTCTTCCATCAAGTGCTCCTTAGGTGAAAAACCCTAGGTGCCTAGTTTGGGAATACACTTTTCCTTCCTTGCATATCTTTTTGGTGGTTCAGTTGCATATCCCTAGTTTAGCAAAAAAATATTATTTGTGAGAAAATTAATAGATGCAGGTGTGTAGTAAGAATTTTCTTATACAAGATGCAAGATGTTTAGATGTGCTATGGTGATTTCTAGAGGTTTCAAATATGCCACATTGTATAAGCTCGATGCATTCACTATTGAGTGCAATATTACTTCTGTGGAAATAAATTATGTGGAATAAGTGAATGTTTCACCTTCAACATATGGTCATGGATTTTGGGTACCCCAGGGTGATCTTTTTTCTTAATCAAAGTTACCTATAGAGAAAACTATGTTATGGAACTAGATACTTTCCCACATTGGAGCAAAGGTTCTAAGGACCTTGAAAAATAAAAAAGTCATTGAATTTTTATCTAATATAATATTGAATTTGATTTATGTGAGCATTGCATTTATAGAAAAAAAATATTGTCCAATTTTACTCGAGTTCTCATAAATCTTGTGCTGTATTGGATCTTACTCATTCTAATGTGTTTGGTCTTGTATATATTCCTTCAATTAGTAAATCCAAATATTATGTTTCATTTATTGATGATTATAGTAGGACATGGGTATACTTTTTAAAGAGTAAATTTGAAGTTTTCAGTTGATTTAAAGAATTTAAAGAAATGGTTGAGTTACAAATTGGAAATAAAATAAAAGGTTTGAGGAATGATAATGGTGGTTACTATTTCTCTAATTATTTTAATAGATTCTATAAAAATTGTGGTATTCATAGACAAAAGACAACTCCATATCATCCAAAATAGAATGGAGTTGTAGAAAGAACGAATAGGATACTGATGGAGAAGGCTAGGAGTATGTTCAGTGGTGTTGGTCTAGAACAAAGGTTTCAAGTTGAAGTTATTGCCACTGCTTGTTACTTGATTAATAGATCTCCTACATTATCTCTTGTTGATAATATTCCTATTGACATCTTAGAGCTTTTGGTTGTGAGGCATATGTACTTGTGCAAAAGGAGAAGCGAAAAAAGTTGGAGGACAAGGATAATAAATGTGTCTTCATTAGATATAGTTAGGGTGTGAAAGGATATAAGATTTGGGATCCTATTGCACATAAGGTAATACATAGTAGAAGTTTTATTTTAAGAGAAATTAAGCCTTATTTTGTTACAATGTAGCCCAAAAAACGTTAAAAAAAAAAATGATTCAATTTTCTTCTACACCTAAGAAAGTTGAATTGAGGTCTATGGATAGACAAGAAGTTGAGGAGAGATCATCGAGATCTGAATCTTCAGAAGAGGAGGAAGAACCTCCAACTCAACTTATTTGTAGCTCTACAACGCATAGACAAACACCTGGAAGGTATTCATCTAATAATTGGAGATGTATTTTTCTTTGAATTATAACATGGGTGAAACTAGATTGGTAGAAGATGAATTAGTTATGAATGATGTATAATCTTGGAATATTTCTATGGATGGCGAAATGACAATTTTGAAAAAGAAGAAAACATGGGATTTTTACTATTTCCTAAAGGACGAAAACCTATTGGTTGCAAATGGGTGTTAAAGAAAAATATTGGTTCATATGGAAGTACTAAAAAATACAAAGAAAGGTTGGTTGCAAAAGGTTACTCTAAAGTTGAGGGTGTTGATTATGGTGAGATAGTTTCTCCTATTCCAAATATGACATTCATTAGATTTCCGCTTTCTATTGTTGTTGCTTATGATTTAGAGGTTCAAAAAATGGATGTGAAAATCGCTTTCCTTCATGGTGACTTGGAGAAGGATATTTATATGACACAACTAGAGCACTACATGGTGAAAGGCAAAATTAAACTGGTTTTCAAATTGAAGAAATATTTGTATGGCCTAAAATAGAGTCCTAAGATGTTGTACCAAAAAATTGATACAAATGTCTTGAGTTTGGGATTTGATCATTCTAAACTAGATCATTGTGTTTATTATAAAATTAATGGTGATAATTTCAAATTGTTTATTGTATTATATTTTGATGATGTTATTTATTGGTAAAGGGAATGTTTGATTTTAGAACTAAAATTTTAACATTTTGTTAAATTTGAAATGAAAGTTCTTAATGCAGCTAAACACAGTCTTGAAATGGAAATTATTAAAGATGCAGTGAAAAAATCTATGGCTTTAACAAAGTAAACTTGTCAATTCAATTTTATAGAGATTTGATATGTAGGATTGTAGACCATTGTGTGTTCTTGTTTTAGCTGGAACAAAGTTATCTATTTTAGATTATCCAGCATCCTCATCAAAGATGGTAGACATGAGAATAGTTTCTTACCAAAGTGTTGTTGAATGTTTGACATATGTGGTTTGTACTAGACCTTGAGACATTACCCAAGCAGTGGGAGTTATTTTCAGATATATGTCTAACTGTGGTAGAGTTTATTTGAATGTAGTTAAAAGCGTCTAAATAGATATATTCCTTGTGATATCATAGTAATATGACTGAAGATGATATTTCCCTTTATATTCATGGTTACGTGGATTCAGAATAGGTAGATGATATTGATAGAAGGTGATCCACCAGTTCTTATTTTCTTACTTTATTTGGTGGTGCAATTAGGTGGATTACTAAGTGATAGGTTTTGTTTGCTTTGTCCACTACTGAAGCTGAGTATACGGTGACTACTCATGCTTGTAAAGAGGAAATTTGACTTAAGAGACTGTGTTCAAATGTTAGAATAAAATAAGGTTCAATGAAAATTTATTGTGATAGTTAGAGAGTGATATTTCTAGTCAAGAACCCAACATTTCATATCAAGATTACCCACATTGATGTTCAATATATATATCATTTCTACTCAAGTTGGTTAAGGTAGAGACTTTGATGAATTTTGTTGTCTTTAACTAAGCCTCTGAGCTCACAAAGAAGTTCATATGGTGTTCAAAGACTATGGGTTTCTCGTCTACTAGCAGTTCAGAGATGGTGTTTATAAACCCTCTCATTTCTCTTACAAGGTGTTCGACAAGTGGGATATTTTTTGAGAAAATGTGTCTCAACCTTGCAAATACATAAGGTACTATTGATATGTCAATGTGGAGGGGTGTAAGGGGGTACCTCGTGTGGGGTTCTGGGGCTTGTGGGCCTTAGTAGGGTTTTGGGGATAGCACCCTTGAAAGCCACATTTTATGTATATTTTATTGTTGTAAATCTAGACCATTCATCATTAGGTCTTAAATCTGACAGTTGATATTTTTTTACTTGACTTTCCCTAGAAGTGAACCCTATTTTATGATGGAATTTTATTACGAGTGTGTAGGGTATGTGCAAGATTAGAATGGAAAAAATAGGCCTTTAAGTGGCAAAAATTTTAGAAAAATCAGAATTAGGAAACTTGACATAAAAGTTTGAATTAGTTATCTATAGTATTTCAAAATTATGTATGATTAGAATCTATAGAAAATTTAATTTAGTTTCTAAACTACTAGGTTTATTTTAAAAATAATAAAAAGTTATATATAATGAGAATTTGAAATTTCAATGCAGTAGTACTTCAATTTCAGGGAAAAAATAAGAAGTAGGTGTTTGTCTGACCACCCTAGCCACAATAAAATGATAATATTTTATTATAAGATTTAAGATATAAGTAGAGGACTCATGCCCCGATGTGATGCATATTTATTTTCAATTTCTTTCCAAGTAAATAATTAATTATGATTTTTTTATTACAACTTTCAAAAAATATTAAAACTCGTATGTCTGACCACCTTAAATTGGTCAAAACTTCATGAAATTAATTTTTTTTTTTTAATCTTATAGTATGCAAAGCATAGAATGTGACACATGTTTTGGATTCAAAAAAATGTGATAATATTTAAAACCTATATATGTTTATCGATCAGCTTATCAATCATGACTTTATTCATAATTCAAATAGAAATGAATAATAATTATTTATTAAACTCAAAGTAAAGCATAGTTTATATTGGTGGAAAGCTGAGAATATCCTTAAAAAATCCTTTTTGTTTCATCAATTTTGGGTAAGAAAAAAGTTGCCAGCCACATGTTAGTGTAGGTTTTTTTAATATTATTTTTCCTACACATTATTAAGCATACCTTAGGTTATAGGAGATGTGGTTCATGTGAGGACACGTGGCATAATCCATCGATTACATGTGTTGCTCCCACTCACACTTGGGTGGTTGAGTTTCACACCCTCTTTTGGCCTTATATGCCACCTCACAAAACCACTCATCTGTCTCTTTTTGAGTAGGTTATGCCACCTATTTGGCATTTTCCAAGTAGGCATAACTCCCACCTAATTTGGTTATTTGGGAATTATTACCCCTCTTGGAATTATTTGCCCATATTCTACTATATATTCTGCACTCACCTCTCCCTCCTAACTAGTTCAGGTCTAGCTCCTATCTAGTCTAGATGAGTTCATATTAACTCAATCAATTCAAGGGAGAGTTGAGGCATATTGTATCATTTAGTGTGTGATATAACATCATTTTGTTATTGCACTATATTCCTGCATTCTATCTCTTGCTGCTCTTGTGTGGAAGGTTTATCTTGGTTTTGTAGGTGATCTTGGGTGCTCGAGTTCATCAATAACTCTTACATGGTATCAGAGCATCAGATCTGCAAGCCCCTTCTCAAATTTGAGAGATTTGTGAGTTTTTTAATCAGTATTACAGGTTGCAGCATGCCTTTTCTTGTCTTAAGTAGTTGATTCTACCTTTTCATGTCATTTTTTTGGTTGTTGGGGTCGTTTTATGTTTCTAAAGGCATTTGTTTTACACTAGATCCACATTTTTTGTATACTTTGAAGAAAATCCGTCATCTGGGTTTTGTTCGTAGAAGAAAAAAACCATCTGGGTCGTTGCTATTTTCTGCATACAGGTTACATATTTTGCAGAAACTAAATCGGAACATTTCAGTAGACCCCCTCTTCAATTGCATTTTTGATTTTGCAGTCAAGCTTTGGAGGGCCATAATTCAGTCATATGAGCTCTTTTTTTCAGAGAATTTTTTTTGATTTGGGGTAGAATTTTGCAGGCTTTGCAGTGGTGTGATCCATTTTTTCTCAAGTAATCCGGATGCTTCAGAAAATCAGTTTTAACAGCAGATCTGAAGGACAGTTCTCATTTTTGAAACTTCAAACGGCTATAACTTTCAGATATGACATCGGATCGAGGTGATTATTTTTTTGAAAGTTGATATTTTTTTTAGAACTATACTTTGGTGCTATTTTGAAGTTCTAATTTGAGATTTAATTATACTTTCAGTATTTGAGTCCATTTTGGACACTTGAAAAACTCTGGAAAACAACTCCAGCATTGTAAACGCACTAATTTATAAAGTGCCAAATAATTTTTTGTTGGGGGGGATTCTTATTTGAGTGAAAAAGGGGGGTGTCTATGTGTGTTCTTCTTGCATTTTTTCTCTCACATTGCTACAACAATCTAAAATGGATAAATTGGTTCCTCTACTCACACCATACAATTACTTTGAGTGGAAAAATGGAATGGAAATTCACTTAAGGAAGTTAAAATTGTATAGAATAACAATGGGTATTGATAAGGAACCTACAGAAGATGAAGATAAGCCTAAATGGTTCAATAAGTGTGATGAAGCTTTTGGCACCTTATGCATGGCTGTATCTCCTGATCTACGCTTTCATATTATGTCTGCAAAATCACCAAATGAAGTGTGGACTACTTTGAATACTCTCTTTGGTAAACAGGATGATTTGAGAGCACATTCATTGGAGAACGAGCTCATAGGATTGAGCCCATGCAATTTTGATACCGTTCAGGATTTTTTTACTAAATTGAATGCCATAAGATTGCAGTTAGAGCAGTGTGGAGTTAAAAAGGATGACTCACAATTGATTTTGAGTATTCTTTCAAAACTTGGTCCTGATTATGCAGTGTTTGTTTCTACATTTCATGCAATGAAAAGAGCCTTAGGAAAAGGATTTACTATGCCTTCTCTAAGTGAGTTTGCAACTGATCTCACAAAGGAGCAAGATAAATTGATTCAAATGGGCATTATTAAATCTTCCAAATCTCAAGCCTTGACTGCAAAACAAGGCACTAATAAGCAAAACAAGAAACAACAGAACCAAGGTGATAGAAAGAAAGATTCAGATAAATATTCATCTACTTCTAAAGTAGACTCTAAATTCTCTTCAAAAGAGGATTCATCTAAGAAGGAGAAGCTCACTTGTGCATATTGCAAGAAATCTAGGCATGATGAACATCAATGTTACTTAAAACAAATTGATGAGTTGAAGAATCTTTTAGCAAAGAACAACATCAATTTTCCTTCTCGAATGGTTGATTCAGCTTCTTCTTCTAATTCCAAAAATTTAGAATTTGATAAGGAAAAGGGCCATACTACAGGTGCAGGTAAATCAAAAGGTAAAGCTCTTTGTGCTTCTACAGGTCTTGGATCAAGGAGATGGCTCCTAGATTCTGGAGCGTCTCATCATATGGCTTCTACACAGTCTATGTTCTCTTCTTTTGAGCCTTGTGCTATGCCACCTATTATGATGGGAAATAATACATACATGGATGTAATTGGGAAAGGATCTGTTGATATTGGAGATGGTACTTTCAATGATGTTTTGTGTGTACCTCATCTTTCAAACAATCTTCTTTCCATCTATCAAATCACTCATGGTGGAACAGGGAAGACTGTTGAATTCACACCTGATTTAGTTATCATCAGAGACTTGGAGAGCAGAGAGATAATTGCTAGTGGGGTGGTTGATCATGCATATTGATTGTATACCTTTTTAGACTTTGCACCTGATGATGGTTCTAATCCTTTGGTTGTTGATCACACTCCTAGTGTGAGCTTTGATTTTGAGGAGAACTTTGGCTACTTGAACTTGGGTATTCTCACATGTGATCCAGTTCTTGAGCCTTGTATTCCTTCTCCTCCATTTACTATTGCATCTAAAGATACTTGCATTGCTACATTCATGGCTTCTTGTGATTCAGTGCAGCAAGATACACATTGTCTTCCAGACATAGCTACTTTAGATGACTACTTGACAGACATTGCAGGTTTGTTCATAGAGTCTCATATTTCAGACTTGGGAGACATTATTCATGACATCCATATTCTCTTTGATGAAGTTGATTCTTCTTCAATGTTTATGGAGGAACCTTTGGATCCTTTTGTTCATTCTCCACATGATCATTCATCACATTTTGACATGAGTGAGGATAGTTTTGAGCAACATTTGGAAGAGGCGCCTTTGTCTTCAAAGGAGATATCTTTGTCTTCAAATTTTGTTCTACATCCATCTCCACTAGGTTCTAGATTTTCATCTTCTACAGTGTGGCCTAGAACACTTGATTTGATGGTGACATCTTTCGACATCAACATGGAGACACTTGAGCAGAGTTTAGAGACTTCATACATTTTCATCATTCTTCCTTCATATTCCTTTCAGGAATGGGAAGACATTCTTCATACACCTTTGGTTTTGTTTCTTCCTAAGGGGAGGAACATTGTTCGATGGTCGTGGACCATGTTCTACATTCAGCTTCGAGCTTCAACCATTGGCATAGTTGACTACTTTGGGGAAGGCTACATGGTCTTTCCTATCCTTTCTATTTTGGAGGGGACTTCTTCCTTGCATGGGATTCTTCTTGTGTTGGGAAACTTGTTTTCTTTTGGGGAGGAGTTTTGTCCCACTGGGTTTTCTCCTTTACTCCATTTGTGAGAGAGTATTTTCTACATGGGTACCTAACATGGCCTAGTAGCCGGGACCCATATTTGCATCTTTGCATTCTTTAATCCTTTCACCCACCTAAGCTATGCTTAAGGGGGGGTGTTAGTGTAGGTTTTTTTAATATTATTTTTCCTACACATTATTAAGCATACCTTAGGTTATAGGAGATGTGGTTCATGTGAGGACACGTGGCATAATCCATCGATTACATGTGTTGCTCCCACTCACACTTGGGTGGTTGAGTTTCACACCCTCTTTTGGCCTTATATGCCACCTCACAAAACCACTCATCTGTCTCTTTTTGAGTAGGTTATGCCACCTATTTGGCATTTTCCAAGTAGGCATAACTCCCACCTAATTTGGTTATTTGGGAGTTATTACCCCTCTTGGAATTATTTGCCCATATTCTACTATATATTCTGCACTCACCTCTCCCTCCTAACTAGTTCAGGTCTAGCTCCTATCTAGTCTAGATGAGTTCATATTAACTTAATCAATTCAAGGGAGAGTTGAGGCATATTGTATCATTTAGTGTGTGATATAACATCATTTTGTTATTGCACTATATTCCTGCATTCTATCTCTTGCTGCTCTCGTGTGGAAGGTTTATCTTGGTTTTGTAGGTGATCCTGGGTGCTCGAGTTCATCAATAACTCTTACACCACATACCCATCATATCGCCACTTTTTGGCCCATAATGATCCTGCACATACCCTATAGTGTGATGTATCCTAAGAGTCTAGTATCAGTCATGTTTCCTTTGGATCTATGGTTGGTGATACTCATGTGAGAAGCTTGCTTTGCAAGTATATTGTAATCTTGGTAATTTTTGAATAATATATTATGTGGATTTTGGAGTGTGGGATTTTTCTTCTGAAATTGTTTTTCTCATGTAGATCATTGTGTTGTGGTATGCATTCTATTTATGTTTATTTCTATTGAAATTTTTGTAACTATTAAAGATCTGTAAAAAAAATTGTTGTATCCTCCTCTCAAGATTAGTGTAGCAAGTTGTTCCACTACCTTAGCTTCCTTATAGGTATGGGGAAATTTCAAGGATTGGTACTAGTATGTGGAGGGGATGACCTTCATAGCATGAATCCATGGTTAGGCAAGAATGATATCATAGGGAAGATCTAGATCAAACACTTTTAATGTTGTATCTAATATTGCAGGTCCAACTTTGATAGGTAATGAAATAACAGCTTTAGAAGAGCGTTCTTCATTGTTAGAAGCCTTTATGATAATTGATTGTGATGTTTCTACACAAGCCTTAGAGAAACCTAATGTTGTGACCAAATTTAAGGTGCAAATTTTGAATTCTACTCCACCATCTACGAGGACTCATCTGATTTTATGCTTTTTGATAAATTTTTCAAGGTGTGGAAGATTGTTATGGTTAAGCTTTTGTGCTGAGAAATCATGGTTAGAGAAGGTAGCATGGTGAATATGAAGAAGAAATTTTAGAACACTGATCTTGCTACAACCTCAACAATAAAATTTTGACCTAACATTAAAATAAAAGTGAATTTATTAATAATTATACAAGTTTTTTTTTATGAAATAGATATTTATATTAATTTATTTGTATTTAAATATGATATATTTGTTTTTATAGTATATTTTAGTATAATAACATATTATTTTTAATATATAATAAAATTTGAATGTTTTAAAATATAATTTTTAAAAAATATATTTAAAAATTTAGATTTTCATAATTTATTTGTTGTAAACTTTTGTAATTAAAATTTTCTTAAAATCTATTTTATTAATGGGTATGTGTGGGATCATGATTTGCCAAAAAGTAGCTATATGTAAGTGATATGATGTTCCTTTTGGCTGATAATTTTTTTTTTAACCCAAAATTGATGAAATAAAAAAAGGTTTTTAAAGGAGATTCTCAACTTTCCACTAAAATAATTTTATTTTTTTTTATAATTTAATAAATAATTATTATTCATTTTCTATTTGAATTATGACTAAATTCCTCATTGATAGGTTGATTGAAAAACATCTGTAGCTTTCAAACGGTATCACATTTTTTTAATCTGAAACATGTGTCACATTCTCTACTTCGCATACTATAGGATTAAAAAAATGAATTTTGATGAATTTTTGACCAAGTTAAGGTGACCAGACATACAAGTTTTTAAAAGTTGTAATAAAAAAATCATAACTAATTATTTACTTGGAAAAAAATTGCAAAAAAATATGCATCACATCGAGACATGACTCCTCTATTTATATCCAAAATATTATAAAAAAATATTATCATTTTATTGTGATTAGGGTGGTCAGATAGACACCTACTTCTTATTTTTTCCCTGAATTTTATGTACTACTGCATTGAAATTTCAAATTTTCACCAAATAGATTTAAAAAATAAAAAAATAAACCTAGTAGTTTAGAAACTACATTCAATTTCCTAAAAAATTTATTCTTACATATTTTTTAAATAACATAGATAACTTATTCAAATTTTTACATCAAGTTGCCTAACTCTGATTTTTTGAATTTTCATCACCACTTGAGGGCCTATTTTTTCCATGATGATCTTGCACATACCCTAACATATTACTTGATCTTGACTTAACAATAGATCAAGATCACAAATAACATGATTCAAATATTAGATTAATTCTTTTAAATTTTATATCTTTAAAACAATTAAGAATATATTACACTCTAACTAACAAAAATATTTCTATTATTTACTTTTTTATTAAGAAAATCCTCCACCTTCAAATATTTTTTTTGTAAAATAAGCCTTATAAACTCACCAAGATTTACTTAGTGTTTATGATTCTTAAGACTGCAAGAAATGTCATTCAAATATTATTAGTAGTTTTTGTACTGAAATATATTAATTATTAAATAAAGACATTTCAAGAATTCATTATTATTGAACTCAAAACATATTTTAACATCACCCAAAAAATTTCTAAGTTAACCTTTGAACCATAAAAAAATAACCAAAAATAAAATGGAATCATCCAAAATATGAGCTAGACAATATGACCAGAAAGATATAGTGTTCAATGCATTATATTTTAGTTAGAATCTGTAGACATTAAAAATATAGAATTCGATTTGACACATTGGATCTTGATTTACTAATAGCATTTCATCCCGAATCATCTCCTTCGCTAATCATTTAACCGAATAATTTGTATTTGATTAAATTCACCACTCTTCATCTCTTAATTAAATAAATCAACTTTATCTAATTAAGTCATCATCTCCTCTTAATTAAATAAATCAATTTTATTTAATTAATTCAGTAATCCCCCTTTTAATTAAATAAATCATTTTATTTAATTGATCCCTAAAGTCATCTCATTTAAATTAAATAAATTAATATTTATTTGATTTAATCTAATATCATCCCTCTTTAATTAAATAAATCAAATCTTTATTTAATGAAGTCTTCAATCATTTTCCTCTCATTTTGATTTAAATCAATCCTAAAATCAAAGTCAAAATGGTCAAATCAATTAATCTCTACTTAAATTGATGAAAGCGTAATTAATGCTAATCCTAATCACTCCAATCCTCTAGAGAATGCAGCTTGCACAATAAACCAATTAATTTGATTTACTTAATTACCTATTTTCTCTCAACATGGAATAAGGGAGGAATATTCCCTCAAATTTGAATTCAAAAATCCCTGTAAAACAGGATGGGTACTTCCAACAAGGCATTTAAGACCTCTTACATGTCCTTGGCCTTGAGGCAAGTGACATTAAATCTATTTATTAATCCCTCCAACATGTCACATTCAAATTTAAAATTTGAATCTCATGGCATTTATCATGCACATTGACCAAAATGTGCTCAACCTTCAACCATTCACATCTTGACAAGTGGCACTTCGCCATTGGATGTTGAATGATCCCACATATCTCAATTTCACTCTCTCTTCCATTTTGGAAATCTATAAATGGGAGACTCTTCCTCTCATTCTATCATCGACAATTTGAGTAAACTTATTATAATTAAATCCATCTTCAAGAATAGCCATTTTCATCTATTTTTATCAATTTATTAGCTAGGTTATGCATGAATTCAACCATAAAGTGGATCAAATAATCAAAGCTTACAAAAGAGTTAGGAAAGGGCTAATTTCGACAGACCAATTGGCACCAACTCCCGCATGGGATCAAGAGTTTTCATGCTTAATTAGGATTGTTGTAGCTTTTCATGTTTTGTTTCTTGTTTTTCCTATTTTAAGCATTGTAAATGGATTTCATGGGGAATCCTTGTTTTATCTTGCATATGAACTCACTAATCTATTTGTTTGTTGTGTTTGTGTAGGAATAGGATTGGGGTTCATAGAAGCTAACATCAGAGAAAAGAAAAAAGGAAGAAAATTAATAGAATACCATATATTGGCTTGCCAATGGTCGCATCAGTGAATCCAATGAATCAACCACCTTTTCTACCCCTAACTCTCCTACCATGATCGTTAGATGTGTTTGGGTTAGGGATAGTGATTTTTGTGCCATTATTTTTACTACTTGCAATTGTGTCTTGATCAACCCTCACTCTACTAAGATTGATTAGCATCTTTATTACATGTCCAATATCATTCAATTAACAAGGATTCTCCTCCCGATTTATTCGTTTTCTACCCCTAGGACTCACCTTAAAACTAGGATCTGCTATCTTAGAAGCAACACTAGATAGACATTTAATTTGAGCCTAGGAAACATTTGCATTAATATTTTCCATTATTTTAAAGCCTGAACAATGTAAGAAAGAAATTTAGTACATAACTTAAGAAAGTTGGGGCCATTGATATATACTGAGTAAAAGAGGTTTTAATAGCCTTCATCATACTAAAACAATCAATGAGACTAGGGTGTGCATAACCAACATCTTCTAAGCATTGACCACTTAGGTGGTTGATGTACGCCTTCACTGGGAGATCACTACTAAAAAAATTAAATGTTTAGTTAAGAAGTGTGACCACCTACGAGTAATTGCATTCTAGTGGGTAGTTGGCTAGGACTTTATCAAGGATAATAACTAGATGAGAAGCAACTACAACGTCATATATCACTTTGTGGCCTCCCTCTTGGACTTGAAAATTTCCTAACCCATGATAATTGACCTGTGTTGTTGGATGTTTGATGCTTCTTTTCTGGAAGGGCTTGGTGAAATTGTGCAAGTTGCTATCCTAAGTGTTGACATTCTGAGTCAAATGGACCTCCACATGCATGTTTATCATGGGATAGATGTTCCCTGGTTACTCTTCCTTACCAACTTTCGAATTATGGACCTTGAAGGTCACTGCTCATTGTCTCTGCTTGTGGCCACCTATTTCTTGTAGCAGTATGATATAGAGCGCATTCCTACGATGGACTGCAAGAAGCATTTCAATTTTCTGACATACAACTACAAAGACTAGAAGTAAAAGGTCTATTGTGTTTTATACATTTTTGTGTGCCCCATTTTCTTATCAAAGAACAAGACAAATAAACAGAAGAAGAAAAAATGAATACGGGAAGTTTTCCCATGTAACCATGGTTGGAGGCCTCATCTTTAATGTCTTTTGCATTTTTCCTCCGTTTTTTCTTCATTTTTCTTTAGGACTCTTTTTGGGTTTTGCTTGAGAGAGCTTTAAGTTTAAAATTTGAGCCTCGAGTTGTATTACACTTGTAAATATTTTATGAATATATATCATACAATAATTTTCTACTTCCTCAATTTTTTCTATCATGACTTATTCTAAAAACTAAAGTGTATTTACAAAATTTTACATATGGTACATAACTGTTAGATTTTTTTAAAGAACAACATACTTTAGTGGAATAATTTTAGATAAATATTGTTCATTGGTATATCTAAAGAATTTATTTCCATATCTTCAAATTTGTACAAATTATTTTCTTTGCATGTGCTAATTTGGAAGGGTACCTTCCACAATGCCTCAAATTTTTTATGTTGCCCTGGTTTCACAGTGCGCTCATCGTATTTTAGCACTAGGATTCCTTCCTTGAAATTTGGGTTAGAGGTATTTTCGTCAAACCACCGCTTAGTCGTGTGTTGGTGACCAATCATGGCTTCAAAAGCCTTTTCTCTATCTTCCTCAAGTTTGAAGAGCTTCACTAAATACACTTCCATTCTTCCACTTTCTTCTATTTCTAGAACTTTTAGTAGTTGTAAAGTAGGAATTTCCATGGAAATAGGTAACACTACCTCTTTTTAGTATACTAATTCATAGGGAGAGGCATTCACAATATCCTTTGGTGTAATTTGATCTTCCCATAGAGAAAATCACAAGTGTTTATGCCAATTCCTTTGTCGCTCTTACCCAATGTGCTTGATTAACCTAATTCGGTTTTTACTAGTTGACTCTACTAGCCCATTTCCTTATGGTTAGTAGTTTGACGAAGTCTTGAGATAAATTCCATTGTTGATAGAAAAATACGATATCCTTGAACCAACAAAGGCCTAACCATTGCAAGATATGACAATTTTTGTTGAACCAAATCTAGTCACCAAATCTTCAAGGAAATTGGCAATCTCGCCCTCTCTAGCATTTTTCAAGGTGATGGCCTTTTTCCACCTTGTGTAGTAATCGGTCATTGTAAGGATCCATTTGTGGCCAAAATTGGAAATAGGATTTATCATTTTGATGAAATCCAAACCTCAATGAGAAAAAGGATCTTCAAATATAATTGGACATAAGGGGAAGGAATTTTTTTTCCTTTTGCCAATGAAGAATTGGCACTGAGTACATTTTCGCACTAGATGGTGTGGTCTAGAAAACACAGAGGGCCAATAATATCATACTCACATGACTTTCAATGCAATACTCTTAACGGATAAATTTCCACCCTCAGGACTGCTATGAAATTCATTAAGAATCATTTCCACCTATGGCTTATCTAAACATCAGAGAAAGACACCATCATAATTTCTCTTAAATAAATTCCCTTCAATTAATATATACCTAGTTCCTTGTAGTCGATAGTATCACCTTTTTTGAATGGAAGGTTGGTCGAGTACTACCCCTTTTGCATAGATATCATGTTTGATATTCCATTGAGGACTCATCACATTCAAACTAATTTGAGTAGACTTGATCGATCACCTTCTCGGCTTCAAAACTTGATTCCTATGCATCGTACTCCCATAAACCTCTTCCTCGAACCAACTTATTTGCTCTGATGTCCACATCATAGTATGGGATCTTGGTGATCTAGTTGTCCCTCTTTTCAGTTATGTCACCTTCAGTGATATACTCTCATACACTAGGATGAGAAACTAGGATGGTGATTTTATTGGTCAACACCAAATGTCATAACATTTTTAGGATTTTAACAGTGGAAAAAGTATGTTTTTGGAAAATTTATACCTATTTTCATAACGCTTAAGATTTATTGTGTGAAATGCAATATAATTCTCTCTATTATTGTGTTCATCCTTCTAAGTCAGCACATAATCTATGCTATGTTGGCCATTGTATACATAGAGTAGGAAATATTTGGAAAATTCTAGGTCAGCCAACACTAGAGCAGTGGAGCTAGCTATATTTATATGCTCAAAAGTCACTTTTCCCTCAGGGTTCCACTTGAACACTAATTTCTTAAGAATTAGTGTGATAGGTCTTGAGATGCACACAAAGTCTAAAATGAACCGACTAACAAATTTAATCTTCCCTAGGAAAGTTTGTAGCCCTTTCTGATTCACTGGTAGGGGTAACTCCATTATAGATCTCACCCTTTCGAGATCTATTGAAATTCCCTCTTTGGATACTATAAAACCAAGTAACTTACCTTGGGATACTTCGAAAAACACGTATTTTGGGCTTTAAAGAAATTTTGAGTTGTTGAAACTTCTAGAAAACCTATTATGGATGATCAAACTGATAGTTTTTTGACTTTGAAAATATTTTCAGCCCATCCAAATAAATCGGAATGATCAAATTGATCAATCCTATGAAAGCAATATCCATTTCTTGTTGAAAAGTTGCACCAACATTGGAAAGTATGAAGGTCATAGTTGCATATGCAAACATTTCCCACTTAGTGGTAAACATCATTTTATGTTGGTCACCTTGCTTCACATATACTTGGTTGTACCTTAAGAAACCATCTAGCAATGAAAACATCTATGATCCGGCCACGGTCTCCAAGATTTTCTCCATTGATGGAAAAGGGTAGTGGTCTTTCAAAAAATCCTTACTAAGATCTCATAAATCAACATAAAGCCTAATGTCACCATTCTTCTTCTGAATTGGTACTAGATTAGACACCCAGGTGGAGTGCTTAATCGAGTATATGATTCAGGACTCTTGATCAATTTGGTGAGCTCATGTGCCATCAATGCCTCTACCTTCAAATTGATCAGCCTTCGGTTTTATCAGATGGTCTTTGATCCTTGTGCCAAGTCAATGGTATGTTATATTATGCAAGTATTGTACCCTCTAAGATCATCACAGGTCAAAGCTATAATTCCATCATATCTAGAACACAAATCCTTTATCCTTTACTTATCCTCCCATGAAACATTCCTTCTAAATTTTAGCTTTCAATCATTTCCGGCATCGAGCTCTTCATAATCCTTTTTTTCAGCAGTGAACATTTGTTTGTCATTTCTTACATGTTCATAGTTGAAGAAATTTTTGAGGGAGATTAAGCCTCAAGGGAGCTTATTCAATTTTAACTGGATTACTTTCTCTTCAGGAGGTTGGGCTCCTAACTATGAATAGTTGGAAACATTTTCCTTCTGTATGAAGGTCACCATCTGAGTGTCATCTCCAAACACTTTGTAGTTCTAATCATTGTTGGGGATTGATGACCGAATAATGATCCATACTACACTTTGCTTTCTTGTCAAATCAAGAACTGGTTCAAACTATAAACCAATTGAATCCATCTGATCAACTAGATTGTTTTTGGATTGGAGAATGACTTGCACTTTAAAAGCTTCAAATACCTCAATCAGATCCCATATCCAATGTCGATACAAATTCATTCTTATATTTTTAGCAGTTGCTTGCCCATGAACCTAGCTTAAAATTAGCTTGAAATATCTAAATGCTTGTAACCTCTTTACACCTATTCTCTTAGCAAAAATCAAATCATGGATCAGGACTTCATATTATACATCATTATTGGAGCATTAGATTTGAAAATCATAGGCCTTGAGGGTCTCTGATCCTATTGGGAACAATAATTGGACTCTTGGTCAAGAACTAGCTTTGGATTTAGCGCCATAAAATTATAAGGTCCATAGACGGTTATCTCTTAGATCATCATATTCCTCCCAATTCTTCATCAGTTTTGAGTAGACTAGATCATCATCGAAGATCATGTATGTCCCGAATCTTGTGGCATGAAAATTTACAAATGGGTCAAAGTTAATGAACTACTTGAGGAGGACCTCCTCTTTGGGTGTTCGATCACTTGTGTCCTCTTCATCCTGCAACATATCAGCACAATATACCCCTTGTTTTGAGAAGGCAGTATATTTTGCTTCAAAACATTAGACTGCATTTTTTTCTATATGTTCAGGGTGCAAAGATTTAGATAGGTCTTCATCTTCACCCCATGCTTGGTTCTCAATACAAGATGGAACCAGTCAAGTTCCAAGTATCTAACAAGATTTGCCGGAAAATCTCTAGAAAGACATATCTCGAAGACCAGGAAAATGTCTATCACCACTACTTCTTATTATATTGTATGACTTAGGCATGGAAAGAGGGTTAAAGAGAGATCTTTTATCTAACCAATGGTCAAAACCTTTTTTCTATAAAATTGCATGATTCCTTTCTGATGGGGCTCATACTTAAGCATCATGGCATCAACCACTTGCTTTGGCATGACCTTTGTACTAGCTCCCAAATCAATCATATTATTATGCAAAGGTTTATATCTCACAACAAATGTTACTTTATCTTTATACTTTGATTGCACAATGTATTTGCATCCTTCTATAGTCTTTGTTCCTCATTTTACTGTTTCTCGAAGCAATGACTTTTGTTTGAGAATGGATATAAAATCCCATAGGGATAGATTGGAAAGTGCCTTCTTCAGTTGTTCCATCACATTGAGTGCTCTGAATAGCTAAAACTTGGGCTTAAATGCTGGTATCTCCCTTGGCTTCAAAGGAAAATGATCTGTTATGAATGGGTTCAAAATATTATCCAACTCCTTTGCGGGCAATGGTGAAATTCGTTGCTACTGAGTTGATCAACCGGTCAGTGATGGGGTCTATTTTTCTTGTAGTAGTGGTAGGCATGGTTGAGGGTAGGGTAGAGCTTGTTGTACGTATTCTACCATGAGCCTTCTTGGATGTCATGTTGTAGTTTGATTGCACCTATAGAGAACTGGTCGTCAGAGCTTCATTTGTGAATATTGCATCCTCTTCCTCCATCCATGAAAATAACACTTTGTCAAGTCCAATGTCCATCTCTTGCTCCAAGGAAATTCCTTGTATTTGCACTCTAAATCAGACATTTTTCATTTCATGGAACTCATATCCTTCAACATTCGGAAGCACGTCTTTTTTTCTTTGTTTTGCTATCTTTTGTTGCATTTTTCCCCTTGGGAAATTTTGGGGGTATATGACAATCATTATGTGGGAAGCACCATGCATTCTCATCTTTTGCTAGGTTGTTCTAGCTTGGGATTAAATCTTTACTTTGGTTGTCCTTTACTGTCTACAAAAACATGGTGACTAGAACTATCTAGTTTGCAGATGCCACTTGTTGACCTCCCGAGCTAGAGGGTCCTTGGTATGTATTCTACTAATAGAATGGCCTTCCTCCTTGGTAGGTTTGAGTGGCTTGTTTCTAAGGGGCTGCTTGATGAAAACTTACTCAATAGAAAAATACCACATGTGGCTCTTCATATCATTCATGTCTCTTTCTATAGAGGAAGAACCCGATGTGCTTGGTTGTGTGATGCAGTACACATACATGGACTGTGATGAACCCGAAGCCATCACTTGCATAGCAGAAGTTATTAGAGGAGCTTCTTTCTGGTGATCACTAGAAATTTGTAGGCATCAAAGGTCGTTGTGGAAGCTTCCCTACATCAATTAAACCATTCTATCTATGCACAACCAACTCATATGCATCAGGTAGGATATATTTTTCCATAGAGGTTCTCATTATTGCAATATCCTAATTTGAAAGCCTTTAGGAAGAACATAATTGCCATTGCAAGTTGAGGTTGAGAAGTCATAGGGATGCTCTACTAGGTTTTGTGAAACCTAGTGTTGAAGTCACTCATGGCTTCCTACTAGGCTCTTTTGATGGTGATTAGTTGATTTGATAGCGAAGAACGATCTCCCTTCTCCCAAAAGCATTTGAATAGACTTTCTTTGAGTTCATCCCATGAGCGGATAGAACTAGAAGTCAAATATCAATACCAATCTTGAGCCTTTCCTCTGTAGGAAGTTACCAATAGTCTTAGAGCACTATTTTCCTCTGCTATATTGTGCACCCTACATACCTCTACTATGTCTTGGAGGTGTTTAGAAGGGGTTTTGAAGTCCTCCCTAGAGAATTTTAGAATAGCCTTGAGGACATTAGCGAGTATGGCAGGCCAAACATCTGGGGGAGTAGGTGGTTATAGCAGACTACCACCATCCCAGGTTATGAAATTTCTAGAAGAAAGAGGGGGTACATGAGCCATGGAAAAAAGACTCCTATGAATCGAGTATGCTAGTATTCTTATTTGGAAAATTTGGCCTCTGGACAAAGTACATTAGACTCTAGATTTTGGGCTCTTACTCGTTGCTCTATTACTTCTTACAATCGACACAAAACTTGTAAATATTCTTCTCCTAGGTACCGAAGAGGGTAATTGGGTGTATTCGAAATGGCCCTTTGAAGATGCTCTTGTTTGGAATCTAGGCATGAAACTTCCCGTTTCTTTCCTTGGCCTGATTTAAGAAATATTTCAGACTACTAATCATATGTTTGAAAAACTTGGGTCTCACTGAGCATGCAACCAGAAAAATAGTTACTAATCATCAAAGCTTGCACCTCTCCAATAGCCTTATGGGAAATTCAACGAGTGGGGGACCAATTTGCATCTCATTGAATACCTCTAGTATTTTTATGGAAATCTGACTCTTCTCTGAGTTTGAGAAAAGGGTATAATGAAATGTAAACATAAAACATAAAAATTAGCAATGCGCCAATCCTTTTACAAAATTTCAAAACCCAAATTATTTTTTATGGATTATATAATAGACATAAGATGCCACAACCCTTCATTTTTAGGAAAATAATGAACAACAAAGGATAGATACAAGCACAGTGCAGCCTTTCAAATCTCCTCACAGGATGTGTTCATTAAGTTCTGATCAAGCAGAAAATTTCAAAGAGTTAAAAGAAAACATTTAGAAAGCTACATAAACCCTTCCTCTTAATAGAAAATAACATGAAGAAATAATAACCCTTAAAGAAAGTAGAGAAGTCCAATGACATAATCCAATTTCTATAGGCTATCACTTTATCATAGAAGCTTATAGCATGGAAATAAAATAATAAACAATTTGAATTAAACTAGACACAGTGTTATATTCTGAAAGAAAATATAAAGAAGAAAACATTGACAAAGGCCATATCATGCACAATCTCAAATATTTCTTCCAAATAGTTTGCACTTAGATATCAAATGAACTTTAAAATAGAAGTCGGATGCCAATCTGACAATAGTTTGAGTTAAAACAAATATAACATACTAGAGAGAAGTAGTGTTCTACAAATTTTTAATGAAATTACTCCTATAACTAAGGAAAACTAAAGAATTTATTTCCAAAAGGGAAAACTTCAGGAACCCTTTTCTTATGCTTCCGCCTAAAATTTATAGCTAAAAAGAGTGAGAAACAATGCCTCCACCTAGAAGCAATTACTGGCAAATGTCTACACCCAATAGCTCACAATTTGATCATAGATCTTTAATTAGGTTGTGGTAATATTTTCTTATCAATTCTCAATTGCTGCATTAATATCTCTCGGATATTTAGCAAGATTTCTCTCTATAAACGCTCACATCCTAGAAAAAGTCTTGTTGGCCAATCACGTGGCTTGGCGGAACCAACTCAAAGCTTCCTCCTAAAAACTAAAGAAAAAATATGCTCTGAAAAATTCCAAAGAGAAATCTCCTTAAATCAAAACCTATTCGCAACAAAGAGATGATGTGCCGAGTAGGCAAGTATGCTCAGATTTGTGAAAATCATCCTTGAGAAAATGTCTACCGAGCTGACATTTGGCCTGACTTTCTCCCAAAGGGAAAGTGATAAATAAAACCTGTGCAACCACCATGTGGCGCATTGCATGCCTTTCAAAACCATTTTTTTCTTTTGTGCGCGAATCATCCCGAAGCCAAAAAAGTAAAAAGTCGAAAATCAAAAGATTAAGGTAAAATTTGTTTCACAATTACTACACTTCCAAACTAAATTCAATCTTGTTGGTTTTAGTGATTTTGATTGGGGAGGTAGTTTGAATGACCAAAATTTTACAGCTGGTAATTTATTTTCTCTGGCTTCTGGTTTGATTACATGGAGTTCAAAGAAGCAGAGTATGGTTGCCCTTTCTTCTACGGAAGTAGAGTATGTTGCAATCACCTCAGTAGCTACACATGAATTATGGATTAGAAAAAATGCAAGTTCAGCCTACAGAGTGATTTTTGTGATAACATTAGTGCCATTAAATTGAAAAAGAATCCAATCCATCAGATCCAGTCCATCAGAGTAAGATAAAGTAGTTTGATTTAAAGCATCATTTTATTCAATATGAGGTGAAAAAAGAAGTAGAATTGAAATACATCAACACTAAAGAGCAGTTAATAGATATCTTCACTAAGGTAGTTGTCAAGGATCAATTTACGACACTCAAATATTAGATTGTGAGCCCTCTTAGAATAAAGAGGGGGTATGTTGCATAATTGATGATGCTGATTTCCCAGTTGGCACTCCTTCAATGCGATTTGTTGTTTCCATTTTGTTTTGTTTTGCTAGCTTTAAATCGGAGTTTTAGGAACTTTCGCAAGTAGTATTTTGAATTTTAAAAAAAACTACCAATTATTGGTTTGTTTCAGTTTTTTCTTATATGCTCTCTTAGCTATATATCGTTTGATTGAGAGTTCCTAATTGCAGATCAGTTTTAAAACAATAAGAAATGTATTGTAAAAGTCATCACAAAATATATGTTATGTAAGCTTGGGAGATAATTCAAAATATTTTTGTTTGCTGCAATTTTTGTGTGTGGTATTGATAAGAGTTGTGACTATTAACTGGCTGCTATTTTTCTATCTATTTTCATCTTTATTTAAACCAATTGATTCAGGAATAAAGGATACCTTTTAGATTCTTCACAGCCTCTGTCAAAATCTCTTTACCTTTTATGCTCTAATGGTTGTGTATACACGGTTTTAATACTCTTAGCATGTATGTCTCACGTAGAGACAAGATGGTGGTGTTAGTTTTCTCTTGTCGTGAGAGTTTCTAAAGCCTTTAAACAGATCCATTTTGAATATATCATGTGATCATGGCATGCCTTCAGATCACCTTTCTTTGAGGTATTATGTCTAACAGTTCACAAATTCAACAATGCATTTTGTGGATATCCCACGGCTTATAAAAATGGTTCACACAGCTTGGTTTGTGCTTTCACATTCTGCTTACAGACCCATCAAAGAAAAACATAATCCACTTTCATTATTCTTTAATGGAGGTCGATGCCTTATCCAGAGCATTTAATTTATCTCAGGCTGTAATTTTTGGCTTTTACCTCTGCTAAGTACATCTTTTATTGGCACTGATGGTGACATGAAGTATAAATAATACAGATGGTGGAAAATACTCACAATTTGTTTTTGAAATTTTATTAAGAGCATTGTTAGTCTAGTGGAGAGTATAATTAAAATTGGGTTGTGATTTTCACAATTTAATTTTCTAAGTTAAGAATATGGGTTGTGAATTTTCACAATCCATTTGTTTTGATGAATAGACAACTATCTATATAAATTTAAAGATAAGAGTATATATTCATAAAAAAAGGGTGGGTGGTAAAAAGGCACACCCTTAAAGTCATATGGGCAGTGCCCGAAAATGACCAAAAGACAAATCACATGGGCCTAGCCCAAAATTCCAAGAGCATAAGAAATAAAAGAAACAAACAGGCCATTAAGCGGCTAGAGTAGTGCCAACAGATCCGAGAGGGTCTTTGTCATCCATATTCTTCCCCCATACATCAGGGGGGTCTTGAGTGATGTTAGGAGGAGCACCCCAACCATCATCATCATCATATTTTTTATCTTTATCTTCTTCCTTGCATCGGGGCGAGATTGTAGGGCCACCTAAAACCACCACCGCCGCTCCTAGAAGCACCACCGAAAGGCCATCCCTGACCAGCCTACAATGCATGAGAGCGAGCACGCCGAGGAGGCTGAGAGTTCATCGAGTAGGAGGCTGAGAGAGCGGATGTGTGAAGTCACTCCTCTATCGGCCCCGAGAGGGCGACCGACTACGGGTAGAGGAGGGCAAGTCAGGGATATGAGCAATAGTGCATGAGGAATTGCCCCAGTGATCCAAAATGACTTGGAGGTGAGCCACCTCCAATGCAACCTTGTTTGCTTGCACTTGTATCTGTAAGAGCACATTAGAAAATCCACTTTTTGAGTTGTGGTGAGTTGTGAATTTTCACAACCCCACCTTGTTTATTTTTAAGTTGTGAATTTTTATAACTATTTATTTACTTATTTTTGGTTTCTTTCCCTTTATTTAATTTTCACAATAATAATCACTTATTCCATCAAATTAAGTAATTATTAGAACATAATCATTGGAAATCATTAACAAAACATTTGTGAAATCCAAATGATCTATGAGCTCATGGATGAAGATTTTTTATTAATTTTGGATCGATTCCATATTTTTGACTAAAAATTTACCACATTATCATGAACCCTAATATGGTGAAACCCAAGGAGCGGTATTCGCTCAAAATTCATGAAATTATAATTTTAGTTATTTCCACAAATTCATGTGAAAAAAAGATATCAATATCTCAAAATCTCTGAAGCATTATGACTCGAAAGGTGGCCACATTGGTTGAAATGCTACTCGGAAAATTCCCATTAAAGGAATTTGTACTAGGTCACAAAGATTTTCAAATTTAATTGTTTTTGTAATTCCTGCCAATTTTTGTAGTTGCTTCTAGGTTTGAATCGGACCATCAAACTTCTTCATTGAGCTTAGTGCAAGAAATTTGAATTTTGATAAAAAGGAACTTGAATCACTTGAAATAAACACAATGCAAACTATCTACCACAAAATATTTAGGTTTATAATTTTGATTAAATATATAATTTTTACATAAAAAAATGCTTGAGGAGTGATCAAATTACATCACTTTGGTACAAACAGATTTTAATTGGACATCATCAGAAATGAAGACAACAACTAGAGCTAATTGGGGTGTCCAAGGATTGTGAAGGATGTAGGATGAACCCAAAATCTTTACAAAAATATCAGTACATTATCCAAAAGGGGCAATAGAGTCACAAATAAAGGGGCAAGAAAAGTAACTTAGCAAGCAAAAGTGCAAAAAAATGACACAAAAACCAAATAAGAAGGGAAACATAGCCAAAAATTCATAAAAAACCTATATACAAAGATGGGGAACAACCCATTTCACCAAATATAGATTTTCAAATGCTGCTCACTATAAGGAGGGGCAAATGTGTACTATCCAAATAAGCCAAGTAGAATGAATCTTTCCCATAAAACTGTCTAATCTAGAATTATCCTTTCCATAGGGAATCAAACTTAATATACATCCTCTTTGGTTCCTTTCACTTTTTCCAAAGTAACACAAGATCACTGACTTGGAACTATCTAAGTTTGGACTTCTATTTATGAAAAACTCTCTTTCTTCTTTCACCTTGGTTAGATACAAAATTATCTTCACCAAGGAGTCTTTGAATCTTTGAATTCATAGTCCTACAATATATTTTTGAAGACACAAAGAGGAGAGATCCAAAGGAATTGTAATAATAGTTTGAGCTCCATAAAATGGTTTAAATGAAGAGATCCTGATTACCCTCTTCTTAGTCGTCCTATCTACCCACAATGCATCATGTAGTCTCTTATGCTAGGTTCTTTGATCTTATTTGACTAACTTGTGAATGATTATGGTGATATTTTTTTACTAATTCATGAGCTAGGATAGTTCCATATTTATAGCAGAATACATATATTTCTTGAGAAGAAGAATTAGTGGCATTATAGGTCACAATTTTGTTATTAACTCCAAACCTCACTAAAATATTCTCCTTGATGAAATTGAAAACTAACAACAATCATCTCCACCTATTTTTTGAAATAATCTATCATAGCCAAAATGTGAGTGTGATTAGCACTTCAATAGCAATTAATCAAGTCGATAAAATCATGACCCCATTTTTGGAATGGTTCTTTACAAGTTGGTCTTTCCCTTTAAACTGTTGGCACAAATCACACTTGTCGACCCATTCATCTGCATCCCGAAACATACCAAGATATTAAAAGCAATACCTAACAAACTTGAATGTGTTAACTAAAGAAAAAAAGTGACCCCCACAAGCTTCATTGTTAAAACATTTCAAAGAAGTCTCTTTTCTTGCTCTTTATCAACACACTTGGGAAAAGTAGCATTGAACCCTTTTATAAAGTGTTCCACCTTAGATGATATAGTTTTGTACTTTCTATTTTATCATCCTTTTCTCTTTTGGAGACAAATGCACAAGATGTTCTCCATGTGTAAGGAAATATGTGAGATTTTAAAACCATTCATTTTTTATCCCAAAAAAGAGGACAAGGGGTAATTAACAGTTTTCTTCTTCTTGTATACTTGATTCATCTTTCTCTATTAACTTGCATAAGAATCTTCCCCTTACAAGCTTCATAGGTTTAATATCAATATTAATTATTGGAACTTAGCAATCCAAGAGGATATCTTGTTCAATCTTATCTCATATCAAGCATGACAATATTTTTCATGATGGTTTCAAGTACATAAAAAGTGGAAAGATCATTGGAATCTATATTTCCTTCATCTATCCATTGAAAATTAGAATTAAATTTCATCAAATCTATAATAGACTTTGTTATCTTTTAGAAACGATGTATGAATTTTCTTAGGAAATTGATTAAATTTAAAAACATTGGGCTAACACCCGGTTTACTAGAAAGTAAAGACAACTATTATATTTCTTTAACCCACTCCAGATCAATGTCAATTCCTTCTTTGGAAATGATTCCCCAAGTACTTTACCTTCCATCACACAAAATATATTTCTTTGAATTAAAATAAATAGGTCTTGCTACATACATCTTTGCAATGCATATTCCAAATGGTAAGCATGGCCTTCGTATTTTCTTGAAAATCCTATTAAGTCATCCAAATAGATAATAATAATCTTGTTGGACTTAGATATCTAAAAGAAAGGTCCATATCTCTTTGAAAATTTGCACCTATGTCATCAATATGAAAGGAATTATGTTGTAGGGGAAAGTTCCCCAAGGTGTGTTGAATGATGTTTCGTGCTAATCTTCTAGAGCTACACTGACCTAGTTATACCTCAAAAAATATCTATCATTGACATCATTTCATATCCTAAAACCATTTGTATAATGTGGTCCATAATTGATAGTGCATAATTGTTGTTAAGCTTGGTTAAGATCGTGGAAGCCAATAAGGATCTTGTAAGGATTACTAGAGGTAAATATATGAATGCTCCAATCTTCTCTAGGAATTTGAATTGGTAAGAGATAAATTTATGGTAGAGGTAAATAGATGGATTTTTCTCTCTTATCTAGTAAGGTTTGAATTTGGAAGAGTTAATTGATTGGATTAGTGAACTTGAAGAGTAGTTTGAGTACAAGTATATATGGTCTAACCTCAAATAGTCAAATTGATATAACCAAATTAAAGAGGAATACAATCCTTTGGTAGAAAGATTTGAAATGAGAGAGAGTGTGATTATGTGGGATGAGGATTAGTAATGGGATATGGATGGTTACCAATTTAAAGGAAAATTCTCTCCCTAGGGACTATTAGTTAAATAAATTGAAGAAGCTCCAAAACCTAAGGCAGAGAAAGGTGAGTGTGAAATATTACACAATAATTCTAAAAGGTTGTGATTTGATTGGGAAAACATGAGATAGATTAGGAAAGGTATATATATATGAATAAATTAAGATTATAAAATCTAGGATGAGTTTAATACTTTGAATTTTCTTTATTATTATTTCATCACTAGATTCATATGATACACAATTTCAAATGAATAGGTTAATTTATTTAGTTACAACAATATAACACATGAATCAACACAAAAATGCATTAGGTTAGCCGAAAATAGTTATAGAAATACAATATGTAAATGTAAATTTTGAATTTTGAAAATTTAGGATTCAAATATGTGATTCTAGAAATAATTTATGTGAATTTTGCATATGTGAATATAATCTAAAGCAACAAAAAGGAATTAAAGAATAAGTAGTATCTATGAAGATGGGTGTTAATAAGATTAAAATGTGATATAATATCATGAACCAAATTCACAAAACTAAAATATTTCACTTATATTAAAGACCATATATTCAAAATAAACATAAAATATATAAAAAAACATAGGCATACAATTTTCACAATCACACATCTATACAATTTTCACAATTGCACATCTATACAACCTAGTTACCCACCTCATTTTTATCCTTTCAAGGTAAAAGCACAAAGCTATGTCACACTTTATAAAAGAAACGACTAACGTTGATCCTACTTTTAAACTTGAATCACTAAAAAGTGGCATATATGTTTTGAATTTTAAAATGATGTAAACTAATAACATATGTATTTTTTATTATATTTTATGTTTGTATGTTAATAAAATTTAAAAATTAAAAAATCATTTTTAATAAATTAATACTATAATTTAGTTGTTGATAAAATACCAAAAAATGAATTCGCATGGGATTTCAAACATTTTATAGTAAATTTTATTTATTTTCTTTCAAATTTTTTGTGTGTATTTAAAACTTGAAACTTTAGTTCATGGATATTTTTTTTTCAATTTTTATAAATATATATTTTCAAATAGCTATTAAATTGTGCGTGAATCAAAAAATAGTTGTTTCCATAGAGTCAACTTTCATATCAAATATTTATCTAAAATGGAAAAAAAATTATAACATCTTGAAATAGATTCTTTTATCTAGTGCATCATATTTTTTCAATTTTTTTAATAAGTTTTAGTATTTTTCCTTAGCATGGTAATCAACCTAATATTTTATTTTGATAACCTACTTTTAGTAAAAATAAAAAATAAAATATAATTAATAATTAAACTATTAGAATGAATATATTTTTGAAAAATACACTTATGAATCTACAAAAGGGTATTTTTAATATTTAAGAAAATATATTATTTGCATTAGTCGAAGTTATTGAAACTTCAAGTTTTTCAAATAATTTTATTTTTTTGGTAAATTTGACTCAAAGTGTTGTGCCATATGTTTTTAGCAAACAATTTTAGTTGAAAAAGTTGTGGAAGTATCTAACTTCGTTAGAATGAATCTCACTAGATCATATGTTTGACATAAAATGATTTTTAGTTAGAAATACTTAAATTTAGTTGTGTTGATAAGTTGGTTGAAAGTGTGACACACCTTTGTGTTTTTACCCTTCACCGATATTAATGTACATAGTCTTAGAGCCTTTTTATTGAAAGTAATTTTGTAAAGTTTTCTTTGATTCAGCTTGTTGGTTTTATCTCCACTATTAGCTTATGTGATGTTTGATAGGGTAAATTCCAAATAGAACAAGGAAATGAAGTTGTTGGAGCTTGTTTGCATCCAATTAAACCAAAAGAAAACAAATCCATTTAAAAAAAATATATCTCTCACCTTTGGAAAGACAATCTATAAGTAAGCCAACTCTAAGAAGAAAAAAAATCAACTCAGTCGACAAAATTGTGGGACAACATTTATCTTTGAGAAATTCAACTACGACATCTTCAATTCATGAGCATCTAGCTTTTATTTTTGTAGGATTGTGTGCTTCAATAGCAGGTTTAAAACTCGTCTTTAAACATTTTCGGTTAGTACTTTGGTTTTTTCTCCTACTCATCAGGAAACTTGCTTATCCCTGAGTCTCTAGTAATTTTGTTTTTTCATTATTGTGGGCTTGTGTTACCTATATGAAAGTATGTTCTTGATTGAAATGTTTGTAGGGTGCTATGGTTCCATTTTCACAATAAAGAACAAGTTACCAAATATGATTTTGCCTACAATTTATAATCCAAGCAGTGGAATAGAGCTCCCCTCTAGAATGCAGACAACCATTAATGTCTCTATATATCAATAGTTGAGAAGAATGTGTGCCCAAACTAGGTGCAATTTCAATGCACATTGAATTGGCTCTTGCTCAATAGGCAACCATGGGGGCGTACTGAAATGCCAATGGGATGGAGCATTCAAGACTCAATACTCTCCAATTATTCATGTTAAAGGTGGAATGCATTACAATGATCATTAATAATGACCAATTAGTCAGTTTTAAATATGTGTTGAACTTAATTTTTATACTAGTTTCCTTGACTCAATAACAAGATAAATTTCAAATTCCGAGCATGCCCTTATGTGCAAGCTATGGAATATGTAGCCTTTACTATCATTCTGGTTAGCCCACCTTGTCCTACTAGTTATGCTAAACTAGCTTAAAAGTAAAAGTGATGGAAAGTGCAGTTGATTTTATTAAACTGTATTCAAAAATAGATTGATTATCTCTAGTTTCCCAAACTGGTGGCTCATTGTCTAGTGACAAGGAAGGAGAGATTCACATGATTATGACCCCAATTGAAACTCTACCATTTTTCTGTCCAATACTCTAGAGTTATCAAAACGAGTATATGGGTTGAATTGATATTTTCGATGTTTGATCCAAGCCTTTTGTAATAGACTTCAAATTTTAAGTTTTATGAGGCTTATAAATGAGTTATCTATTACTGAATAGAATAAAAGATCACTTTTCCTTGTAAGGAATTTTTTAGAGGCATTAGGCATGTATAAGAGGACTTAGGACTAGATTCTTTCATTTTCTTTTGTGGAGAGAATTGTAAAATTTAAACAGGTTGGTTATACATGATTCTACAAACACTGAAAGATCTAAAGACATTTGATTTATTAAAGAGGATTTTCTATAACTTATGCTCAATGGTTAAGGAAATGCACAACTAGAAAATTTCATATGGTACACACAGTTCATAGATATTTGAGTTTTAATTCAACTATCAACTCTAACATTTGAAAATTTTCAAAATCTAAAACTTAGCACACAACAAATTAAAACATAACTAATATGGAATATTTTTGGCAGGAACTTCACTTCTCTCCTCCCAACCATAGAATTTTTAATCAATTTTCCCCCAATCTCTAAGGGTCTCATAGTTTTTTCTTACACACACACCACCACTATTCACAAAGGCTCCTTTAATAATGTAGACACATAAAAATGCCTTCATCATAATTTTATCCATTTATTTCATCATCTGCATAATCATCTCTTTATATATTGCTACATTCATAAAATAATTTTCATATTTCATATTAGTTCATCAATCCATTTCATATATTTAAGTAATTAATAAATAAATCCTTCATTAAGTCATTTTCACTTATTCCATAAATGCACTCACATAAGCATTTAATATTCCATTTCATTTAAAATCAAACTCTTCCATTTCCATAATCATTTTTATAATTAAAATATCACTTGCATTCATTCATCAAATTCCATTAAATAATGTAAATTCATGAAATTAGTCAATCATTTAATCCATTATCATTAAATCATTCATACGTGTACTTAATTCTATGTTTTTAAGCATATAGTATGCCATATATTACCTTCTATTATTATTAATTTCAAAAAAGACATTTTTCCATCTCACCATTTGTCCCACATTCCTCCCACAATGCAAAATCAACCATGAGTTCAGCTATAAAAGCATGCTTCCTTCACACATTTTGAGACATGAATTCTCAATCTAATCACCCAATTTCACATAGCTTCTTGTGATTTTTCTTGTAAAATCTGAGAGAAAAACTCAAGATATTGTGAAGGAGGGTAACAATGGAGTGAATTTCATTTGAATGCATATGGATTTAATAGTTTAGATTTGATTAGTTTCAATGTTTCATCTTAGAAATGCTTCATTGAATGCCATGTTGAGTTGTTGATTTAGAATTACAGATTTAATCACTCTTTTTCAGTTTTTCAATGTGCAAAAGTAAATTTCATCACTTCCTAAGCATAATAAAACACATGATATAATTCATTTCCTTGGCCCTTAACAACTACTCACATAAAGGGATACTAAAACAAGGTGGAACTCTAGCAAGACAATACCAAACACCAAATCTCAAGAAATACCCTAAAAAGGATATAGAATTAAATTGAACATAAGTTTGAAGCATAAACAATAAACCTTTGCATCTTTAACAAATTTATATAAGGGTAGACCTTACCAAAGCAAGTTAAAATCCAAAAGGTCATAGCCTCTCCTTTTCTAAGCAGTATTCTCCTATTCTTTCTCTCTCATCCTTTCCAAGAGTTATCAAAATAAGGAAGCAACCAAGTGACAAGAGAAGCACTAGCAAGGAAGAGAATCCAAGACCAAAGGAGAGAAGTGAAGGAAAAATAGAGAAGCCAAGCCAAAAGAGAGAAGCCGTTTCTTCTTTCAAAGAGAAATAATATATAGAAGGAAAAAGACAACCAACTCCCCATAACTTCCTCTGGAAACCCACAGATCACAAAGAAGATAACAAGCACAAAAATGAATTTGAAAAACCCAAAAATTTATTAGATGATTTTAATTTGTACATAAATGAGAGAGTGTTTGAGCACCCAATCTCCATGAAATGAGGATAGGACTCATCATTCATGGAGTGGTGGCAATTTTTCTCACACCTTTTTAGCATGATGTGTCAAAATACAGTTGACACCTAAAAATAAATCCTAACTAATTTGACACCTTTCTTGTCCAATTTTCAAGTACATCATGAACACCTAAGTAGGCTTAAAAGCCTAAGTGTAAATAAATAATTACGCTAACACCCCCCCTTAAGCATAGCTCAGGTGGACACAAAAAATAATGGAAATTTGAGTCCCAACAACAAGGCCTAATAAGGTACGCATTTACAATGAAAACTCTTAAATAAAGTGGAGAAAGATAGAAAACCCAATGGGAAAAAACTATCCTTCAAAAAGAGAGTAATAACAAACAGTTTACAAAACAAGAGAATTAATACAATAGATCTTGCAATCACTTAGAGAGCATGTCCTTTTGACGTATCTTTTTCCTTTGTCATGTTTGTAGATGATGAAGATCCAAAATTTACAATCTTACTTTCCTCAATGATTTTAGTACGATCGTTTATTTGTTTTGTCATACAGTCAAGTGCATTATACCGCAATTTCTTACAAAAGGAACATTTGACATATTTCTTAGTATTTTCCTCCTATGATTTTCCCCTTTGTATTTCCTTATCTTTTCTTTCTTCATTTTTGTTTGTCAATCCTTCAAATTTTACACCTATTACTAAAGCATGTGGCTTGTCAGATACTATGGCCCTCATCTAGATGATTTTATCTTGTTCTCTGATCAAATAGGTAATAAATTCATCTATATTTGGCATAGGCCAATTAGAACCCAAAGATTATTTTGTAGAGTAGAATGTTGACACAAAAACAGAATAAGAAGATCCCAACTTGGAAAGAGTTGACAAGATGAGTTGATCATCTTTCTTCTCAATTCCGCATTCCTTAAGCTATTTATGAAGTGACTTAAATTTGGTGAAATATTCTTGTAATGTTTGGTAATTACTTGGACTTAAGCTGATTAATTCATTTTCTAGTTCATGGCCTTTAATATCATTAACTTTTCCAAATAAATTTTCAAGAGCTGACCATACTTCATGTGGCATTTTCGATGCCTCCACATGAAAATAAGTTATTTTGAAAGGCATAAACACAAGAATAAAAAATCTTGGTCACGGTTATTGAACCACTTTTCCTTGTGCTTGGTAGCATTTGATTCCTTTTCAATACCCATTGTAACTCTATACAAACCTTTGTTTTTTAGTGTAAGTTGCACTTGCAACTTCCACTCATGGTAGTTAAAAGGTTTGAGAGGGTCAATCCCTTGATTGGGCTCCATGCTAGATTAGGTTTACAACTTTTTTAATGAACTTAAGAAAAGAAATTTTGGAATATTCTAATCACAACTCTCTCTAATACACCCCCTTTCAATACTTTTGATTTCCCCCTAGTTTGGCACTTTATTTTAGCGTATGTATTGCTTACAAAAATAAGGTAAGAGATGGAACTTTATATTTAATGCACAATCACCAAAAAATTGATTTTTTTTGAAAAAAAATTACTTTAAGGGTATGTGCAGGATCATCATGGAAAAAATAGGCCCTTAAGTGAGAATGAAAATTCAGAAAATCAGAGTTGGGCAACTTAACATAAAAATTTGAATAAGTTATCTATATTATTTCAAAAATATGTAAGAATAGAATATGTGGAAAATTGAATGTAGTTTCTAAACTACTAGGTTAATTTTTGTAAAAAAAAAATCTATTTGGTGAAAATTTGAAATTTCAATGCAGTAGTACTAAAACTTCAGGGAAAAAATATGAAGTAGGTGTTTGTCTGACCACCCTAACCATAATAAAATGATAATATTTTTTTATAATATTTTAGATATAAGTAGAGGACTCATGTTCGGATGTGATGCATATTTTTTTGTAATTTTTTTCAAATAAATAATTAATTATGAATTTTTTATTACAAATTTTAAAAATTATAAAACCTCGTATGTCTGACCACCTTAACTTGGTCAAAACTTCATGAAATTCATTTTTTTTTTTAATCCTATAGTATGCCAAGCATAGAATGTGACGCATGTTTTGGATTCAAAAAATGTGATGTCGTTTGAAAGCTATATGTGTTTTTCTATCAAACTATCAATTAGGACTTTAGTCGTAATTCTAATAAAAAATAAAAAATTAATTATTTATTAGATTCTAAGTAAAATATAATTTATATTCATAGAAAGTTGAGAAGGTCCTTTACAAACCCTTTTCGTTTCATCAATTTTGGGTAAAATAAAAGTTGTCAGCCACATGGGCGAAGTCTAGAAAAGTAAGGTAAGTTGTTAAACACATTTTACGTGTTGACTTTTTAGGATTGGCAGGTCCGAACCAAATCACGAGCCTAATACCAAGCCTAATCCCTAGGCATTCAATTTGGTATCAGCATATCAGATATTCGATTCAAATCTGATATCTGATTTGAATTTGATATATGATATGTTTAAGATATGATTTTAAAAAAAATAATACAATCTTTAATATATGATTTAAAAAGGAAATAAAGTTTATAATTTAATATATATATTATACAATAAAGTTTACAATTTAATATATATAATATCCAATAAATTTTATAATGAAATATATTTAATATACAATTTATGATAATCTCTTACCGAATTATGTATTTAATATATAATATATTATTAAATGTATAATATTTAAATATTATTTAAATATTTGAGTTAATTTATAAATATTTAAATATATGTATATTACCAATATATAAAATATTTAAATATTATCTCTTTCCCTCTCTCTCTCTCTCTCCACCTCTCTCTCTCTCTCTCTCTCTCTCTCTCTCTCTCTCTCTCCCACTCTCCTTCTCTCACACTTCTCCCTCTCCCTCCTTTTAACTTCTCCTCTCCTCTCCTCCACCTCTCCCCTATCCCTACTCTCCCTCCCACTCCTCCTTCTGGCTTCTCCTCTCTCCCTCAAACCCAAACCCTCTCCTCTCCCCATCTCCTCCTCACTTCTCATCACTCTCCTCTCCTCTCTCTCTCTCTCCCTTATCCCTCCCTCCCTCCCTCCTCTCTCCCCACTCTCCTCCTTTCTCATCTCCCTCCCACTCTCTCTTCATCTACTTAATTCTCCCACTCTCCTCACTCTTCACTCTCCACTCTCCCTTATCCCTCTCTATATCTCACTCCTCCCATCTCCTCCCTCTCCTCACTCTCTCTGCCTCCCTCTAAGATCTCCTCCTCACTCTCTCTCTCCTTCTATCTCTCCCTCTCTCCCTCTCCCACCTTTCCCTCCTCACTCTCCCCACTCCTCTTGCCTCCTCTCCCTTTCCCCTCTCCTCTCCCTCCCTCTCCCTCCTCTCCTTCCCACTCTCCCTCCCCCATTCATCCCCATCTCCCTCTATCTCCTGCTCGCCTCTGCCTCCTCCCTCCTCCTCCCCTTTCTCCTCCCCTCCATCCTCCCTCCCACTCTCCCTCCCTCCCACTCTCCCTCTCTCCCTCTCCCTCTCCCACTCTCCCACTCTCCCTCTCTCCCTCGACCCTAAACCATATCTCTCTCCTTCTCTCCCCCTCTCTCTCTCTCCCTCTCCTACTCTCCCTTTCTCCCTCTCCTCTCACTCTCCCACTCTCCCTCCCACTATCCCTCTTCTTTTCTTACTCTCCCACTATCCCTTCACTCTCCCACTATCCCTCTCACTCTCCCACTCTCCTCTCACTCTCCTTCTACTCCCTCCTCCTATCACTTCTCCCTCTCCTCTCCCTCTCACTCTCACTCCCTCACCCTCCCACTCTCCATCTCCCTCTCCCTCTCTCCCTCTCCCTCTCTCTCCCTATCCCTCCCTCTCTCCATCCCACTCTCCCTCTCAGACTCTCAATCTACAACTCTCCCTCTCTCCCTCTCACTTCTCTTCACTTTCTCCCACTCTCCTACTCTCTCCATCTCACTCTCCCACTTCTCCTCCCTCAGTTTACCCTCCTCCTCCTTCCTCTCTCCTCGCACTCTCCCTCTCACTCTCTCACTCTCCCACTCTCCCTCTACATATCCCTCTCTCTCCTTATCCCTCCCTCTCCCTATCCCTCCCTCTCTCCATCCCACTCTCCCTCCCTCTATCTCTCCCTCCCACTCTCT